>CM022298.1:166424765-166885963 GCA_011799875.1 Thinopyrum elongatum
TAGAATATCCTCTGCATTACAAAGATAATCTCACTACTATTTATGTTTTCATGCTTCTCAGATATTGTACGTAATCACAATGAATATGAGAATGCGCGCATCAGAAGAATATTGTGGAACACTGCAATGACTAACAAAATTGGCACAAAGTCATTGAGTTCCATTCTGGATGCAATGAAACTCATACGCTCCCCACCTGCAGATTCTTGTTCAGAATATGATCCTAATGACTATTCTGACCTCGAGGAGTCGAAGGTAGATGGCCTGTCCAGTTCACCCATCAAGGTGAATGTTCTAATTTGGCAAGGTTTTATTGATTGCGTGTATCTTGCATAAGGTGTCTTGCATTTCTTCTACTTTGTTGCGCCGCCATCATGCGTAGTTTACTCATCATATATGTCAAGATGCCATGCCCATCCATTATCAATACATATTCCATCTGTCATCATACCATGTTTTCCACTCAAATGCTGTTCTTGTGCATCAGACATCAAAAAGGAAGAGGGTGATTGCCGAACCTGAAGGAGCACCAGCAAAGTCCTTGAAAAACGTGGTGGTGCTGGAGAAATCAGATAGCACCCCACTTATATTGGCTCTACAACCAGTGACACAAAACATAGGGCCGACTCCAGCAGACTGTACCCATACTTCACTGGCCACACCACTAGCCCCACCACACAGGACCTGCACTCCAGCAAAAGGTATGCCGATTTCAGTTGCCATAGCACCAGTCGTACCACAGAAAAATCCCACTCCAGCAAAAAGTACATCAAGTCCACCGGCCGAAGCCTATCCCAACAGCAGAGACGGCCAATTCCTGCAGATTGGAACCCCATTCTAGTTATTCCCAGTTTAAAAGACAATGCTTTCAATGTTGTTAGGGACTACGTACATATATTCCCATCATGGGAAGATTATAGTGAAGACAAACACCATTTTTGCATCTTCCTTTCCCACTTACGTGTAAGTGCTATTATTCATGGTGATTATTTTCCTGTTTTTTGCTGATTAAACACATCAATGATTTACATTACATTGTTGTAAGTAGGTGAGGGTCAATATGGATAGTCATGACAAGCAAAGCTTGCTTGTGCTTTTCAAGGAAGCATTGCAGCAGTATCAGTGTTACCTGAGGAAATCACACTTTGATGGCAAGTCCATAAACGAATTTCCGGTGAAGTCTCCTGTGCTAAATTTAGAAGACATTGAATGGAAAAACCTTGTTATGCACTGGTCTCGTTCCCAGGATGAGGTGATGTCTATGATATCACATGACAATTTGAACTTCTACTTTTCCGCATGTGACTTACGGATCTCTTTTGCAGGAAATCTGCTCGAAGAAGAATTCTGGTTTGAAAAGGATGACAGGATATGGCAAATATGCTGCCCGCTGCTTTGCTCTTGTTAGTAACTGTTGTCCTGTATCACTGTACTTGCATTCATACCTGGTTCATTATGTGACAGCAGTATGCATGATAGCTTGCTTATCAATTGTTCGCTCCAAATTATCAGATCTGTATTAATGGTTACATTAATGTTGAATATACCCAATGCCAATGAAAAAGTTTAGCTCTGCATTGTTCTTGTAAGTACCTGCTGTCCTTTATCAGTGTACTTATATTGACAGCTAGTTATTCATGTACCATCACTCTGCAGCTTATTTTTCTTTGCCCTCCATTTTCTACACATCAGATCTATATTTACTCTTACCATAAGGTTGGATAACACCAATGGTACTGAAGAAGTTTAGCTCTGCATTGCTCTTGGCTGTACCTTTTGCTTGTATCGCTGTACTTACATTTATAGCTACTTGGTTATGTAGCATCACTCTTCATCTTATCTTAAATATTCTCCATTTTTTCTTATATTATCACATCTATATTTACTCTTAACAAAATGTAGAATAAAGGCAATGCTTATGAAGAAGATTCTGTGGTAAACTTCTTGAATTGCCCCCCCCCCATCAGCATGGACAAGGGCTTTATAGAGCCGGTCTTCACCACTAATATAAGTTTGTCCTTCTCAAGCCTTCAAACTTTGTTATGTATATTTGGTTAGGCATGACTGCAACAGCTGTTTATTTTTGGTGTTTGCATCAAATTGCATTTTTAAAGTTTATTATGAAGTTCATAAACAAAAGTTTGTCCTTCTCAATTTAAGTTTTTAGTTGTACAACCAAGCTCCTTCTTCATACCATGTAAATTAAACTATACAGAGCAAGTGATCTTCTTTTGCACTGCATGTATGCTTCTGTTCTTGATCCGTAATCCAGTGGTGTGGTGAAACTACCCACTACAACACAATGTCATATTCTGCAATGTCTTAACTATGAACAATGTCATATCATTCTACTATTATTTAAACCGCCTCTTTATTTGCCAATCTGAAATGGGATAAATTGATAGCACACTAACCATTGATACTTATGAGTTCTTGATCTGTAATCCAGTGGTGTCGTGAAGCTGCCAACTCCTTCACAATGTCATTTCCTGCCATGTCTTAATCTGAACAATACCATATTGTGTTAATGCTATTTTAAACTGTGTCTCTTTTTTTGCCAATAAGAAATGTGATGAATTGTCAGCACTGATACTTATATGTGCAAAACCTGTCATATGTCTGCTTGTTTCTCTTTCAGAGTGAGGAGGATATAAGTGTCAAACAAGCGCAGTCTCATCAGCTTGCTCAGCTGCTTGCGCTGCAGCTCCCGAGCAGGGCTAACCTTTCTTGAACTTTATTGAAGTGCTGTCGGTTTTGTATATTATTTTGTCGGTGTGTTTATTTGCACTCGTAGCGATCTTTGATGCCCAGTGTATGTAATCTGCTGTCTGCTTGTGCTTTATTATCATAGTGGCGAACTTTGATGCCCAGTGGATGTAATATGCCGTAATTTCTTTATTGTATAGTCTAGGTTTTTTCTTATTCATGATGCTGCAGTTATTTTACTGTATATATATCCTGTCTTCGCTCCATGAAAAGTAAATCGGCCAAACCGTAAAATTACGGTACATAATCGGGCCGTCATGCAAATCACTATATATGGGCCGCATCATGGGCCCAGTCATCTTGGTCCATTAATAGGCCTAAATTTAAACTGGCCCACTAGTAGTTTCGGGCTTTTAATAGGCCGAGTAAACCACCGGCCCTATTTTGGCAAGAAAATTCAATGGGCTTTTAGTAGGCTGAAAAGTAGGTTGGGCCTGAAACGTGCCGAACAGCTCACGGGCCGACAGCAAGCCGAAATAGACCCCGGCCCATGATTGTGCCAATCACATCACGGGCCGTTAACAGGCCAAAATTGTCTCGGTCCTTGTTTGGCCCAATTATATTATCAGCTGTGAGCTGGCCGGATGCAAAGAGGGCCATAATTAGGCCTAACTATATGATGGGCTTTTAACAGGCCGAAATAAATATAGGGCCGAAATGTTAAACGGGCCTTTAACAGGCCGAAACTAATATCAGGCCATACTATTAAATGGGCCTTTAGCAAACAGAAATCCTAACTGGGTCTCAAGTGGGCCCAAAAGCACAGCGTCGAGTTGACGGGCCGAATCTGATATGGGCCATAATTTAGCCCAAAGAATGAAAGGCTCTTAAAGGACCGGATCTGATATGGGCCGTAATATGGCCCAGAACGTGGTAGGCTATTAACAGGTCGGATCTCATATGGGCCCTTATTAGGCCCAAAACATGGCAGACTGTTAATGGACCGGATCAAATATGGGCCGGCATTTGGCCCAAAATATGGGAGCCTGTTAACGGGCCGACCCACTAGTGTCTTCAAAATCTTGTGGGCCTTTAGCTGGGCCGGCCCATTATGGTCTGCAAAATCTTGTGGGCCTTTAGCTCGGCCGGCCCATTTAATCTTTATGGGCCACTTTTGGGCCGGTCCATGTGTCAACATATCATAGGCGCATCTCGCCCATTGGATGAGTGGCATCTATGCCAATGCGGAGCTGACACGTGGTTCCGTCGGCCAATGAGAATTTTACACGTGGAAAATCGCCATTGGTCGTGGCTGTTAGCGGGTTATTGGATCCAAAACCGGACCCGATAGCTTAACAACGACCTGTTACGGTGGATGCCATGTGTCGGTTACCCTTGACGAAAGCACTTCCATGACACGCCATTCATCGTCATGGAAGTGGACACTTCCGTGATGATAATTTTGGTATTGTCATGGAACACTTCTACGACATCACAGGTATGACTATCTTGATTCTGTCATAAAATCGTCATGGATGTACATGCATGACAGAAAACGTGACCTACTGTGACAAACACGTATCATCACGGAAGTGTATTTTTTTTGTAGTGGTCGAGGTGAGGTCCATGGGTCGGTTCTGTCCTACGCCACATTGGTCAGCCCGTGACGCATTTCAGGGAGATCCATGGAGGACTAGTCATACAAGACAAAGATACCAGAGTCGTGAAGGACTCTGTGTCCATTGACAAAGTCGTCTAGGATTTGTAACCCTAGCTAGGTCCCCGAACTAAGGTAACCCATTGTCTCTAATATTAACATTCATCCAACCTAAATTTAAGGTGCATCCTACAGAATGCTCTGCTGGAATCATATTCGTTAATTAGGAAGAGAGGTGGAGACAATGCGTGCGAGATAGGCCTAAAGATAATGTGTGTGCGGTAGACACGTAGGCAGGTCTATGTATGGAGTAAGGGTCGATGGTGATCGTGCGTGCGTATGCGTGTGAGAGGAAGAGTGCTTGTGACAAAGGTTAGTGAAAATAGTCGTAAATGGTTGCGAGAGAGAGGGAGGGTGATATCGAGAGCATGTGTGCGAGAAAGACACCTCGGGAGAGAGTGTGTGAGCATGTGTGAGAGACCCCTGATGGATATACACCGTGTGCGCGTATGTGTGTGAGAGAAACTTAGCGCATGTGTGAGGAGGGGCCTATGGAGAGTGAATCTACACGTAAAAGACTGATGTACACATTGATTAAAAATATAAATTGTATCCAAATATTAGGATGGGATCATGATATTTGCAATTCGTCTAAGGAACGGTCATTGATCCATCAGGCATCCATATTCTATCGAATTTGAGCATGTCTATGTTATTATTCGACATAATTGATCCATAGTGTTAGTATTTTGAAGTCCAGACAATGCATCGCTTTAGCAATTCGATTATAAACGTGAGTATATATCATGTTGTGTGTGTAAAGCACATTATACATACAAAAGTTACACAATGAACATTCTAAATAGCTAGCTAGGAACTAGCATACATTTGAATTCAACTTAAGGTGGTTTAAAAAATTCGAATTCAACATGAAGTCCATTCAATTATTTGAATTCATGATCATGGCATTTGTAAATCATACCTAAATTAAGGGGGCACCAATCTTTCCTCTGCTTTTGTACATAATAGCATATATAGTTGTGTACAAAATAGATTCAAAATTACCTCCTCCATTCCAAAATAATCGTAGTTATAGGATTTTCAAGAGTCAAAATTTCAAAAAGAAGTGCATAATTTAATGAGATTTTCAAACATACAAGGTCAAATTTAACATTGTCTATTTAGGTCAATCCTCAAAGTTCAAGAGTACTCTAAACATGAATGCTTATGTTTCAAAATTTTGAACAAAGCGCCAAAAGAGCCTCTACTCGCCCGAAACCGCGTGAGACCAATGCTTGGTAGAAGGAAATTACTTTTCTAACTCTGACCCGTGAAACCTACCGGACCGACGTCCAAAGGTCTAAACCGGGGTAGGTTTGTAACTTCATCTAGACGCCACACAACCGCCTCCGAAAAACATTCATACACCTTTGGCCGCCTAAACACACATGCGCTCGGCCGAAATCACTCCCGCCCACTATTTGGGACACCTGGGATTACTGTCCTACCCCCGACCGCAGTAGGTCTGAAATTTAAGAGGGGGGCAGAGTTTGTACTTTCCCCAAATTTCAAACAAGCGCGTCCCAGAACCAGAAATTGGGTGCCCCGTTAGCCCCCCCCCCCCCCCCCGCCACCCGTCCGATTCCCCATTCATACTCCGTAGGCGCCAAAACTACCTCTTCACCAGCCGCGAAACCCCATCGTCCTCCGTCCGCCACCCCATCCCACCCATCAACCACCGCCCTCCTCCATCACGCCGAAGCCGATACCCCGACGTCGTCGTCCACCGCAACCGCAACGCCCTCCACGGCTAGTAGTTGAAGCCGAGGCTGAGCTACCTCCAGGACGCCGATGTGCGCCGTACCCAAGCCAGTTCAACTATGCCATCCTGCGCCTCACCGCTACCGCTCCAACGTCGCCACCGTCCACCGCACCGGAGTTGTTCCCTCTATGCCATCCTTCACCGCCTCGGATCTGCTTCCCCTCCGCTGACAAACGGCCATCGCAACACAGTCAACAATTTGGCCATGGGTTCATCCAAGGCTCCATCATCGTCCACAACATCGGGTCCCCTGGTAAAACGAAGAACATCGCCGCGAAATCAGGAGGACACAACACTGGCATCCGAAGCTGGTACTCCTCTTCCGTTATTCGTGCAAATCTTATGTGTCTGCTTGCACGGTATTCATCCCATAGAAGACACTAGTTGACCGCTTCTTACAGCACCTTCTTCCTGATACCCCCCTGGATTTCAATTCCTGGTCAGTTGATTCCCAATTAAAGGAAGCACCACCCGCCGAGGCGCTAGTCCGCCTGTTACGCCGGGGAAGCAGCACCTCAGTGTCTATCTTAGGGGTGTGTGGGGCTTAGGAGCTGCTGGCGCCCGATCTGGAGGTCGGCCGGGCTTAAAGGGATGGACGGGGGCGGTGCCAAGCACGGCGGTGGCATGAGGTCAAGGGGAGGGCGGGGCGGCGGAGGCAGGGGCCTTGGCCGGTGGTCGCTGGCGGTTCGAGAAAGATCATCAACAGTGACTGGCGGGAAGTAGACGAAGGCCATCTGCCCGTTCCTTGTAGATCAGACGGTTCAGAAAAAAATCGACTGACCTATTTATTTTCAATCGACTGTTATTTTGATAGGACCACATGTGGTGGTGTGCTGGAGGAGTACCTGCATTTCCCAGCCATCCCTTTGCTCATATTACAAAATCCTAGAATCTAATTTCTTTTGCCATGCAATGTTGTAGAGCTATCATATGTCTGCTATCATTTATTTTTCAGCCACCTGCTATCTGCTACTTTTACAGTGCGCTAGTTCTGCACACACTTCACCCATACTCTCACTATTGTTTTTTTATGCATGGGTATTTCAGCCTCTGCCAAACTGTTGATAGAAACACGAAAGAAAAGAGAGAAGTCGCTCCAGCTTTTTTCGCGGGTAGGCAAGACACATTTCAGGACTTTAAAGGGTGCAGTGTCAGCAGATGGAGACAGTAAATGTAGCTATGGACTCGATGAACTCACTCGCCATGAACCACCATCCTAGGTGCTTGCTTTAACTTCACAGTGTCATATGTGGTTGCATGTTGCATATGATGTCTAGCTTTTATTCGAAAGGCCGAAGTCGGTCTTTATTAAGATAAGGAAAGAAATTTTTACATCACGGCGACGGCCGCAAAGAGTACAAGACCACAGAGCACCAGAAGGCAAATATCTAGTCAAGGCACTGGCCGAGCCAGTGACAAGCCCAGCACAGACATGCATCACCTGCAAGCCAACTAAAAAGCCATGGTGGTGGTGAAGCAGCCCGCCTCCCGCCAGGCTCTCAGGTCCTCGATGATCATGCTCACCACTCCAGCCGGGTGTCTAGCTTGTATTGCTTCCAATTTGGTTAAATTGCATCTGCTTAGCTTACACATTATACCTTTGAATATGACATGCTTCCTGTTTTTGGTACATACTACTACATCTGTCTATTAACCATGTTCTTACATCAAACTAATGTTCTTGTGTATCCCTCATCAATCACTTATGATGAGACAGTCAGGCTCGTGGACTGTTGTAAGAAAAGATCCTCTTTTAAAGAATGCAGTGTCAGCCTCCCCAAATGAATCTCAAGAAACAACAAGGCTAGATGAAGATAGTCAACGTAGCTCTATAGTTGATGACCGCATTTCCCCTACACCACCATCGCAGGTGCTTGCTCTAACTTGGCAGTGTGATATGTGTTTGCATGTTGCATATGGTGTCTAGATTGTAATTCTTCCAATCTGGTTAAATTGCATGTGCTATTCTGCTTAGTTTATAGATTATACCTATTAATGTAACATGCCTTCCTGTTTGTGGTACATGCTACATCTGTCTATTAAGCATGTCCTTACATAAAACTATTGTTTTTGTATCCTGCATCAATCAATTATGATGAGACACCTTTAGTATATGCAGTGTGATATTGGTTGCATCTTTCATATGATTTATAGCATGCACTGCTTCTAATTTGTTGAAACGCCATTTATGATGGGACGCTTTTAACTTGGCAGAGTCATACTGGTTGCATCTTTCATGTGGTGTCTACCTTGCATTGCGTCTAATTTGTTGAAATGGCTTTTGCCTTACATCAAAGTAGTGATTGTCAGTATCATGCATGAATGAGTTCTGAAGAGTGAATTTTATTGCTTTTTCTTGTCGGTTTTACTTGACAATGCAAAATCAATAAAGCAGAAGGAAATTAGGAAGGCAGTGGATAATGGTGATCCTTCCGACCAACTGAAACGGAGGGCCTCTACAGATTCTACTCTGCCATTCCCCCAACATGATTTGCAAGACAACACATGCATAGACACTCAACGTAGTTGTGTTGGTGATGAGCACGTCTCCCCTAGTCCACCATCATAGGTGCTCCCTCTAACTTGACACTGTTATATGTGGTTGCATGTTATGTATGATGTCTAGCTTGTATTGCTTCTAATTTTGTTGAATTCCATCTGCTTACTTTACACATTATACTTGTGAATAAGACACGTGTTCCTGTTTCTAGAACATACAATATCTGTCTATCACACCATGTTCTTACATCAAAGTACTACTGTTGTGTAACCTGCAACAATCACTTATCATAAGACACGTTTAACTTGGGAGTCTGATATAGGTTACATCTCGCATTCTTTTCTAGCTTGTACTACTAATTTGTTGAAATGGCACTAATGACGAGACAGTTTTAACTTGGTAGAGTGATATTCGTTGCATCTTACATATGGTGTCTAGCTTTCATTGCTTCTAATTTGTTGAAATGCCTTCTACTTAGTTTGCACATCATAGCTGTGAATATGCAATGGCACTAATGACGAGAGACCTTTAACTTGGTAGTGTGATGTTGTTTGCATCTTGCATATGATTTGTTTCTTGTACTGCTTCACATTTGTTTAAATGCCAGTTATGATGAGACACTGTTAACTTGGCAGAGTGATATTTGTGGCATCTTTCATATGGTGTCTACCTTCCATTGCATTGCTTCTAATTTATTGAAATGCCTTCTCTTAGTTTACACATCATAGGTCTGATTATCTCATGCCGTCCTGTTTTTCGTACATATTACATCCTCCTATCATGCGGTTGTCTAACATCAAAGTTCAGTTCATCTGTATCATGCATCAATTTGTTCTGAAGAACTAAATTTTCATTCCTTTTTCTTGTTGGCTTGACTTGACATCGCAAAGAGAAAGAGGAAGGAACACAGAATGGTAGGGGTTAGTATTCGGGACGCACGGATAAGGAAGCAGAAGAAATATGAAGATTCTGCTGGTACTGATAGTGCAATAGAAGGTCCAAGTCCACCGGATAATTGTACAAACACGGTATCCCCTGCTGCACCAGCTGCAAAACGATCCAAACGCAAACGAAAAGCTGGCACCAAACAAGCAACGACAGCCCTAGCTGTTGCAACACCTTCTTCCACAGTACCAACATCTGCACGAGTTACTCGTTTGTCAACTCAGATAGCGGCAAGTTCCCAAGCTCCCTTGCCACATGACACTACTTCCGAAGCACTCTTGCCACAAGAGGAGTTGGCAGGATCAGATGAACCTTGTGAGCTTCAACAGCGAGAAGGTAGCTGCTCGAGTCAAGTTACAGTTGCATGCTTCTTTATATGTAGTCTCACAGTTTGATGTACACTAACACTTCCTATGTTCGTTGTTGGACTAGCACCTAGGCGCAAGAGGAAACAGACATCAGGGATAATTCTCGACAGGTTAACTAAATCTAGAGGAGGAAGAATGGAGATCTGTTTTGAGGCAGGTTTAAAAAGGTCACGTGATGCTACAGAGTCAGCCAAGTTAGTATCAGAGGCAGCGGTTGCCGTTAGGTGTCATGCACGTATCCTCCCAACATGGATTCAGTACAGGAATGACAAAGACGAAACCCGGTTCAACACCTTCCTCGACCATTTATTTGTAAGTATGGTTATGTATGGAAATTAGTAATATTGTCTTGCTCTGTCCCATACTTTCTAGGTTGCTGTTAATGAGACTCCCATAATTTTCAACAAATGAGGTTCAAGTTGGATAGCCAAGATGATGCAACCAGACAAGCATGCACCCATGTTTTCAAGTCTACTCTATGACAGTATCAGTATAACTTGAGGAAAACTCACTTTGAAGGCAAGGCTAACAGTGAACTTGCCCAAACATCTCCAGTCAAAAATATAACGGATGAAGAATGGAGAGGCCTTGTTAAACACTGGTCTGATCCAAAGTATCAAGTACATTATATATATGTGATCAGATCACATGCTGAACTCCTATTTATGCATGTGCCTCACAAATCTATCTTCTTCTAGGTGAACTGTTCAAAGAACAAGGCCAACCGTACGAAAGTGAAATTCCAACAGACGACAGGATCTCATATCTATATTGCACACTACGAGGCTCTTGTAACTAGCTGTTGTTTCACTCTTTTCGCTGTGCCATATTATTAGATCTATATTGACTTGTTCCAAATGCAGAGGAAAGCCCACAAGGACCAAAAAGTAACTGAACCAAATGCTGTGGAAATCTTTAAGGACTGTCACACCAGCAAGATGAAGGGCATGACTACACCAGTCAAAGCAGCTGTTGTAAGTCCTTAATCCTCATGCCTTTTAACAACTGGTTACTCTGACTTGTGCATTGAACTGCATGGTTTGCAACCAATGTCTATTATTCTTTTCAATTTTATACACAATTGTCTTAGCGTATCATTGCACCTTACAAGGTTTAAAAGAGAGGAGTGATGTTCCTTTTATCTTGATGTGTAATCTAGTTCCATGCTGGACTTGCCCACACAACATTACAATTGCATGTTTGTCTGTTCTCAGTTGTTTTGTTATATGAATGATGTCATACTATGCTTACCATATTATAAACTTTGTCTCTTTATCCTTAGCTATCAATACAATGTGAAGAAATAGATAATACGTTAGCCATGGTACATGGCCATATGTTTGGAACCTGGTTTTATTATGTACTTTGCAGTAAAATACAACTAATATTTTACACGGGTTCAGCAAAATAAGTTCTATATATAGACCAAAGCTATTATGTTTGGTTTTGCTACCTCCTTAATAACTTCTGTTCTGGTACTACTAATGTACAAACTCAACTTTTCAGCAAGCTATGGAACAAATGGTGGAACCGCCACCTTCTGAAGGTAATGAGGCAACCATAACCGCAATGTCACCTCTTGCTGCAGTGGGTCAGTACCTGTCCACTAACAGTGCCAAAAGCACCTTCATGTGTAATACTGGGTTGGTTGTTAAGGCAATCTCATCCAAACTGCCTCATGATCAAGATATGCAAGCTCAAAACAATGTTATATCTGCGCTCCAGACACAAGTCCAATCCCTAACAGAGACCCTTTGTGAAACAAGGACAACCATTGTTCGATGTCGTCAAGATATGCATGGTTTCGAAACAAGACTATCAGACATTTGCTATGTTGTTCAGAAGCCTAGGAGAAATGAAGGCGAAGGTTATGGTACTCCATCGGACCATACAACATGAAAATGTAACAGTCAGGTCAAATGAACTGAGCTTCTGAACTTCTCGTGGTGCATTTATCTGCCGGACTGTTAACTTTTATGCCAACCTTCATTTTGTTATATGGCTGTAATTTGTTTTGTTGCGATACAAAATTTGTTCATAACGAGCAGCGATCGGCTGAAGAAAACAACAAGCCATTTTTGTATAGTGTAGGACGTTCCCTATATTTGCACTTTTGGCGGATGTAATCTGTGTAATCGCCTTTGTTAGGACCAAGAGTATATCGACCAGAGGGGGGGTGAATGGGAGATTAAAAAATTCTTTCGAATGCTTTGAACTGATCCCAAACACAGCAGCAGAAATGTGGTTCGTTAGATATGAATTCAATCACGCATACTATTGAGGAACAAAACCATCGACGTAGGATGCAATAATGGTTTGAGCATATGATATAACAGGCTTGATGATAACGATGGTAAAGCAACATGCCAACAGATACAATATCATAGCAGAGTACTCGAATAGAACTGCGAAGGACAACTATGAAGAATAATTATAATGAGGTAAATGATCACAACACAGAAAATAACTAGGACTAAGATGGTAAGACAGAATGATGAGGGTGCAGCAAAGTAAGCAACGAATGATATGTAACAGAATATAACGGATCAGATAACTATCGTCACAGAGCAGATATGAAGACTGTTGAAGGTAATGCAGTGAAGTAAATTGAACCGGTGGTGCTCGATGGTGACAGATAGATTTGGTAGACCAGTTCAACCTTCTGCCAAAGGGCTATGTCTGGTTGGAGGGGTTGTGACTTAACACGGAAGATAAACTCTCTTCAACCTATTCTCCTTCAACTCGAAGCTGATTAGACTTCAGTTGATTCCACTCATGGTAGATACTTGTCGGCGATCTCCAAACCTTCGGTCAACCTTCGCGAACAACAATCACTCTTGGTTGCTGAAGATCTAGCTCGGTGAAGACAACAACTCTTCAACACTCGAGCGAAAACCTATCCGTCTAGAGAGTGGGCAGCTCTCAAGAGTAATAGGTACAAGAACTCTAACTCAGAACTACTGTGATGCTAAACCACTGTCTAAGTTCGGGCTCTTGATTTTTCTCTCGGTGGATCTTAAACTCAAATCACTCGGAGAGGGGTTGCTCAAATCAATCTTCTCAGAAATCTCATGCGGAGCAGCCAACGAACAACGCTGGAGCGGGGTGGCTATTTATAGCCGCAGCCTTCCCTGATGGGGAATGACCAAATTGGACATGTGGAGCAGCCAATGGCCGAACGACATGAGTCCAACGGTCGGAATTTGAGCACAACGGTAACATTACTTGCGGGGCAAGTAATGCTAACTCCTCAGTCTGAAAGATATCTCCTGCAGCACGAAGAACAATGTCTACCGCTCCCAGGTAATCATTCAGAGCATAAAGAGATTTCTCTCGCATCTTTCATAGGTTTTGGGCTAAGCATCACAGCGGATCTAAGCTTTGAGAACCTATACCCCTCTTAATAGTACAGAGGTCCTACGACTCACATGAACGAAAGAAGAACAATGAAAAGAATTCTACGTGTTCAATTTGTCTTCGACTTCCGCTCACTGCAGTCAATTTCTTCGGACAACACCGAACCAAATGCTTCGCTTTAGGAGAAAACTTTCGAGGGGTTAATTCCTTCACATCAATCTTCTTGTCTACATGTCTTCAACATATGTAGCTCTTTCTTCTCTGCAACACAGATATACTTCGGTGAAGTTCCTCGAGCTTGGCACCGGAGACAACATTCTCTTCGGTTTTGTATGGACTATTTCTCTCTGTATGCACTAGCAAACAAATCAGTCCATAGCTATTTCTGTCAACAATCTCCAAAACATAGGTGTGGCCCCGGCTCAGAGAAGACCGGAACGCCCCGTATTCCAGCCCAGGGACAAGTCCTCTGGAATACGGCACTGTTGGCATAGAACAAATCGGCTCTTTATTACAATGGATATGGTTACAAAGGGTACATGGATTACATCGGCATGGCGACACTACGCCTGCCCAGGGTAGCTCTATGCTAACAGCGGAGAAACTCTCTCGGCAGCGCAACAGCGACGACGGTGATGGACTCCACTCCGCAGGGACTCTGGCTAGAACGCGTATCCTAGGTCGCAAACTCGGGATCCTCGACAAGCAAGCAATCATGGCATGACCTGCAAACTGGCATGACACGCCAGGTGAATACTTTGAATGTACTCGCAAGCTCACAGCAAACATCAACATTAAGGCAAGACAACATCATAGCAGTCAAGATTAACAAGCAGGGTCATCCAGCAAGATAACTTCTGAAGTAAATGCAGTAAGGTAAAGCATATTTAATTTGTACTCCGAAAAATCTCAGGATCAAATCCGAATCTGTTCCAAGTCCAATCCCAATCATGTGGTCATCCGACCACTCATCTTATTGCCATCCCATGGCTGACTTATCATATACCTAATACCATCTTCACCACAAGTCTGACAAACTTACTCTCTTCCGGGTCGTCTCAAAACCCTCAGAATACTCACAATCCACCGAGTACTTCTGATCTTACGACGAGTTCTTCCATCATTATCATCACTACCATGGTTGACCACCTAGTGAGGTCTGGACGGACTGTCCAATACCGTGGACACGGCTATTCGAATAGATTTTTTACACTGCAGATGTTGCGCACTTTACCCACATCATGGAGCACTGACCTCATGATCCCATTCGGGTGGACCAGTGTTGCTCCAATGAAACCTGCAAGACCCGTGACTCTTCCATCGTACCACCGGCAATCATTCTCCCCCGGAGTCCTGCTCTGGGTGGCCCCTGTGTCACCTCGTGACACCTGCCACCGTCGTGGCCAAACTAACTATCCCAAACGGAGACCTGGTACCATATAACTCAACTAGGCTCACAAGGTTATCGCCGCCTACCGGGCCAGGGTAGCGCGCACGCATAACCTTCCCTGTCGGGCGGTACCGGTGAAAGAGCACGCGATCAGACCAAGTCAAGGCCGTCCCATACCGGCAAATGTGGTTGAACGGATAAGTCCGGACAGGTGACTCAAGATCAACCATGAGGCATCTAATCCTCGAATGATATTACTGTCATAGCTGACACTCCGACATCATAGAAATCCAAGTCAAAACGATATCCGGCCAGAAATTCGGTACCGGTATGCTTATGCCACTGCTACTGACTCATCTCCACGAACTGTCGGATGAAATCCAAGATAATCGTAGACAGTGATTTCAGCAACAAGTGGGTATGCTACTAGTCACTAACAATCCATTCAACAACATGGTAGTCACCTATCCGAGAATTAAGTCCAATATTGCATAGTCCAATTCATTTCACAAATAACTCATTCTTGCTATTAAAGTAATTAGTTAAACTATGATATTGCAATGCAATCATGCAGATGAGAGTTGTGGCTTGCCTGGGGATGAAGGAACCATCAGGAAGGAGTGCGGAGAGTCCGCGGGGTTGACTGCTGGAAACAGTTCTCTCTCGGAGGGGGCTGTTTACGGACAAGGGCAAAATGGTCATTTTCATAGTGTGTAAACATAGTGAAAATGATACCGACACGACAGGCTTGATGAAACGAAGACGTGGGCTCTGGATTCACCTCGATCGGAGTCACGGAGAAAAAGATATAAGGGTTTGAAGGGCAGGGACCTTTCTGTAAAATAGATAATTGCTTTTGGGTCCCTGGCTAAAATCCGGTGGCGCCTTCCGCTGAAATACGCTTTCTGCATATAGAAGATGTATTTTCGGACGGAGTAAAGTGAAGTACGCTTTCCAAAAAGGAAAGCGTATTTCCGCTAATGCGCCTCCACTTAAGGGACCGGGCCCAGCTGGTGGTGGCCCGTACCCCTTCGCTGTGTCTTTGACACGCGGGACCCACCGGGCTTCTCTCTCTCCTCCCGCTCCCTTTCTCCTTCCTCGTGTCGACGCAGGCAGAGGAGAGGCTGGGCGCACGCCGGCGCTGGCCCCGCCGACTCCGGCGACCTCCAACCACGGCGAGGGTACCGGCGGGCTCGGGATGAAGTGCCGCACCCGTCCAGTGGCTGCACGCACGTCGGAGAGTGCCGGGTAGAGCAGAGCATGGCCCGCGGCGGACACTAGCTACGGCGATGATGGGCAGGGCGTTACGGCCACGGGAAGGGGGCAGAGTGCAACGGGGAGTGGACTAGGGTGGTAATGGAGCTCCCTGGTGGTGGCTATGGGGAGGGAGGTGGTCGGGGCAGCTCCAATTTAGCTGGGCTCCGACGACGGCCATGGCGGCGGTGGTGGAGCAGGAGCAGCTCTGAGGCTCCGGGGAGAGGATGGGGATGCGTAGGGGGGCGAGGTGGAGCTGGTGGTGAGCTCGGGAAGGCGCGGAGTGGCTTTATATAGGCGCAGCGAGCTCGCCGGATAAGCTCGGCCGCGGTGGCGAGCTTATCCGTGCACTGGAGCATGCGGGTGGCGTGGCTGGCGGTTTGCGGCCTTCGGGGAGCTTCACGGAGGAGCGGAGAGGCTTCAAGAGCGCTCGGGAGGGATCGGGGAGGAAGGGACAGCAGAAAACGACAACGACGGTCACGGGCCGAACAGCATCGGCGATCGCCGTGGCATGAGGAGGAAGAAATTGGAGGGGGGGAGGCTTCCAGGAGATGGGCGACGACGAGGCGAAGCCCCTAAACATGGAGAGGTGGCAAGGGAGTGAGGAAACGGACGAGACCGAGATGTTCCATCGCCAGAGCACGTTGGGTGGCATGCCAGCCGTGTGGTCACCGTGTGCACTGGCGCACTCGGTGCACCCTGGCGTGACAAGTCATGTCCATTGTATAGTCCCTCCAAGTCACAGTCTCAGGGAGGTGATGGCTCGGTGAAAATCACTGTGGTTGAATGTGAATGATCAACTGAAGTTTGCTGTAGCAAACTTGTCCATGCAACTGTGCTCAACAGGAAGGTGATAAGGTCAAAATGAGATGTCTGGGAGGTTTAGGATAGGAAGGACTATGATCCTGTGAAATTTGGAGGGAAATGGACCAATATTTATTGTAGTTGCTTTGCAACTGACCAATCTGGTCCAGAAACTAGATTTTGATGTGCCACTCACATAGAGTAGAAACTTGAGCTTAAATTGGGCATAAGATGATTATTTGGTCATATGAGAGTGCCATAAAAATTTCATGCCATTTGGACAAGCCAAAATGGTACTTACTTCACAAGGAACCTCTCTGACCAGAATCTTAGGAAAATTATAGGGAATTATTGGGAAGATGAAATGAGCCCAAATTTTGTGGAGATTTGTTATATGGGTAGGAGAATGCTCTGGTAAATTTTCAGCAATTATGGAGCAATATAAAATATAGTTGCTTCACAATGTGAAAATATGACCAGAAACAAAGATTTAATGTTGTGGTCACATAGATGATTGGATAGGGTTGAAACTTGGTGGAGAGTCATTATTTGAGCATATGAAGATGCTTGAAAAATTTCAACTCATTTGGATATTCCTAGCTAGCACTTGCTTCACAAAGATTTCAGTTGCCCAGAAAATTTGGAAATTAGCCAAGAGAGATTTATTACCCAAATAAAGTTGAATTTTGGCATGTGACCATGATATGGATAGGAAAGAATTCCCAAAAAATTTGAGAGCAAGCAAGCAAATATAAAGGGTCCTTGCTTCACAAACTGCCAGCTGGGGCAGAATCAGGAAAGGAATATTTGTGAAATATTTTTGAACATGTCAAGGAAGGGTTTGACATATTTGTGGAATATCTGACCCAAACAATTTATGAGAATTATTTGAGAATTATGGGAATGATGGAAATGTGGGTTATTTCGCAACCCGGAACAAACAGGGTTATTCCTTTAATAGAAAAAAAGGAATATTCCCATGGAAAAAGAATATTGGGGGTTGGTCCAAGATGGAAATGGCAGGGTCTTGGGATGGTTTTGGGGTTGGCAAGCCACTCGGGAAGAAAAATGAAGGGTGATCCCTCCAGGTTGCAAGACTACTAAGCCACAAAAAAGCAAATCCGGACCAAATCAAAAGAAAAAGAAAAAGGGTAAAATCCAGGGTGTTACAATAGGAAGGCAGATATTGCACCAACAATCTCCCCCCTTTTGGACGATTGTTGACAAAACATATCACATCAAAGGATAGATAATGAATGGAATGTAATGCGAAGGATAATGAAAGATGAGAGATAAATAGGAAGATAAAACACGCTCCCCCTGAAGGTATGCATCAGAGCATAAAGTAAACCGGAAGGTAGTGAGGTAATTCTTCATATGAGTGACATTGACCTATGATCTCATTCGAAGATTCTTTCAATGCACTTGATAGTGTGTGAGATAATTCCTCTCACACAATCTTTGAAATGAGTTAGTTAGATATAGTGAGTACTTTGAAACGATTTGTGACGAAGGATAAGTCATGAAGGTTTTCTCATAGCACAATTTGAATCCACACGAGATGTAAGTTTCCTGCAAGTTAGATGTTCGAGAATGAATAGAGCAAGATAAATACGAGAATATAGCTTGGAGTGGATATGCTTTAGATGTGGGTTTCTTGCAAAAAGGATGATATGAGGGATGTATGCGAGGAAAAACACTTTGTCAGTCATATAGGTGGTTTTCAAATCTCAAGAGGTTTCAGACTGAAGCTGACTTTCTTTTCCTACAAGGTTAGATAAAGAAGGATAATAGTCATAACATATCCAACCATAGCAAGAAAAAAAGTTCATCTAATGCTCAAGGTACTTTTCCCTTTTTGTACCGTCACTTGATGATTTCCTGTCTTTGAAAAACTATTGCTTTCCCTGCATGATAGATAATAATCGAGGGAAAATGTTGCAAGGGAGAAAGCTTTCGATAGCACCTGCAAGTAGATAGTTGGAAGCAAATAATATTGCAGGGGGGTATTAACATTACATGACGACCGAGTATTTCAACACCACAGGCAGTGCGTTAAGTTTATCAAGCAAATTGTTTGAGGGAAAACCAAAACGTTCGACTGTGGAAAGCAAATGGCAAAATAGAAAACACCCTCCAAATACCCCGTTCATCTATCACTCGATGTACTTTCCCCCCTTTTTGTCAACAAGTGTCAAAAAGGAAAGAGAAAACATACGAGGAACTATCTTCTGGAGTGTCCTCAGAATCAGAATTGAAACTGCTCGACGAATCAGAATCCGCAGAGCGAGGAATGGTCGAGGCAGAAGCAAGAGTAGCAGCATGGACTTCAGAAGAAATGTTGCGATGAACATCTGGCTTGTAGATGAGTGTTCCAGCCGTGTCTTCAATTTCATCATCTAGTCCGACAAACAACAGGTCAGTTGAAGCTGAACGCTGAGGGAGCACATGAGTTTGCCTTCGGATGTGAGGAATAGCTAGTAAATCCAGGTAGTCATAATCCTTCTTGATGCCTTTGGCAAGCAGCTACTTGCGAGAATAATGCTGCCTTAGAAGAGTCCAGGAGCGCTTCTTTGCCTCCTTCTCATGCAGAAGGGTTTGGCCAGCATAATTATGAAGCAAATTCAACTCAATCATCAACTCCAGCTTTTCTTTTTGATCGAGCTTGATGTGGCTTTCCAGAGCTTGCTAAGTGCGGATGCAGATTTCATACAGAGATGGATTTTCATTACGAGGGATTTCAACCTTTGCTTTCTTAGCCTTCGGAGAAGTCTCAGATGCAGAAGCAGCGCCAGCAACATCAACGGGTGCCTTTCCTTTGCGAATATCCTTCACCATACAGAAAGTGTCATGTACTGGTGGCATGAAGACTTTTGGAACATAAGGGCAGAAGAATTTTTCATTGATGAGTTGCTCAATTGCATGCATGATCCATGGGGCATATGGCTTCAATGATTGGGGGCTGTCGGCAGCACAAGCCAAATTGTGAATAAATAGATCTGGAACATCAAACCGAATTCCTTAAGAGATGGCCAGAAGAGCATTTCCCACGATGCCATTGATAGAATCTGGTCTGTTCGTTAGCGTGAGAGAATTGCATAGCACATGAAACATCACTTTGTTTTGATAGGCCAACTTCTTAGGATCTACATCAATGCATTCATCTCCAACCAAATTGGGGTCCATCAGCATGTGAAGTTGTTCTTTGGACACTTCCCAGTAGTGCAACCTGTGTTCACGACCTTTTTCAAACTCACACCGAGGAAGATTTAGCAAAGCTAAAAACTGATCTACTGAGCACTTGATCTTTTCCCTTCCGGTCATCCATTCGAGGATCCATGTTGAGCTATGTCCAAGTTCTCCAGAGATGTACATCGTAGCATAGAATTGATGGATTACCTCTCGATTCCATGCATGATTGAAGCAAAGAAAACCCTTTAGAAATGCATGTTCAAAATGCTCGATGGCATGGTGGAAGCAGGGTATCTCTTCGAGATTAGCAAAGTTCAGAATCTTGTGATTGAAATTATAATTCTTTCCGAATAAAATCCGGGCATAGTACACAGCCTATTCTTCAGTCCAAAATCTGGGTGATAGTGAAGTTCTCTCTCCTTCATATGGGCTGGTTGCAAAGAATGCTAGCTTCGAAAGATGAAGCTGCTCATTGAATGCAGGACTATTTGAGCCATACTCAGCAGGGAATAGGGGAAATGATTCCTGTGGATTCTTCTGATTTTCTTCATCGCTTATTTCCATGGAGCAAGAATCATCAGGTGCTGGCACATTTTCATCGATGGTCTTGAGTGGAGCAAGGGGCATTTTCATCTTCAGTCGAGAAGACAGTATTGAAGCACTTGTCTGACCTTCATTTTCTTTCACTGGAACTCCTTCAGCGACTTTCTGACTTTCAGGCACTAGGGCCTTTTCTTTCAGAGCATTTTCAATGGAGGGAGGCACAACAACCTCTTCGGACACTTGGGTCACAACTGCATCTTTTTCAGTCTCCTGGGGCACAATAGGTGGTACAACTTGTTCATGAGCCATGGGCTCTTCAGATCTCTTTTGTTCCTGTTCTGGCTACGAAGTAGTAGAAGCAAGAGCGGGATCAACCTCCATCTGGGTAGGGGCACCAGATAAGGTGACCGTGTTAGTATTTTCTCGGGAAGCAATATGGTCCCCTCAATCTTGTCATCCTCTTTGATGGACCCGGAGGGCTCAACTTGCATTTCCTTCGGAGGCGATGAAACTACCTTCTCAACCTTAATCTCTTCATCAATTTTCTCTTCTGGGGCTTGCTGCTCGGGCAAGACATTTTCCTCGTCAGTCTTGTTCAAAAAGATATCCACCACATCAGATTCTTGAGCAACAAAGGTAGGAATGATAACTACCGCAAGCTCAGCTTGTTGCATGGGATCATCCTCGTGAAGAGGGGATCGTGGAATCTGCGGCAGAGGAGCACTTGAGTCGATAGGTGCATCAGTTGCAACATTCTGAATATGGCGATCTGAGATTGCCTTCGGTTTGCTGGCTCTTGCCATTGCCTTCTGACGCTTCTCTTCTTTTACTCTTCGTCGAGCAAGATCTGCTTGACATTTAATCTCACCATTTCATCGGTCACACAGCTGAGAAACATCCATCTTCAGCCGTGAGTGCCACTCAATCTTATTATTCCTCATAACAATGAGAGATTTTGTGAGCTCAAGAATTTCTTTGTTCAGCTCCTTCCATTCAGATTCAGTGCTGGCATCTCTCCTCATTTGCTCGAGAGTTTTCTTGTCCTCGACAGCTTGGTTCAGTTCCTTGGTAATCTCTCCTAGCTCAGCAAAGTGTTTTGTTACCAGCTTGGTAACATCATCAGGAAGACCCAAAACGCTCAAATCAGCTGATTTAGCATCATAGGCATCACTTTCAATGACGTCAATCATAAGATCGAAGTCATATTTCTGTTCCTCTGTGGAAGAAGGAACATTTGTTTTGGCTTTGTTGACAGAAGCAGAGGCTTTCTCTTCGGGCAGCAGCTTTCTCTTCGCAGACGGGGCAGCAGAACCCGAAGGTTTGTCAGATATTGGTGCATGTGCAATCCTTGGTGACATTCTCAACGGAGGTGAAACTTTCGCTGGTGAGGGAGTTTGATATGGCTTGTCAAGAAGAGCTCGTTGATCATACATTGGTATTTCTTCGGGAGCATCTTCATCGGAGGACTCATTAGACGAGTCAGAAGCTGCCTTCTTGGACTTTCTGGCAACTAATTTCTTTCTAGACGCTCGAGGGGAAACTGGCTTCCTTGCCTTTCTTTCCTTTCGGGCAGAGGCCCGATCCTTCTTCTCTTGAACATCTTGCTGGGTCAACTCAACATTTCTCTGTTCCACTTGATTCTTTTTCACTGCCCTGGCTTCACGCTTGGACTCGGCCTTTGCTCTCTTTTCCACTTCTTCGGGAAAATCAGCAATAGTCTTCAGGGAGTCAGGATGAGCATCTTTAGTTGGAGCCGGCCTTACTTTTTCATCATCTGGACCGAGGCAACCTTCAGCGATGCAGTCAATCCAGGGTGGAGTGAATGCGAACAAGATTTGATATTTCCTTCGGACATTCTCATGATTGTACCATTTCTTCGCCCAGTGACAGCGAATCCTTTGTAGCCTGTTATTTCTTTCGGTTGTGGTTTCAACTCCATGTGGAGTTTTATAAGTCTCGGGATCAGATATCTCGGTGGCGGTGTTCCTTTCTCTACCACGACCACCCTTCTTGGGATTTCCATCAGAAAATAAAGTCATTGAATCGGTGATCTGTTCATCCTCGGGCCGACTGTGAGCCTAGGGAATATCGTCTTCCTCTTCTTCGGATTCAGATTCAGACTTCTTTTTGGTATCTTTGGTGGCCTTGATGGTTTTGCTGCACCAGTCAATCTCTTTCGTTCAGCCATTTGAGGCACGTGAGGGATTTCTTCTTCAGAACCAGACTGCTCTTCCGAACTTTGTGCCATGACCATCCTAAGAAAAAAAAGAGATACGAGGGAAAATGGGATAGGATCACACACATGTACATAATCATTTTGACTAAAAACAGAAAGTTTTCGGAGGCAACAAAGGAATCCATGGTATAAGTATTTGGAAGACATCATCGATAGAATTGCAGCATGCCCTAAGGCAGAGTAATAACTATCTAATCTTTCGAAATAATACGCATGAACCCTAGATCTCAGATAGCTAGTACGAGGGAAAGCTACAAACCGTACCAGCCATAACTTAGAGAACCCTAACGATCTACCGCAAGTAAGTAAAACAAGAGAAATACGCGTCGGTAAGAACAACCCTAGAACAGAGGAATAGACAGGGCTAGCTCCAAATCCATGCGCCCTAACTTGGCAGCAAAGATCAGCTACGGCTATGCGGAGGAGAGGATGTACCGCACTGGCACAACCAACGACAGCGAGGCGCGTCGATGGCATTGCTTTGAGCTCGGACTCGGGAGGAGAGCGAGAGAGGGTTTGAGGATGAACTGAGGGAGAACAGTGGAAGAAGACGCCTGGAGGGGTGTATATATAGCCCGTAGGTGGAACCGCTTCCTCCGAAATCTACGGCCGAAAAGCACGGGACATTCCACATTCAATGGACAAGATCACGATCGTGAGATCATGGGCACGTGTCAACCGTTTCCTGTGAAATTCTCGGAAACTGAACGGAAGGCTGTAGGGTTTGAAGAAGGGTAAGCGCCAAAACAGATAAAGGTTCAAATTTGATTTCATTTGCGACCAAGGACGCCGGATTGAAATCTTCTTCAGATCAAGTTGCATGTTTATGACGGACAACATAGATTGGATGAGAAAGAAAAGAGGGATAATAGAGTCTGAATCAAAACACTCAGCCAAATGAGAGAAAAACACAAAACCAATGAGCTCTGAGTGAGTTGACATTCGCACAAAACACAAACACAACGAAAGACAAAGAGACAAGAGAAAAACACACTGAACTAGCTCCAACAATATAGATCTCAGGATAAAGGATAAGCGAGAGGAATTCCTGAGATATTATCTGCAAGAAGGGGTTATTTCTTTTTCGCAACCCACACTTGCGTGGGTAACGAGATCTCATTTTCTTCCTTTGAACATGAACATTCTTGCATCGAGAGCTGTAAAACATCTGTGTACTTCGAGAATAATCATATGAATATGCGTTGAAGTTATTACCAGAGATATGAGTATAATGATTTGAAGAGGTACGCATGTACTCCTTCTGTCGAAGGTTTGATCGATTCCCATTCGAGAATTTTCCAGTGCCATTCTGCGAATGATAATCAATGTTTCGAGGAGAATTACTCTGCATATTCAAGTTAGCAGTGACAGATAGATTTTCAATGGTACACTTCTTCACCCAGATTTGCTTCTTGGGTGAACCAGACCTGCAGTTAGTACCAACACATCGAGCGAAAACCTTACCATTCTGTTGTTTGAAGAATTTGTTGTTCGAGTCATCAGACTCATCAGAAACAATAGTAATGGGAGAATCATATCCTGACAGGATTGCAGGTTCGAGTGTTTTGCTCTTAGCAAGAACCCAACTCGTTCGAGGATACTGTTCGGGAGTCCAATAGGTTCCATCAAAGTTGAGTTTTCTTTCAAAACCCAATCCTTCTTTTCGAGGATTTTTGTGCAGTATTGACTTGTTGAGCTCATCACAAAGGGTTTGATGCCCTTTTAGGCTCCTTAGCATTCCTGTCTCAAGCAAGTCCTTTAGCCTGCAATTTTCTTCAGCAACAGCAGCAAGTTCCTCGGAAGAGGGGTTAGTGATATCATTCGTAGTAGTTGCAATATTCTCAATGATAGCATTAGAAGTTTCAGCACGAGAATCAGCATTACTACGTTCTAAGCATTTTAAGAAAGGAGGCTCAAAATCATCAGGAAGTTGAATAGATTGCTCGGCGAAGAGAGAAGCTTTTTCTTTCGCAAGCACGTTATGAGATTCTTTCAGAGACTCGAGTTCTTGATTCCTGTTAAGGAGTTCAGCAGATAAATTCTCGAAGTCTACTGAAAGAGAATCATATTTGTTGGAAAGATTATCAACAGTTGAAGAAAAAGCGTCATGCTCTTCCAACAACTTTTCATTCTTCTCCATCTCTTCGACCAGTAATCCTTCGGTTTTCCTAAGATTCTTTTCAAGCATTACAAGTTCATCATGTTGAGATTTTGCAATCTTGACCAGTTTGGCATAGGCAATATATTCACGAGAATATCCATTCATGGATTTTTGGTGTTTTGCTGATACCTGATCCTTAGATGATTTTGCCATGAGACAAAATGCGATTGGTTCATCATCACTTGAGGCATCATCATTGGAGTCTGAATCGAGTGAATTTTCTGATGATTCACAGGCAATGAAGGCATTGCTCCTTCCTATCCTTTTTTAAAATTCTCCATCATCTGATTCAGAGTCTGTTGCCTCTTCTTCAGAATCCAGGGTCATATCAATTCATGCTCTATTCAGGCGTGATATTCTCTTCATATTTGACTCGATAGCTGCTCTGTCTTTGTCGGGGGGATGAACCCCGGGCAGGCAACAGAACCCGGATCCTTTTCGAAAACATCAGGGCTAGCAACGCCCCTCAATCCGGCTTGTCCTTGGCTGGGTTCCGCAACCTGGCCAAGCTCGCTGGTGCATGCCGGCCGGTCCCAGCAAGTCAAGACTTCATCAACAAGCAAATGCCATCATAGTGCGTCCCTCAACCCGGCCATGGGTCAGCTCCCGTCCCGTTCGGGGCGTACGGCGGAACAAGTCCCCATGAAGAGATGATCAAGGCAATAGTGGCCCACCTACCCTGCTGACCGGCAGGAGCGTGGCAACAGTGGCCCACCTACCCCGCCGACCAGGACCGGCAAGGCTACAGTGCATCCCCGCCCTGTTGACGCAAGCCGACGGCGACCAGGTGACGCGCCACTGTAGCTGATCCGGCTCAACCACTCCGTGATGCATGACAAGATGGGGAACAGTGCCCTCTGGCGCACGAGGCCCGCACCCAGAGAACCCGGCGAACCCTGGCACCCGGCGGTCCCCAGTGCCGGCTTCCCAGACACTGACATCCTGGCCCCATGGCCATGTATCTTTACCATTGTAACCCTGGGGGGTTGACCTATAAAACCCCCCAGGAGGCTTCTATGTACAGAGAGAGATCATCAGTAGAATACACACACAAGGAGAAGGAGAAGCCTATGCCTTTGCCTGTCTTCCTTCCTCCCCAAAACAGCTCTAGGAGCAAGCTTGTATCATCCACATATAAACCATGCTCGGCAGGACTAGGGGTGTTATCTCTCCGGAGAGCCCCGAACCTGGGTATGTCTTGCGTTCCTCGCTCGCTCATGCTGACCTCGCCTCTGGAGCCCACCGGTGCCCTTGAGCCTGTCCCTCTCATTAGCCATCCTTTGGCATCTGCCATGCGCCCACCATGATAGTTGGCGCCCACCGTGGGGAAGCTCGAGGTCCCGGCCATAGACATATTCCAGACGGGGCCCTTCATCGACTTCGGTGAGCACAATGCGCATTGCACGTTCCCCGCGCCTGGCGCGCTCACGGCTGACTTCACCGACTCGCTCACCGCCTCTTTCGGCGCGTTGCGCATCTTCGATGCGTCCGCGGCCGATGAGTACCCCAGCGGGGTGCTCGACGTCACCGACTCGCCTGTCCCCCTCGGCGACGACGTCCCCGCCAGGGTGGCAGATCTCTGCGTCCGGGTGGAGGTGCTCGCCACCGGCTCCGGCTCCACTTCATCCAGCGCCGTGAAGAATGCCGCCGCCGTCAGGGCCGCAGCGAAGCGCGCCAGCCCTCCCGACCCGCTGCATGCCACGATGCAGAACCTCAGCATCCCCGTCGCCACCGACGTCAATGCCACCAACGCCGCGGAGGCCCTGGCCCAGCTCGAGGAGGGGCGCAAGCGCCTGCTGGACGAGGCCGCGACGCTCATAGCTATGTAGCGTCGGTTGGAGTCCGCCCAGCGGGAACGCGACGCCGCGTATGGCTTCACGCCAGCCGCTGTCGAGCCCAGCCGGGTTGGCGAGGTGCGGAACCATGGCGCCACCATCAGCTGCGCACTAGGCGCGATCCCACCCGTCTACGATAACCCCGTCAAGAACATGCGCGCCGCGCAGGCAGCCGCCGTCGGTTGGAGCAGCTGCAGGGTGAGGAGCTGCAGGAGCGCCTACGGCGCATGAACGAGCTTCTCGGAGCCACGAACACGCAGCAAGACCGCCTCGAACGTCCCGCAGGATCCGTCTCGCGCCACACCAAAGACCCCGAGCAGCCGAACATGGCATCTTCCCCGCCCCCCAGCGAAGCCCATTCCGGCCGAACCCGAACCCGGCGCAACCGCGCTCTGACGGCTGGCGACGGCCTTGGCAACGAGCTGGCCCCAGAGGAGCGGCGCCGGCAAGATCCCCCCACCCCCCCGCAATCCGGCCGACGTGCCCGACCGGCTTCGGTCGACCCGGCCCCCCGCGGCCCGGTCGCAAGCCGGCTAGGACCGCGCGCCATTGACGATACTGACGCTCGCCATCGCCTCGATCAGCTTGCCCTCTCCCTCAAGCTGGAGGAAGACAACGCCATCGGGATGGCATGCTTCGGTCTGTTCATCCGGGATGAGCCCTTCCACAAAGGGTTCACGCTGCCCCGTGACACCCCCAAGTACAACGGGACCGTCAAGCCGGAGGACTGGCTCATCGACTACACCACCGCCATCGGCATCGCGGGCGGCAACCGCCGCCTTGCCATACGCTACGCCCTGCTCATGCTCCAAGGGTCGGCTCGCATGTGGTTGAACAACCTGCCGGCTGGCAGCATCAACGCGTGGGTTGATTTCGAGCAGGCTTTCGTCCGCAACTTCACTGGCACCAACAAGCGTCACGGACGTCCCAGTCAGCTCGCCATGTGCGTGCAGGGGCCGACGGAAAATGGCCGGGAGTACCTCGCACGCTGGACCGAGCTCCGGAATAGCTGCGAGGGCGTCCATGAGGTCCAACCCATTCAGTACTTCGTGAGTTGTTGCCGGGATGGCACCCTCCTCAAGCACAAACTCCTGCGCTCCGAGCCGACCACCATGGCCGCGCTCATGGTCACGGCGGACAAGTACGCCAATGCCGACTCCGCCATGAAAGTCCAAGTGGTGCTGGACGAAGCCGGCAAGGCGTTGCCGGCATCTCCCTCCAAACCGGCTGGCGAGGGCAGCCGCCAGTAGAACAACAAGTGCAAGGCCGACCAGCAGACCCCCCGCTACGACAACCGCCTCATCGCGGCTGCCAAGCAGGCGCCCACGGCCGAGCCGGCCGGCAAGCACCGGCAAACCGGCAAGATGGCATGGCAACACGCCATGAGCTTTGAGGAGATGCTCGATGCTCCCTGCAAGCACCACAGCGGCGCAAGGCCGTCCACGCACACGCTTCGGCAGTGCGCCCTCACCAAGCGCATCATGAGGGGCGGCATCCCGCCACCTCTAGCTCCGGCTCCGGGAGCGGGGCAGCTGCCTCCGCCTCCTTCCCCTCCCCCAGCAAATGGCGCGATGCGCGATGATGTCTTCCCCAACTAGAATGCAAGCTACATCGTCTTCACCAGCCTCGGCGACAACAAGCGTAGCGAGTGCCTGCTCCGGCAGGAGGTGAACACCGTCGTCCCGGCCGTGTCGGAGTACATGCACTGGTTGGAGCGCCCGATCAGCTGGACCCGAGAGGACCACCCGGCCGTCATGCCGAACCCAGGTGGCTATGCCCTCGTCCTCGACACCACCGTCGTCACCGCCAAGCACACTTGCAAGTTCTCGCGGGTCCTCATCGATGGCGGCAGCAGCATCAACATCCTTTACCGTGACACCATGACCAAGCTCGGCATCGAGGCCAAGCACCTGGAGCCATCCCGGACGGTGTTCCATGGCATCGTGCCGGGACTCTCCTGCTCTCCCATCGGCCGGATCCGGCTTGACGTCCTGTTCGGCACGAGCGACCATTTCCGGTGCGAACCTATCTGGTTCGAGGTGGTGGACCTGTCCAGCGCGTACCACGTGCTGCTGGCCGGCCTGCGCTCGCCAAGTTCATGGTGGTCGCCCACTACCCCTACCTAAAGATGAAGCTGCCGGGTCCCAAGGGCCTCATCACTGTCGTCGACGACTACAGAAAGTCTTTGGAGTGTGCTCAAGCCGGCGCCAAGCTAGTCGAGTCACTGGTCATAGCCGAAGAGCGACGCCAGCTCGACCGGATTGTGGCGCTGGCCTGCGAGGAGCCGGCCGTGCCAGCTTTGGCTAACGAGCCGGCTGGCGAGGCCTCATTCCAGCCGTCCAAGGAGACCAAGAAGGTCAAGCTGAACCTGGAAGACCCCAGCTGCAGCAAGTACGTCGTCGTAGGCACCCGCCTCGACAGCAAATAGGAAGGCGAGCTCGTCGACTTCCTCCATGAGAATCGGGATATCTTTGCATGGACCCCAAAGGACATGCCGGGAATTCCGAGGAAGTACGCCGAGCACAAACTACACGTCCGCAAGGACGCCAAGCCTGTCCATCAACCATTACGTCGCTTTTCAGAAGAGAAGAGAAGAACCATCGGTGAAGAGGTCGCCAAGCTACTCGCGGCCGGCTTCATCATGGAAGTGTTTCACCCCGAGTGGCTGGCCAACCCGGTCCTCGTATTGAAGAAGAACAACACCTGGCGCATGTGCATAGACTACACCAGCCTGAACAAGGCCTGCCCCAAGGATCCTTTCACTCTCCCGTGGATTGATCAAGTGATCGACTCCACCGCCGGCTGCGAGCTCCTGTCCTTCTTGGAAGCTTACTCCGGCTATCATCAGATCAAGCTGGACCCGGCCGACGCCCTGAAGACGTCCTTCATCACGCCCTTCGGGGCGTATTGCTACATCACAATGTTGTTCGGCTTGAAGAATGCCGGCGCCACCTTCCAGTGCTGCATGCAGAACTGCTTGTTGACGCAACTCGGGCGCAACATCCACGTCTACGTGGATGACATCATGGTGAAGACCAAGCAGCACCTCACGCTCCTTGACGACCTGGAGGAAACCTTCGCCAATCTGCGTGACTACCAGATCAAGCTCAACCCAGAGAAGTGCGTCTTTGGCGTACCGACCGGGAAGCTGCTCGGCTTCCTCGTCTCGGAGCGCGGCATTGAGGCAAACCCGGAGAAGATCAAGGCCACCGAGCGCATGCACAAGCCAACCCGATTGCGCGATGTCTAGAAGTTCACCGGCTGCTTGGCCTCGGTCAACCGGTTCCTCAGCTGGCTGGGCGAGAGGGCCTTGCCCCTGTATCAGCTGATGAAGAAGACATCCCCGTTCGAATGGAACGACCAGGTGGATGAAGCATTCCGGGATCTCAAGCGCATGCTCTCCACCGCACCAGTCCTGGCTGCACCGGCTGACAAGGAGCCGCTGTTGCTATACATTGCCGCCACCTCGCGGTCGGTCAGCACGGTGCTGGTGGTCGAGCAACCAGAGAAGGGCAAGATCCAATCCGTCCAGTGCCCGGTCTACTACCTGAGCGAGGTGCTTTCCGCCTCCAAGCATAACTACCCGCACTACCAGAATATGTGTTACATCGTGTACTTTACCGCCAAGAAGCTGAAGCAGTACTTTCAAGAGCATGTCGTCACCGTGGTCAGCACGGCCCCCATCAGTGAGATCATGGGTTGCCGGGATGCCTCTGGCCGGGTTGCCAAATGGGCCATCGAGCTGGCCAGCCACACCATCCTCTACGAGCCCTGCATCATGATCAAGTCCCAGGCCCTGGCCGACTTCCTCGTCGACTGGACGGAGACCCAGTACCTGCCACCGCCGCCGGATTCAACGCACTGGTGCATGCACTTCGACGGCTCCAAGATGCGCACTGGCTTGGGAGCCGACATCGTGCTGTCTTCCCCGAAGGGCGACCGGCTGCGGTACGCACTCCAGATCCACTTCACCGCCTCCAACAACATCGCCGAGTATGAAGCCCTTGTGCATGGCCTCCGGCTTGCCAAGGAACTCAGCGTCTGGCACACCCTATGCTATGGCGACTCGGATCTGGTGGTGCAGCAGTATTCTGGCGAGTGGGACGCCCGGGATGCGAACATGGCCAGCTACCGCTTCCTGGTCCAGCAGCTCTCTGGCAACTTTGATGGCTGCGAGTTCCTACACGTCCCGCGCGCAGAGAACAAGGCCACCGACACGCTAGCCAAGATTGGCTCATCCCGGCAGGCCATACCGTCCGGCGTCTCCCTCGAGTACTTGCGCAAGCCATCCGTCAAGCCGTCTCCAGATTCAGAGTCCATCTTCATCGGACGACCCGGCAGCGCCCCTCCCCAACCCGAACCCGGGGACTGCCGGTCCAAGATCGGGGGCGGCCGTCCCCAAGACAGTCCCGGGGGCTGCGGATCCCAGCCCGGGGGCTGCCTTCTCGACCCCGGCGACCATCGACCCTGGCCCGGGGGCTTCTCAACCCGACCGGGGGGCTGTTGTGCTCAACCCGGCCGCCGCTGTCCTTGACCAGGGGGCTGCCGGCTCAGAACCCGTCATGGCGGCCGTCTTCACCATGGTGACGGCTCCATCATGGGCCCAGCCGATCCTGGCTTTCCTGGAGAGCGGAGCGCTCCCCATGGACGAGACCGAGGCCCGGCAAGTGCAACGCCGGGCGTCCGCCTACAGCATCATCAACAATGAGCTTGTCAAGCGCAGCACGACGGGCGTGTTGTAGCGCTGCGTCGAGCAAGACAAGGGCATAGAGATCCTCCTCGACATACATCAGGGCGAGTGCGGGCACCACGCCGCCTCCAGGTCCCTGGTGGCCAAGTCTTTCCGCCATGGTTTCTACTGGCCCACAGCCCTTAAAGATGCCGAGTCGCTCGTCCTCAAGTGCGAGGGTTGCCCAAGCTTCAGCAAGCGCATCCACCAGCCGGTTTTAGCCCTGCAAACCATCCTGATCACCTGGCCCTTCACGGTCTGGGGCCTCGACATGGTGGGACCCTTCAAAACTGCTCGGGGCGGCATGACGCACTTGCTGGTGGCGGTCGACAAGTTCACCAAGTGGATCGAAGCACGACCGATCAAGAAGCTGGACGGGCCAACGGCCGTCCGGTTTGTTATGGACATCGGGGTGTGCTACGGCGTCCCGCACAGCATCATCATGGACAACGGCACCAACTTCGCCAAAGGCGCTCTGGCGCAATACTGCTCAATATCCGGCATCCGGCTTGACCTGGCCTCCATCGCTCATCCCCAATCCAACGGCCAGGTCGAGCGGGCCAATGGATTGATTCTGTCCGGCATCAAGCCACGACTCGTCGAGCCCCTCATCCGCTCACCCGGCAGCTAGCTTGACGAGCTGCCGGCCATCCTCTGGAGTCTCCGGACAATGCCAAACCGGTCGACCGGGTTCACCCCGTTCTTCCTCGTCTATGGAGCAGAAGCCGTCATCCCGATCGACATCGAGTTCGACTCACCGCGAGTCGTAATGTACACAGAAGCCCAAGCCAAGGAAGCCCGCGAAGACGGTGTCGACTTGCTCGAAGAAGCATGCCTCTTGGCCCTTAGCCGATCCGCCATCTACCAGCAAGGCCTGAGGCACTACCACAGCAAAAAGATCAAGCCCCTCGCGTTTCGTGAGGGAGACCTTGTCCTCTGGCTTGTCCAGCAGCAAGCCGGCCAGCACAAGTTGGCCTCCCCATGGGAGGGCCCCTTCATCGTAAGCAGAGCCCTGTGTGACCGCAACGCCTACTACCTCATCGACGCATGCAAGCCGAACAAACGCAAGAGTGACACTGCCGGCGAAGAAACAAGCCGGCCCTGGAATGCAGAGCTCCTCCGCCCGTTTTACAGTTAGCTGTATGCACGTATGTATCGCTGCCTTTTGTAATTTAATGAAAGACAATGGGGCCCCCGAACGACACTCAGGGGCTACCTTTTTCCTATTAAACTATCATGTCTCGCACATCTATTGTGATCTTCCGCCCTTCGCCGCCGGGTCGGTCCATCGGCTCGGGGGCTCGGGGGCTAGCCGGCTCGACCGCAACCCACCGTCCTCCTTAGTGCATCCCGGCATGTCCGGGTTGCTGAGGCCCTTCACTTTGCCCTAAGCCGCAGTCCGGCTTTGGCTGTTGGCCGGCAAGAACTAAGGGCCAAAGCGCCGGCACGCCAAAAATCGCTAAGTCAAGACTGCCAAATCGGTCAACCCGGCCTCACCGCACTAAGTTGCAGCATGACCGGTTGCGTGCCGGCCGGCTTCGCCAGCCGGCCCAGTGGGTGTATCGCTCGCGCTCAATGTTCGAAAAGCCTAAGTACTGTGTGTTCTTTCCAAGAACTGAACCCCTTGTGACAGACCAGAACCCGGCTGTTCGACTCGCAGGGGGGAGGCCCAAAGAAGGAACAAGCAAGAAAAAAGCTTATAGAACAAAGAACAAAGGCATAAACACTCGCGATAATATTTACATTGCAGAAATATGGTCCCAAGGCCAGAATTCATTACATTCACCAATACACCCCAGTGGTTGGGTGGACCTGCCACTTAACAAAAATTCGAGAAAGATAAAACAGGGCGGCTTCAGGCGGTTCCCTCGCCGGGTTACGCAGCTGCCGGCTCCTCCGCGGTGGCCTCCGGGTTCACCGAGGTGCCGGTATCGTCCAACCCGGCCTCGTCGTCCGCATAGGCACCCGACTCCTTGGAGCTGCCCGCCGGATAATCAAGCGCCAGGCTGAAGTTGTCGGGTGGCACCACCCCGCCATCTTCGGTCCGCTCTACCTGGCACTCGTCATGCAGAGCAAACAAGGCCAGGTAGCTAGCTCGTGCGGTGATCCGGCCCGCCTCCGCCTGTAGCTGGGGCTCTGCATTGGCTCGCTGGGCCACCAGCCAGTCCAGGTCCAAGCCCGGATACCAAGACATGACAAACCTCAGTGCCAAGTCGGCACCGGCACGAGTGGCGGAAACACGCCACAAATGAAGCCGCGCCGGTCCGGCTTCCAGCCAGCGCGCTAGCTACGTGAAGGAGTTGGGCGCAACCGCTCCCGGCAAGAGGGCCACCGCCATGCCCAACCCGGCCTCGGAGAGCCTCGCCATCTGCTCATCCAGGGCCTGCAAGCGGGTCTCCGCCGCATGCATGATCTCCGGGAAGGACCAGGCGGCGTGCAGATCGTCTTCGGCGCCCGCATCCGCCTGGGTCAACCGGTGGTTGCGCACGGCCTCGTCCGCCTTCTCCTGCGTTTCCGGGAAGTACTCTGTCAAAGCAGAGAAGCAAGATAGTCAGCCACAGAATAAACAAAACCGGCTTCACAACCCGGCGAAACCAACGAGGAAACACTTACTGGCAAAGGCCTCATCCAAGTGCTGCGCTTCGCACAACATACCGTGCCGCTCCAGGTCCCCGGCACGGTCGCGCGCTTCAAGCGTCTTCTCCAGCTCGGCGCGCTGGTCGGCAGCCGCCTTCAGCTCGTCGTCCTTGGCGGCCGCCGCTTTCTCGTGCTCCTCCTTGAGGCGGAGGTGCTCCGCCTGGTGGGCCTCCGCCGCCTTGGCGGCCTCCTCTTTCAAGTGCTCCACCTTAGCCTAGAGATGGCTCTTGTCGCCTGCCAGCTGGTCACGCTACTGGCCAGCTTCGGCGAGCGCCTGCTGGGCCTCCGCCACCTTGGCGGCTTCCGCCCTCAGCTGCCCCACCTCGGCCCGGAGCCGGCTGGCGTTGGCAACCACCAGATCGTGTTGCTGGCCGGCTCTGGCCAGCCGGGTTCGCAGGATCGGCACCTCGGCTGCAGCGGCTGCGCAACAAAGATCCAGAGTCAAGACGACAAAAGAAAAAGATAGATTAAGATTCGACCCAACTACTACGTAGTTGGCATGAATCTCGGGGACTACACCCAGTGGGTGTGCTGGCGCGCCCCCACTAAGAGCACGCAAGACATACCTTTAGCAAGGCGGAGCGCCTCCTCCTTGGTGGCAAGCTGCGCCGTGATCTGCTAGTGCTTCTCTAGAAGCCGGTTGTAGATGCCGACTCGGAGGGCATCCAGGTGCTGTAGAAAGACAAAAATCAGCACAAGACTCTTTAAGATTCGACCCAACTACTACGTAGTTGGCCCGAATCTCGGGGGCTACACCCAGTGGGTGCGCTGGCACGCCCCCACTAGCCGGCTACAAGAGAAAAGCCAAAGAAAGGAAACGCACGATCACGGAGCGCTCCAGCTCCCGCGCCCGCTCCGTCTCGGCCTGGGTAAAGGCCTGGAGCCTGTCCGCGCTGCCGCGAAGATGCCGGCGCACGGCGGCCATCGACGCCTCCTCCTGCGTCAGCGGCCCGAAGACGGCCCGGCTGGACCCGGCCCGAACCTGCTGCGACCCAGCGGCAGGGGGACCACCCGGTGCAGATTTCGGCTGCCTGATCACCAGGGCGTGCTCGCCGCCCGCCATCCCCTCACCGGCCGGCCTCGACCCCGGTGTACTGGCCGGTGCCCCATTCGGCGCTCCGGCCGGCGTCTCCAGCGGTGTCTCGTCCAGCGTCGCCTGCGGTGCCCCTCCCGAGGGAGACCCCGCTCCGCCGCCTCCTTCAACCTCCACCCGCTCGGCCATGTCGTTTTGGTGTGGGGTGTCGTCGTCGATATCCATGACCTCCTGGTCATCCACCGCCATCTCCACCCGGCCATTCGGGTCGTGCCCCTCCTCCGTCGGCGGCATGATGACCGTCTCCGCCGGCTCCGCGCCCACCGGCATCTCCGGCCATGCCTGCTCCGCGCCGGTCCTCTCCCTCGCCTCCGCGGCCCTGGCCCAGGCTTAGGCCAAGGCCGCCTCCAGCTCCTCCTCGGCCTTGTTCCAGGCCGACCAGGCGCAGCGCTCCGTGTCCGCCGGGTCCAGGCCAAGGTCCTCCTCGGCCGAGCCCTCGCGAAGATCGATGGCGCTGCTTTGGGTCCTTTGAAACGAGAAGCCGCCCCCAGACGTGGCGTCCGTCGCCGCCAACGCCAAGTCCAACAGCGACCTGAATCACAACAAGGAAAGCATAAGAAAAGAGCGACTCGGCAGCACGCCGGAGTCGGCAAGAAGACATACCCAATCGCCGTCGGGACGGCTTGTCTCATCGGCGCCGCCGGGATGACGCGGCGCATCCTCTTGGTGGCCTGCTTGCCGCCCAAGGCCGGGTCCGCCACGCACTTCGCGGCCGATTTCGATGGCGCCAGATCTTTCCCGTGCGGCCGGCTCACCGACGCCGACGCCCGGGACGACCCGGCATCAGCCATTTTCGTCGGACGTCTTAGGGGACCGGCGTTGTCGTCTCCTCCCCTCGGCAGAGCTGCACCATCAGCATGCTTCAAAAACTTCATGTCGCCTTTCGACCAGTCTCGTCAAAAACTTACCCCCGCGGCGTGCCTCGTTGGCTTCAGCATCAGCCATCTCCGGGTTCTCGGCGAGGATCTCCGCCTCCTCCGAGCCGGCTCGCCGGGCGGCCGCTACCTACGTCATCGTTCCATCATATGAATGCCGGATGGCGTTCAGCATCACCTCCCTTGTCGCATCGGGACGAAGAAAGAGATGGCACATAGCGAAATACGGAGACCAAGGACTCACCGCCGGTGCCGGGTTCCCCTGGCTGTAGGGCACCTTCTCGAAGTTCCACTCCTCCGGCATCCCGGCCTTCGAGATGTCGTTGACCCGGCCGGTGATCTGCTCCTGTGTCAGCCGCCGGGATGACATCCGGTTGGGGTCCTGGAGGCCAGTCATCTGGCCGATGATGTGCGTCCAGCGCTGCAGCGGCAGCACCCAGCGCGCGACGAAGGCGGTGATGAGGTCCATTCCGGTGAGCCCCTCGCGCGTCGTCATCTCCACCACCTGGTTGCTCAGGTTTAGCACCTCCTGTGCCGGGTTCTTGGGGCAGTAGGTCCAGTTGGTCTTGGCGTGCGGCGTCACGTCGGCGAAGAGCGGCAGGTTGATGTGGTCCGCGCCGAGGTTGCGGACGTAGAAGAAAGAATTCTGTCACTTCTTGGCAGAATCCTCCAGCGGCATTTTGGGGCACGCTCCGTGCGGCCGAGTCGAGACGACGGCGACCCCGCGGGCAGACATCGTTCCGGCCGTCAGCCCCTACTGCTTCAAGAAGAAGAAGCGGACCCAGAGGTCGATGCTGGGCTCGACGCCCAGGTAGCCCTCGCACAAAGTGACGAACCCGGAGAGCTACAGCACCGCGTTCGCCCCCAAATGATGCGGCTGAAGCCCGAAGAAGTCCAAGAACGAGCGGAAGAAGTCGCTCGATGGGAGGCCGAACCCACGCTTAAAGTGGGAGAACAAGACCACGCGCTCGGTCCCCTCCGGTCACGGCGCCAGCTTGCCGCCCGGCAGGCACACGGCCACTTCCATCGCTGGTGGCAGCCACCGCGTGTCGCGCAAGTACTGAAGATCCTCTGTGGTGACCATCAACCCCTCCCACAATCCCTTGGGCCTCGCCATCGGTGGAGCATGGCGGGGGAAGGAGGGCGCGTCGGCTAAGGTGAGAAGTTGGGGTGGCTGCTAGGCGCTGCGGAGCGGCAGCAGTACGTCACTCGCGGGCGGCAGAGTGCTGCGGCGCACTGCGGGCTCGGAAGGTAGGGCGAAGGAGGAAGAAGGAGAAAGGGGGCACATGCGTGAATGATTTCCGCCACCCCTATCCCCGGTTTTATAACCACGGCGTGAGCGTGGGGGAGTGGGATCGACAGCGCCCACAATTCCACTTCCCCGCATTAAGTGGGCACGATCTCCCCACACATTAACTACATCGAGAAGGGCAACCGTCAGCGGTCGCCACATTAAATCCTTGGGCGGGGGACGAGGCACGGCGTGGCGGCCCCCAGCCCGCTGTTATGTCCCGTCGCACGCGTGGCCTGGCAGTGCCTCCTTGGCTACTGCCCGCCATGTGGCGCCCGCATCAGGTCGTGGGACGCGCACCCCTTCCCCTTCAAGATTCGATGGAATCCTCGGTTTCCCGCCCAGGCCGGGGTGCCGCGATCCGGCTTCCGGAAGCTGGCACACAATGGGTGTTGCCGGACCCGATGGTCGCAAGCTTCATCAATACCAAGCCACCTTCTCAGGGGGTGAAACTGCGAAGGCCCCCTTGCTTGAAGCCGGCGAGCCTTCACAGCTTTGGGGACTACTGTCGGGGGGATAAACCCCGGGCAGGCAACGGAACCTGGATCCTTTTCGAAAACATCAGGGCTAGCAACGCCCCTCAATCCGGCTTGTCCTTTGCCGGGTTCCGCAACCCGGCCAAGCCCGCTGGCGCATGCCGGCCGGTCCCCGCAAGTCAAGACTTCATCAACAAGCAAACGCCATCATAGTGCGTCCCTCAACCCGACCACGGGTCAGCTCCCGTCCCGTCCGAGGCGCACTGTAACACCCTGGTTTTTGCTCCTGTTTTTTTTCCTTCGCGGGATTTGACTCCCGTCTTTTTTCTCGGTGTTATCGGATTTCTCTCGCTCTTGGGTATATGAAGATGGTCATTCAACCTTGCCTTCCCTATCCAACCAGAGATTCTCTCCAGTCCAACCTTGCCACCCAAGATCTATTCTCAGGGTTTTGCCGTCGAAACCCTACCTTCCGAGTTGCCGGAAGGGAAACCCTAATTCTTGCAGTTACAAAGGAACCCCAATTTTCATTGATCTGCTGACTCCCAAACTTCTCCCAGTGATCATCCTTTATCTATAAACCCTGGATATGCAAAAATATTGCCAAGTCATTTGCAATATTTTTCATTTATAATTAATTCCTTTTTCTGCCAGTTAAAGGAATTAAATCTAGGAAAATATCTATCCATATCCAACGTTCTTGAAAACTTGTGGAGATATTCTTTGTGATCATATTGAGCTCCCATAAAAATATTAGCCATAATTAAATAAGGGAAATTGCCTTTTCCTATTTAGAGCCATTATTGCAATTTGGGGAGTTTCTAAAGGAACTACCATTTGGTAGCCAAGAAGAATCCCAAATAAATTGTGGAGCTTCTCCTATCCATATATTCACCATTTCCATCAAAAACCCAAGTTCCATAGTTCAAAGTTTGAGCACAACATCAATTTGCAAATTCTGTCCAGTTGGGCAAATTGCAAAGGAAGTGCTTGAACCCTTGATCTTTTTGAGCTGAAATTTTTCATGGTGGTTAACATTGCTAAATCACTCATGGAAACCAAAAACCAGCTCAATCCCTCTATCCATTCTTCCACAGCAATTTTCCTAAGTTTCTGTCCATTTGGAAGCTCTGTGAAGCAAGTACTATTTTGGTGTATCCAAATGGTATGAAACTTTTACAGTGGCTTCATATATCCAAATTATCACTCTCCACCAAATTTCATCTCATTTCATTCAGCCATTTGAGCACAGCATCAGCATCTTTATTTCTGATCAGTGGGGTCCATTCTACAGCAAGTGTCCTCAATTCTTATCCAAATGGCCCCAAAATTTACCAGGGTAGTCACCTTCGTAGATCATTGCTCCATGCCAAGAGCCAGCTCATTTCACTCAGTGATCTCTCCAGAAATCTCTACAAACACCTTGCTGTCAGAATCTTATTCTGCAAGTTTCTCTTATCTCTGCTCTACCTAGTTGGTTCCAGGCACTTCTGCCATCTATTTGAGTAGCGAGAGACATGTTGGACAAGGTTGGGCAGGCAGACGCGTGCCGGAGCAGCTAGTGCACCTGGTGACCACGCCGTGGCCACACAAAAATGGTGCATTGCACTCTGCCAGCTCCGTTCGGTCAACTCCGGTCGGCCTCTACTTGTCCGAGCATGTCCAACGGCTCCGCCGCACCCGTGTGTCCCCTCTCCAGGCCCTTCCCCCTCCATATTCTTCCTCCTCATGCCACGGCAGTCGCCGCCACGGCACTGTTCGCCCGTGACCCGCTGTCGTCTTCCTCTTCGTTGGCTTCTTCCCCTCCCGAGCTATCCCCTCCCTCTATCGCGCATCAGGTCGGCACCTCTCCCCGCTCGCCACCTCGCCGGAGCTCCAGGACAGCGATAAGCATGCCACCGCGGCCGTGCCTATCCGCAAGCCTCGACCGGCTATAAAAGCCGCGGCTGAGCCCCTCCCCGAGCACCCACATCATACCACCAGCCTCCCCTCACTTCCCTAGTCCTCCTCGACCCCTCACCCAAGCCGGAGAAGCTCTCCTCACCGCCCATTGCCACCATGGCCACCGCCTCGGCCACCTCAAATTCCGGTGAGCCGAGCTCCATCTCTCCACTTTTCCAACTCCAGCAGGTCACCACCACCACCAGGGAGCTTTCCCGACCCTCAGCCCCTCCTCCCCGTAGCTGTGCCGCCCTCCCCGGCGATGCTCGAGGCCCCATCCGCCGCAACCGATGCCCTGCCCGAACCAGTGCGCGTTGACAAAAGTGAGGAGGTCAGGCGCGTGTGTCTCGTCTCCCTGATCTCGCTCATCACCAGAGCGTCGCCGGAGCCGGCCCAGAGCGCCGGCAGTCGCCGTCGGCGCCGTCTCTTCCCTCGGCCAGGCACGGGCACGGAGGAGGGGGAAGACCCTGCAGGCGGGCCCGGCCTGGCAGTGGCTCAGCCGCCTCCCTCCGTTTTCTTTTTAAGTGGCAGGGCAAGTGGGCCGGCCCAATAGCGGCAGCAGCGGCCGTTTCCACGTGGTGACCCGAGCTCCCACCGAAATCGGCCCAAGTGCACAGTGCACTTTCATCTTTTTCAGCAAAAAACTATTAGGGGCCCGATGGTAAATATTTTATTTGCAGATGGGTCTCTGGCAGTCAAACCCCTCTAACTTTCTACTCGTAACTCCGAATCAGGTGATTCCAAAGCCTACGTTCTTGTCTCGTCGAACCTGAACTTTTGGTACCATTTTCATTATGTTTACACATTCTGAAAATGACCCTTTTGCCCTTGCCCTTCAATCAGCCCCCTCCGACAGAGGACGGTTTCCGGCGATCCTTTCCGCAGACTCTCCGCACTTCTCCCAGAGTATTTCTTCGATCCCAGGTAAGCCGACCATATGATATATGCCCTAAAGCATTGCTCTATGTTATTCTTGCGTGTCTAATTAATGATTATGCCTGTGATAGAAATAATTAAACTTCTGTTAGACTGCACTTATTGTTTACATTACTTGCATTAGTTTGCTATGTGATAATTCAAAGTAATTTATTTAAATGCCTAGTTGCTATCATCTCAAGTTATTGTGGTGGATAACCATGCTTGCTAAATGATTGCTAAAACTAAACCTAGTCGGTTGATCCAGAGTCACCTGTCCGGACTTATCCGTGCAACCACATTTGCCGGTATGGGACGGCCTTGACTTGGTCTGATCGCGTGCTCTTTTATCGGTACCACCAATTAAGGAAGTTTATGCGTGTGTGCTACCCTAGCCCTGTGGGCGACGATAACCTTGTGAGCCCAGTTGAGTTATTTGTCGGCGTCCCCGTTTGGGACAGTTTAGTTGGCCACGACGATGGCAGGTGTCATCAGGTGACACAGGGCCACCCAAGGTAGGACTCCGGGGAGGGTGATTGCCGGTGGTACGATGGGAGTGTCACGGGTTAGGCAGGTTTCGTTGGAGCAACACTGGTCCACCCGAATGGGATCACGAGGCCAGGTGCTCCATGGTGTGGGTAAAGTGTGCAACCTCTGCAGAGTGAAAAATCTATTCAAATAGCCGCATCCACAGTATTGGACAGTCCGTCCAGACCTCATTAGGTGGTCAACCGTAGCAATGATAATAATGATGGAAGAACTCGTCTTTTGCCCAGAAGTACTTAGTGGATCATGAGTATTCTGAGGGTTGTGGGACAACCCGGAAGAGAGTAAGTTTATCAGATTTACAGTGGAGATGCATAGCCATCAGATGATGTCAGGGATATGATATGTTAGACATGGGATGACTATGAAAGAGACGGTCGGATGACCGAAAGAGTTGGATTGGATCATGAGAATGTTCGGAGTATGGATTATTTACTTGATATGCTTTACTTTACTGTATTTACTTTAGTAGTTATCTTGTTGGATAAACCTGTTATTCCATGATAATTAATATTGCTCTAATAACAAATGCATGCTTGAATGTCATGGATTGCTTTGCTTGGTGTATATGTTAGTTTGGTTTGCTTACGAGTACATTCAAAAGTACTCAGCGGCCTTTAACATGGCCAGGTTCACATAAGGATCCGTCATCCATCGTCAAGGAGCCAGAGCGCTCGCGGGCTAGAAGAGTAACCCAGTCAGATCCCTGTGGATTGGAGCCGCACCAAGACCATGCTGCCTTAGATAGAGCTTTTCCGCTGCCATCACCTTTGTAATATATCATGTAAAACTTATATATCCATTAATAGAAATGCCTGTGTTCTTGATACTTGTTGTAAACGTGCATGCTAGAGTGATTTCCTGGGCTGGTATGCGTGGCGACCGTCTGGCTACAGTGGTAATCAGGCGGGGCGCCACAACGGATGGTATCAGAGCAGCCAGGCTAACTATAGGTTACCCTAGCTAGACCTCATTGTCTTGTGCTCAGTAGAAAGCCCAGATGGATTTTAGCCATCTTTGCCAGACCGGCACGGCTACTATTGATCGTAAGGCAACCCCATAGGTTTTGGCTCCATCAGACCCCAACTCTCGTGGCCTTTGTCTCCGGTGTGAAATGCTCGCACCCGACAACGACCCGTGAGCCCTGAACCCTTAGGTAAACCAGGTATCCCTACCCTGCTTGCTAACCATGGCATTCCTCTTCTTAACTCTAGTTTCCTTTGGGAAATGCCTATAAATTCCATCTTTTCCCCAACAACCGTAGGATCGTTGACTAAGCCATTTTGGCTATGGTCATGCATCGAGTGTGATGTTCCCTAAGGAAGTAGTAGGAGCTTGACACCAGTGCTACCAGGAGCATTGTGTGGTTTTGCTTCTAAATCCTTAGAGGTGCATCGAGCGCGCCATACTAGTTATATTAGTGAATCTTCGGCCACGTGTGTAAGGTCCGCAAAATTTGAGCTTTATTTGCTTTTTGGTTTTCGTGGTTCTTGTTTCTTTTGTCGGCTCCGTTTCTTCGTTCTGACTGGATCCATCCGCAAGAGCTGTCTAGGAAGATCAGCGTACAACTTGGATTATACCCAATAATCCAAATTCAGTAAGAGTCAAGCCAAGCCAACTGCCTAGTATTCAGAACAGCAATGCCGGATCTATCAAGAACGAAGAATGGGTTAGAAGCAAAATATGTGTGCAACTGACAAGGACAGAATATACATGAGAGAGTTTGCCTCAGAGTAGATCCCGCCTAAGGAGCAGTCAGACGAGCTACTAAGAATGGACATCATTAAGGACCGCGACACAAGGATTATTTCAGTCAGTGAGGTGAACTGAGTCTTTTCTCAATGGACCCAAGAATCATCTATTACCCACCGAAGACATATTTCAAGAAGGTGAATGTGCCAACAGCAACAAAACTCCGGTATGTTGGTACAAATTTCAAAGCATAATTTGGAATTTACCGACGCATATACAATTTTTCTGGGCACTGTGAACAAGGTTTGCAAGGAAAATGGATGCATTCACGGCTATCCAGAATCAATGAGAACTTCACATGCTTGGAAGCCCAGCTGAACCGAATGGAATTATCCGTCAACTGCTTATTATCGGCAACACTTGGTTTGAATGCAAAGGGTACTCCGAATTAATTATCAACATGAGGCATGCATCAGTTCTACAACCTTTACAGCAACGATGATCAGACCCGCAGAAGGACAAGCGGTGTGCGTGACCAACAGAAAATCTTCAGACAAGGTATGGCCTATATCAAGTTTTGGCTCCACTATGAGTAAATTTCAGATACTTTGGAAGGAAGCCAGAATCGGCCATAGATTCGACTGCATAAACAGTGAAAGGCTTCTGGTATAAGGAACCCAGCCTTCCTCCGCAAGCTACCGAGAAGAGCTTATGACACCAGACAGCCAATCTTCCTCGGTACGCCATTTGGTGAGAAAATCTTCTGGGATACGGCACTCCCATCTTCCACAGTGTGCTACCGCGGAAAGCTTCCCGCATAAGACACCTGACTTTCCGCAGCAAGCCACATGATGAAGGAAACTTCTGAAGCACGATACCCAGCCTTCTTCAGCACGCTACCCCGGCAGAAGCTTCGAACATAAGGAATTCAGCCTTCTTCAACACGCCATTGTGCCCACGACAAGCTTGTCAGGAGCATGAACTAGTCCAGACACAACCGTCTGCCTCAGAACTCAGTGGTTAAGAAAGGATTTGTCCTACCTATGCATATGTTGTGAGCATGCAGTCCAATGGATCAGTTCATGCGAGCCACTCGTCAGGAATGACTGTGTTCAAAGAAACATTGGCCCCATGTTGAAAGAAGAATAAGAATACAGTAACCCCTACGAGATATGCAAGAGTAAGTTGGGAGAACAAGCCCGACAAGCCGGGAAAACAATCAAGAAGCCGCGTTGGCAGGTCATTACAGGTCCATCAAAGGAATCCTCAAGAATCAAGAAGTTGTGGACAAACAACCTCCGTGACGGCCAGCAAGATACAACTTCACGGACAGAGTGGTATTACCAATCCTCGTCTGACTCTTGCATATGCGGCCACAACAATGCAGTACCTGCGGTTACAAGCAAGCTTGCCGCACTCATCATGAAGATGGGCCATCAACCAAGATAGGAGGCTATACTCCAAAAGATACACCGGATGATAGCGATACTATGTTTAGCTCAGTGGTCATAGCAAGGACTATAGAAACTATATATGACAGAGCCCTCTCCATGAGAGACAGAGTTTGAAACAAGACATTCAGATAGAATGGCTCAAAGCATGTCAGCACCGACAGCTCATAGACGTCATGACGTCATTGGAATAAGAGATTACTGTCTATGATTACTTTGTGATCATGCCTGACATTTCAGTTGGGAATATAGCAACAATAGCTCGGTCACGTTGTTCCTTGAATTGTGGATCACCTAAGGACAAAGCCAGAATGCCGAAGGCAAAAGGAAATGTTAGTACGGAACCCGCAGCCAGACTGAGTATTCTGACACGGCAAAAAGAGAGCCACTCCCACTCACTCGAGGCCATACGAGCATGTGAGCCCTGGTACTAGGAAAGGATGTCTTGCCCATGACAGTCAGAGTACGAAGTATCACAATAAAATCCAAAGCAGTCGCTTCCAGGCCAAGGAAACTGAGTTGTTTGTTGGTATTACTCGCTACCCCACCCAGCAACATCACTATCCGGACGAAAGGTACACCTGACAGGAAAGAGAAGGATTCAAGAAAAGTTGTGTGCAGAGACAACACCTAGTCCATCAGAAGAGGCAGTTAAAAGGTCAGTGAGCCAACGAAGACAAGAGACAGCTGATGGATCCAAGTCACACACAGGTAAGTCCCCCTTCACCGGGAGGTAAGCCCGGAAATCCCGAGGACGAGATTTTCTTAAGGGGGGTAGGTTTGTAACACCCTGGTTTTCGCTCCTGTTTTTTTTTCCTTCGCGGGATTTGACTCCCGTCTTTTTTCTCAGTGTTATCGGATTTCTCTCACTCTTGGGTATATGAAGATGGTCATTCAACCTTGCCTTCCCTATCCAACCAGAGATTCTCTCCAGTCCAACCTTGCCACCCAAGATCTATTCTCAGGGTTTTGCCGTCGAAACCCTACCTTCCGAGTTGCCGGAAGGGAAACCCTAATTCTTGCAGTTACAAAAGAACCCCAATTTCCTTTGATCTGCTGACTCCCAAACTTCTCCCAGTGATCATCCTTTATCTATAAACCCTGGATATGCAAAAATATTGCCAAGTCATTTGCAATATTTTTCATTTATAATTAATTCCTTTTTCTGCCAGTTAAAGGAATTAAATCCAGGAAAATATCTATCCATCTCCAAAGTGCATGACAACTTGTGGCGATATTCTTTGTAATCATATTGAGCTCCCATAAAAATATTGGACATAATTAAATAAGGGAAATTGCCTTTTCCTATTTAAAGCCAATATTGCAATTTGGGCAGTTTCTAAAGGAACTACCATTTTGGTAGCCAGGAAGAATCCCAAATAAACTGTGGAGCTTCTCCTATCCATATATTCACCATTTCCATCAAAAACCCAAGTTCCATAGTTCAAAGTTTGAGCACAACATCAATTTGCAAATTCTGTCCAGTTGGGCAAATTGCAAAGGAAGTGCTTGAACTCTTGATCATTTTGAGCTGAAATTTTTCATGGTGGTTAAAATTGCTAAATCACTCATGGAAACCAAAAACCAGCTCAATCCCTCTATCCATTCTTCCACAGCAATTTTCCTAAGTTTTTGTCCATTTGGAAGCTCTGTGAAGCAAGTACCATTTTGGTATATCCAAATGGTATGAAACTTATACAGTGGCTTCATATATCCAAATTATCACTCTCCACCAAATTTCATCTCATTTCATTTAGCCATTTGAGCACAGCATCAACATCTTCATTTCTAACCAGTGGGGTCCATTCTACAGCAAGTGTCCTCAATTCTTATCCAAATGGCCCCAAAATTTACCAGGGTAGTCATCTTGGTAGATTATTGCTCCATGCCAAGAACCAGCTCATTTCACTCATTGATCTCTCCAGAAATATCTACAAACACCTTGCTGTCAGAATCTTATTCTGCAAGTTTCTCTTATCTCAGCTCTACCTAGTTGGTTCCAGGAACTTCTGCCATCTATTTGAGTAGCGAGAGACGTGTTGGACAAGGTTGGGCAGGCAGACGCGTGCCGGAGCAGCTAGTGCATGTGGTGACCATGCTGCGGCCACGCAGAAACGGTGCACTGCACTCTGCCAGCTCCGTTCGGTCAACTTCGGCCGGCCCCTACTTGTCCGAGCATGTCCAACGGCTCCGCCGCACCCGCGTGTCCCCTCTCCAGGCCCTTCCCCCTCCAGATTCTTCCTCCTCATGCCACGGCAGTCGCCGCCATGGCACTGTTCGCCCGTGACCCGCCGTCGTCTTCCTCTTTGTTGGTTTCTTCCCCTCCCGAGCTGTCCCCTCCCTCTGTCGCACGTCAGGTCGCCACCTCTCCCCGCTCGCCACCTCGTCGGAGCTCCAGGACGGCGATAAGCACGCCACCGCGGCCGTGCCTATCCGCACGCCTCGACCGGCTATAAAAGCCGCGGCCGAGCCCCTCCCCGAGCACCCACATCATACCACCAGCCTCCCCTCGCTTCCCTAGTCCTCCTCGACCCCTCACCCGAGCCGGAGAAGCTCTCCCCGGCGCCCATTGCCACCATGGCCGCCGCCTCGGCCACCTCAAATTTCGGCGAGCCGAGCTCCATCTCTCCACTTTTCCACCTCCAGCGGGTCACCACCACCACCAGGGAGCTTTCCCGACCCTCAGCCCCTCCTCCCCGCAGCTGTGCCACCCTCCCCGGCGACGCCCGAGGCCCCGTCCGCCGCAGCCAATGCCCTGCCCGAACCAGTGCGCGTTGACGAAAGTGAGGAGGTCAGGCGTGTGTGTCTCGTCTCCCTGATCTCGCTCATCACCAGAGCGTCGCCGGAGGCGGCCCAGAGCGCCGGCAGTCGCCGTCGGCGCCGTCTCTTCCCTCGGCCAGGCGCGGGCAAGAAGGAGGGGGAAGACCCTGCAGGCGGGCCCAGCCTGGCAGCGGCTCAGCCGCCTCCCTCCGTTTTCTTTTTAAGTGGCAGGGCAAGTGGGCCGGCCCAATAGCGGCAGCAGCGGCCGTTTCCACATGGTGACCCGAGCTCCCACCGAAATCGGCCCAAGTGCACAGTGCACTTTCATCTTTTTCAGCAGAAAAACTGTTAGGGGCCCGATGGTAAATATTTTATTTGCAGATGGGTCTCTGGCAGTCAAACCCCTCTAACTTTCTACTCGTAACTCCGAATCAGGTGATTCCAAAGCCTACGTTCTCGTCTCGTCGAACCCGAACTTTTGGTACCATTTTCATTATGTTTACACATTCTGAAAATGACCTTTTTACCCTTGCCCTTCAATCAGCCCCCTCCGAGAGAGGACGGTTTCCGGCGATCCTTTCCGCAGACTCTCCGCACTTCTCCCGGAGTATTTCTTCGACCCCAGGCAAGCCGACCATCTGATATATGCCCTAAAGCATTGCTCTATGTTATTCTTGTGTGTCTAATTAATGAGTCTGCCTGTAATAGAAATAATTAAACTTCTGTTAGACTGCACTTATTGTTTACATTACTTGCATTAGTTTGCTATGTGATAATTCAAAGTAATTTATTTAAATGCCTAGTTGCTATCATCTCAAGTTATTGTGGTGGATAACCATGCTTGCTAAAAGATTGCTAACACTAAACCTAGTCGGTTGATCCAGAGTCACCTGTTCGGACTTATCCGTGCAACCACATTTGCCGGTATGGGACGGCCTTGACTTGGTCTGATCGCGTGCTCTTTTATCGGTACCACCAATTAGGGAAGATTATGCGTGCGTGCTACCCTGGCCCGGTGGGCGACGATAACCTTATGAGCCCAGTTGAGTTATTTGCCGACGTCCCCGTTTGGGACAGTTTAGTTGGCCACGACGGTGGCAGGTGTCACGAGGTGACACAGGGCCACCCAGGGCAGGACTCCGGGGGAGGATGATTACCGGTGGTACAATGGGAGAGTCACGGGTTAGGCAGGTTTTGTTGGAGCAACACTGGTCCACCCGAATGGGATCACGAGGCCAAGTGCTCCATGGTGTGGGTAAAGTGTGCAACCTCTGCAGAGTGAAAAATCTATTCAAATAGCCACGTCCACGGTATTAGACAGTCCGTCCAGACCTCACTAGGTGGTCAACCGTAACAATGATAATAATGATGGAAGAACTCGTCTTTTGCCCTGAAGTACTCAGTGGATCATGAGTATTCTGAGGGTTGTGGGACAACCCGGAAGAGAGTAAGTTTATCAGATTTACAGTGAAGATGCATAGCCATCGGATGATGTCAGGGATATGATATCTTAGCCATGGGATGACTATGAAAGAGATGGTCGGATACCAAAAGAGTTGGATTGGATCATGAGAATGTTCGGAGTATGGATTATTTACTTGATATGCTTTACTTTACTGTATTTACTTTAGTAGTTATCTTGTTGTATAAACCTGTTATTCCATGATAATTAATATTGCTCTAATAACAAATGCATTCTTGAATGCCATGGATTGCTTTGCTTGGTGTATATGTTAGTTTGGTTTGCTTGCGAGTACATTCAAAAGTACTCAGCGGCCTTTAACATGGCCAGGTTCACATAAGGATCCGTCATTCGTCGTCAAGGAGCCAGAGCGTTCACGGGCTAGAAGAGTAACCCAGTCAGATCCCTGTGGATTGGAGCCGCACCAAGACCATGCTGCCTTAGATAGATCTTTTCCGCTGCCATCACCTTTGTAATATATCATGTAAAACTTATATATCCATTAATAGAAATGCATGTGTTCTTGATACTTGTTGTAAACGCGCATGCCAGAGTGATTTCCTGGGCTGGTATGCGTGGCGACCGTCTGGCTACAGTGGTAATCAGGCGGGGCGCCACACGTACGGCGAAACAAGTCCCCATGAAGAGATGAGCAAGGCAACAGTGGCCCACCTACCCCGCTGACCAGGGCCGGCATGGCTACAGTGCATCCCCCGTCCTACTGACGCAAGTCGATGGCGACCAGGCGACGCGCCACTGTAGCCGAGCCGGCTCAACCACTCCGTGATGCATGACAAGATGGGGAACAGTGCCCTCTGGCGCACGGGGCCCGCGTCCGGAGAACCCTGGCACCCGGCGGGCCCCTGCGCCGGCTTCCCAGATGCTGACATCCCGGCTCCATGGCCATGTAACTTTACATTGTAACCTTGGGAGGTTGACCTATAAAACCCCCCAGGAGGCTTCCATGTACAGAGAGAGATCATCAGTAGAATACACACACAAGGAGAAGGAGCAGCCTATGCTTTGACCTGTCTTCCTTCCTCCCCGAAACATCTTTAGGAGCAAGCTTGTATCATCCACATATAAACCACGCTCGGCAGGACTAGGGGTGTTATCTCTCCGGAGAGCCCCGAACCTGGGTATGTCTTGCATTCCTCGCTCGCTCATGCCGACCTCGCCTCTGGAGCCCACCGGTGCCCTCGAGCCTGTCCCTCTCTTTAGCCATCCTTTGGCATCTGCCGTGAGCCCACCATGACAGTCTTTCATGTCAGTGACTGGTCTCGTCGAAGAAGATGAGGATGGTTCATTTTTCTTCGAGAGCTTACACTACTGCATGATGCTACTAACGCGACACTACGATCAGAGACCCTTTGACGAAACTGTGTGCGATGCGTTAATCGCAAACGGTGATGTAAAAAAACCATCAAAAAAGATGCAAAACGTTTGCGATGGTGGAGACATCAAAAACGGTTCAGATTTTAGTTGCGTGTGCGATGCAGGGCATACGGTTAATCCATACGAAATGTTTGCGATGAGACAGAACAACAGAAACGGGCAGCCATATCAAGGTGTTTGCGATATACGGCATACAGTTCGCTCAGATGAACTGTTTGCTATTAGGGAATGCAACAGAAATGGTTAGCCAGATCAAGGTGTGTGTGATATACGGCATACGGTTCACTCGGACAAACTGTTTTCGATTAGGGAACACAACAGAAACGGTTCAACTTAACAAGATGCGTGTGATATGTGGCATACGGTTGACATAGATGAACTGTTTGCGATGAGCCAAAAGAACACAAACGAGTCGTGTAAACAAGATGTGTGTGATACGCGGTAAACAGCCCACTCGGATGAACTGTTTGCGATGAGAAATTATAACACAGACGGTTACTACAATTAATTCGTGTGTGATTCTGTGTGTACAAAAAACTTTGAAAAATGCAAACTAGTTGCTTGCGGTGGCTAGGAGTATCGCACACGATGCGTCTGTGAGTGCTCGTGTGCGATGATTAGTAAGTTACACATACGTTTTCTTATGTTAACACGTGTGTGAATTTGCAATATGGACAATTAATATGAAAATGCCTTCTGGACATCGGTGCTGATCGCCACGTCCAAAACATGGACGTCCTCTACTCTACCGCTCTACCGGGCACACGCTTAAACTCAATGAACTATGTATGATACTAATACTTTCCATGAAAATTTAAGAACTTGGCTAACAACATTTGAGTAACATATATATAGTGGTTATACTATTCGACAAAAGGAGGATCTTCGTAACACGGTTTTGACAACCATATGGTCCATATCTACATACATAACATAGTAACAACTATCACATTTTAAGAGGCTGAGGGCCAACAACCATATGGTCCATACCTACATACTTAACATAGTAACAACTAGCACATTTTAAGAGGCTGAGGGCCAACAACCACAACTATCCGCTGGAAGCAGCTTGATCACGGCGACTCGGCATCTCGTCAATGAAAAGGAAGAACCCTCCTGTGCCTTGGTAGAGCATGAGTAGAACAGTGTCTCCAATTTTCCAATATGGATGCATTGCCACGACAAGCGAGAACTTGTTAATTTGAATGGTTCCATTTCTGCGGGAAATGCAGTACCTTGCAATCACTTTGGCGTTACTAGCACGCACAAGTGTAATTCGACCACGCCAGGAAATCGATCCAGGAACAGCTACAGCGGGTAATTTCTGTTGAAATGTAGAATAAAAACCAATTGTAACATAGCGTTGAAGATATATATAGTTTATGAGCATCAACATAAAAATAAGACTTTGTACCAGCATTTTGTGCACACAATTGGTCTTGTTCAATGTGTGCACCATAGGTATAATTAATCCCTTCCAAAATCCAGCGTTCATACGCTGTGCTATCTTTGTCAGATGATCAACAAATTTTATGACATGCTTCAAGTCCTTCCAGTGAAATTTGGTACGCTTAGTAACATACAGATCGTTAACTATGCATCCAACATATCCTGCTTAAAAGGTGAAAAGGTATTATTTATTCGAAACATGGCAGAAGAATATATAGTGCTCATAAATTGGTAAATAGAATTTGTTACTGCATAGGAACAAAGTCAGAAAATGAAATCACAATTGGTTGCTTAAATAGTGATCAATTAGTCAAAACAAATACCCCGATTTTGCTAAGTAATATGCCAGCATGGAGAAAGTTGAAAGGACACTAACCTCGATCAGACTTTGATCGGCTGATGACGTCGGGGAAGTAAACATCCATGTTAATTAGACCAGGCTGTGGTGCACGCACTAGAATTTTATTGCCAGCTTTCAGTTCATAACACTTAGACATTTTTCTCCAAAGGTCCACATCAAAATAGGAGTGACCATCTTTATCAAGTTTTACGCTAACTGTCATTGTAAATCCATGCTGCGTTGTCAATATGACATCCATGGAGTCATCAACAAAGTAAAGCCCAAGATTTCCTTCTACTCCTGTTCTTGCAAAGCAAGGGATGTACTGCTTGAAATGAAAATTAAGATCGTAAATTAGATATATTGAAATAACAGAGTAAGATGCAAATATGGGAGTAACTGATAGAACAGATCAATATATAGCTGAAAGCAAAGTACAAAAATATATAATTAAAAATAGATAATGTAACAAAGATTTGATGCAAATATGAGAGTAATTGAATGAACAATACATCATAAATTTGCCTAATATAGGGAAAAAATCGGCTTCGACATCTAGGTTGCACGTGGCACCGTACCTTTTATCCAAATGTAGCAATAGACGGTATATATTCATAAATTTAGGCCATGCCGATCGTGGTAGGGTGAGATTGAACATACCGAGCGCTCCCTGAAGTCATCCGGAATGGTGAGATAGAACTTCGTTTCCGACTGGCCGCGACCACACTTGTCCAATTTGTGCACGCACTGTGGACACATGAATGAAAACCCTCGAATCAGCTAGAAGAAAAATGAATCAACGGCGATTTCCGCCGGTTGATTAACAGCGACGGACGGACTGCGATAAGAGATGAGTGAATATTTCGCTAAATTGATTACCTTCTCCATGAGAAAAATCCCCGGCCCAATCCCACAGAAAACCCCAATCGACCAGAGTCTAGAATGTCGGTGCAAGTCGGTGCAGATAGGCGGCGGCAAGCGGTAGGGGCGAAATCCCGTGCCGTTTGGAGCGCGACCTCTGCCCGCCGACGACAGCCGTCGAGCTTAGGATGGCCGCCGCGATAGAAGTTGATGAGGTGCAGAGTTGCGGAGGAGTCCGTGGTGAGTGGGTGGGGACGAAGTGGGCGAGGGTTTTCTTTTTCCTTTTGCATGTGTGGGTGAACACACACGGTTCGCAGAGGCGATGGAGATGAATCGTGTGCGATAGTAAATCACCGAGATTGAAGGGGAATCCAAATTTCCTTTGTCCTTTGTTCATGAGTTTTTTTCTACGATGAACATAAACCCTGCAAATCACCGTGTTCAAACTTGGCACTTTTCCGGATTCATTTACCATATTTAGGGGATTACTAGTACAAATGTCCGTGCGTTGCAACGGGCGAAAAATATCGTAAAACCTGCTTCGTGTGATAGTACGCGCCATTCGTAAAACCTACTCCGTGTGTGATAGTATGCGCCATTCATAAAACCTGCTTCATGTGATAGTACGTATCATTCGTAAAACCTGCTCCGTGTGTGATAGTACGCGTCATTCATAAAATCTGCTCCGTGTGATAGTGTGCGCCATTTCTTATATCAGTTCTGATAAACATCAATAATAAGTTTATATTGTTATTGCTTTTCGAAGTATGAAGTGTGGACGTAAAGAAGACACCCTAATATCCTTCATCTGATGAAAGAGTAGTGGTGCATGGAATAGTCTAGTAGTCGGTTTTACATTATTTTTTTCATAAAAACAAAAATATTCCTTTATTTTAAAATAACTATTTTTTTGAAATTTTAATATTTTTATTAAAATTGAAACATGTTTTGAAAATGAACATTTATTTGAACACATGTTTTTTGAAAGAGAATTTTTAAAATTTTGTGATCAATTGTAAATGGTTTTTTTAAGTCGGAATATTTTTTGGGAATTTTAAGCAAACATATTGAAAAAATGAATTTTTTAAAGCAAGAAGAATTTGAAACACTCTTTATCTTAAAAAAACACACCTGCTCGGTGTATGCAATTAGAAAAAGGATTTTTGTTGTCCATACCATGTAGTATAAAGTTAAGAAAGTCGCAGGGATGTCCTTTGATGACGCCTCCTTCAGCTTAGTACTATCATCGGGTGGAAGAGGAATGGTGTAATTTTTTTAGCAGTATAGAGACGGTGGAATTGTTGTATACTATTCGAGAGTTTAATAACTAACCAACAGTTTTTCTTAGAATTTTCAGAAGATTTGCAAACGATTTTTTGGATGAAAGAGTAGTGGTGCATTGAAGTGAGATTCTTTATATGCAATTTTTTGTTAATATTCGAAAGCAAACAGGTTTTTACTTTGTTAATTATTTTTTAGAAAATGTTAGTTATTTGATTTGCAAGATTATATTTCGTTTATTTTCTTTTGCACTATTTGAGCTTGGCCATCATCACCATAAAAAGCAAGCTTTTCTCCGTTCCCCATCACAGGTAAATTTTGGGTGGATTATAAATAAAGAAGATAATTTCAAGATGCAACGTTGTCACATTCTTTCTACTCTTCATCACTCCCTCTCACCTCCCTATCTGACCAACGATGTCGGTGACATCCAGAGTTGAGGAATATCTTAATTGTCAGTAAGTCCTTTTGAGCTCCAAATATCTTCTCCCTCAAGGAATATTCATTTTCCGTATTTCATTCACTTTTAATTATTTTATTTGATGATATATTCATAAAATGTGGTAGACACGAATATTAAACTATGACCGTAACAACAAACAACAGCAAGTAAGTGAACCAACCTGTGGTTGGATGCTTAGAGGGACTGTGGTATCCCCAGCCCACCAGGATTCAAGTCCTGGTACTCGCATTTATTCCTGGATTTATTTCAGGATTTCTGGCGATGCGCATTCAGTGGGAGGAGACGTTCCCGTCGATGACGAGGTGCCTACGGTGACTTCGTAAATTTCAACATGATATGCCGGCTCAGTCTTTCGGAGATGCTCATAGAGGTAGGGTGTGCGTTCATAGCGATGAGTATATGCGCGTGTATATGAGTGCTTGCGTCCGTACTGTGTTAAAAAACAGCAAGTAATTATCTCGGTGTTCATTTAGAAGAAGAAAATTGCAATGGGCGGTAGCATGCATAGTCCAGCAGCTTCTCCACCGAGAGCCATTAAAAAGTGATACTAAAAAAGCCATTAAAAAGGAAAAATGCCCACCGAGCTCCCAGCCTCCCAACTACTGCGTGGACCTTATCCACATCGCCGTTCCTTCTCCAGCAGCGCTATCCATCCAGCGCGCCTGCGTCAGCGCTGCTCTCCTCCTCTTCTCTCTACTAGATCGAGATCGCGCCTTCGCGCGAGGGTGCCGGTCCCAATATTTTGGTCACGCAGGTAATGCTAATAAGTTAGTAGGAATTCAGGTTTAGCATCGAGTTCAGTGCGTTCATGAGACCACAAAAGATAGCCACTCGATCAACATGCGCAGCCACTCGACATGAAGTTCGATACCAGAAGTGCAAATATAAGATAGTAAGAGCAGGAACATAACAAATGGGAGACAACTACGGAGCCATAGCTACTAAGTGTACTAATAGCTACTAAGTAGCTTTTCATTCAACTTCGGGTCCTAACAATAATGCCTAAACGTGTGTGCCACGTAGGCAAGCTTAGCATGTTTAGTTGCCCATGATAATGCAAAATGATTTAGCATGATTAAGTGCAGCAGGGCATAAAATTTAGTACAAAGTATAAGCATTTAGCATAATTAAGAGCAACATGACATAGTTTAGTGCTAAAGAGTTTCAGAAACAGGCATAGTGACACTGTAAGATCAAAATAGGAAGCGTATGTAACACATACACAAGTGTATGCAGCACAGGTAGTAGAATCCATATAATCTACCACAAGGTGCGTATGATCAAAATAGGAAGCTTATGTAGCACATACACAAGCAACATGAAATAGGATCCATATAATCATAATATGTTGTAGTCTGCTTGTCAAATACATAGGTACATCAGTTAGCAACACATGGCTAAACGAATGAGCTTCACAAGTACAAATCCATTACAAACCAAAGCACTAACTGTAGAGTATGATTGTTCATAGACAATAAGGTGAGGCCATCCATGAATGGCAAAATGGAACACTGCATTATAAGTAACAGGGCATATGAAAAGCGATGCTAAGATAGAAGAGGCCTTTCCATCCAACACGCGATGAAGACCAGTAATTAACATTTACTTTCTGGATTGGAGGATGATACTTGAACTGAAGATGAAAAAACTGAGGAGGAGCATTGACGATAGAAGTACCGATACAATTTTTTAAGCTTGTTTTTACGTGTAAGAACCAATTAGCATCAGTGAGCGGTTATAGGATGCAGCTCATCAATCATATACATTGTTGTTTTCTTACCGAACAAACATCAAGTGGAAAAACTACAAACAATCTTCACTGTCCATCCCTGCGGCACATCATCATTCTTGGAACTGGAAATAAAGAAAGGTCTAAATTGGCAGTAATATGGTATGAAAAAGAATTAAATAGTACTCAAGTCCAGCAGATTATATAGCTTACACTAAGCAGAAAAATACACTCAACTGGGGTCATGCTTTCTACTCCACAATGCTTAGAACCGAGGGGAGTTAACAAATCAATAATAGTAAATAGGCTCAAAATTACAATTTGTTATTATCTTCGTTGGATGACCAAAATTAGCAACACAATCAGAGGGCCGTGTAGGCATCTACGTTTAATAACAGAAAAGGTAGGGGCCGTGTAGGCATCTACGTTTAATAACAGAAAAGGTAGACATTAAATATACAGAATCATGAGAATGTATGTTCTTACATTGAAAAGATGTTCATCGCCGTCATTGGAAGGAGGCACAAAGAGACACCTAATTTTCAGATGTATAACAGTATAAGCACATTTTACACTGACTATGACATAAGCAGAAATGGACCACACTATAGTCCGTTTACTACATGTTCTCAGTCCATCTACTATAGTCCAGTTAATTACTGCATGCTCATTTCCTCTAAATGTGAATATATATGTAACATTGAGAACATGATATATCTTGGGGTCTGGGATAACACATCTAAATCCTAGGTAGACATCCAGGTCTCCTATAAAATTAGAAACAATAAAAGCAGAAAATACCAAGATTACTATGATTTTGTTTAACTTGAGGCATCAAATGTTCATGCAAAAGATAAGATCATAATAGAAAGGACCAACATATTTCCAATAGAACTCACCTTCTAATTTTTTTGAGGATTCTTTCGGTACACAACATAAGCCTTCAAACATTTGAGCACATGATATATCTTGAAAACTACAGCACCTTGTGCAAACCAACCTGCACAAAAGACACAATGCATTTTCTTTTCTTCAGAAACACCACTTTTGGCAACAGAAAACAAATTATAGTGGAAATAAATAAGAACACATAGGCATTCTTTGGGTTCTTGACATGGTAGCAAGGAAAAAGCACATGCTTGACCAGGCAAATTAGAATTGGCAAGATACTAAGAAGCACAACACAAACTGATCAGCAGTATAATCTTATTGGCATCCCCCAAGTAGTACGCATGTATACCACTGCAAACTTATTGGCATCCTAAACTGCAGTTGACGCATACACCAAGTCACACATACAGAACTGCAAGTGTATTTTCTTTTCATAGATAAACAAACTTAACTATCTCAGCAAGTACCAAAACATAAATGATCTCACTATCTTTATCTAGTCATACCAAAAAAAAATCAATACCAAAACTAAATCACAGTCAATCGATCTGGAGTATTCTCTGAAAAGGGCGTTCTACTGGACCATGAGACTTTCACAACAATAAAACTATAGCAACTACTATCAACCGAGCAGTATTTTTATATACAGCCCAAAGAACAATAAGATTCACTCACATAAACCCTAGATCAACACTACAGAAATATGGAATCTATAAGCTGCCGATAGCTCGTGTTTACCTTGTTCATTGGTGGCACCATGGACTGGATTTTCCTTGTTCCTGTCGCCGGCGCGGTGGAGAAGAGCTCCCTCCATGTGCTCTTGGTCCAGTGCTCCAAATAGAAAGGGATAAACAACATGTGAAAAAATATTCCCAATAAGGAGCAAATAAGGGAGATTTGTTGCAAGCAGATCATGGTCTCACATTTTTGGAAGTTTACTCGGTGTAATGAACGTTGGGCAGAACATATCAATACTTCAATAGTGACCCATAACAAACAGTTCAATCGGAATGGTCCATGTGCTTGCTTATCCTTTGAGAGTTAATTCTTATAGGGATCTTACTCAATATTACTTATTTGGTTGAAACATAAGAAAAATTCCGTAAAGGATGTGGTCTCGGAACGGAATTCAAACAAACATTGGCGAAAGGTATTTAAAAAACATCATATCCTAAATCACTGTTCTACACTTATATAACCTCTACATTATTTGTGTAGGCCACAAAATTAAGTCGCGAACATATCATCTGAAACGAAATGCCTTCAGATACATCATCTGCTGGTTGTTTTTAGTAGATTATTTATTTTTTGAAAGAATGGTGTGATCAAACTGTTTATGATTATCAAGTAGAGGTGCATACTTGAACTATATAGTGAAAAGAGTCTTCCAAGCATCTAGTTTATTATCTACCAAATGTCATCAAAGGAAAATTAGTTGGTTTGAAACAAGGATGAAGAAAACAATTTCATTTCTTTTAGTAGCAATAGTTTTCTACACAAATGCAAACTCACTGGCCACATACGCATGGTGCTTGGCTGGACAGAACTCTCCAAACAACTCTGCAAAATAAAACACACGAATCAAACTCAAAGATCATCACATATATGTAATTCGCTTGTATGGTGACACTTTTGGTTTGAACCTCAGTTCTGTGGCTATTAAAATTCAAGATAAAAATACCTATCAATATAATACTTGTTGGTAATTCACTAACATTAGAAGAATTATAACTGCACAACCTACCAATTTAAGACGATGATCTGGACGACCTCTCTTGGAGGTACCACCTGTAACTCTACTTATTGCAATCGAAGATAAAGTGCACGTTGTTGATTCAGTTTGAAGGTAACCAGCACCAGTTGCTCTCCTGCATAACTGAAGTCAGCCCATGAACCATCCTGTTTTGCCTCCCACGTGCTATCCACAAATTATCAGGTCTCTTGGACACCTGGTACACAGCTAGAATTTTGGATATAGAAATACAGGCAAGCGCAACCCCAAATTCACACGCATGACACAACGCTACCAGAATCACAAGAACAAGTCATTCTGCGACCATGAAGCAGTCAGGCAAAGAGAAAGGGGAAGGGGCCCGAAAAATCCTTCAAGGACCGACCTAGCTAACTTCACACATCAGGCAAGCAAAAAACATGAACAACAATGAGTACAATTTGACAAATACATTGTCTCCATTGATTGATCATCTTCTGCAGGCCCTCTCATCTATCAAATAAAAAACCGTAGAAGTCACAATCAAGTAAGAACAGTATCCTAATTTGGGAACTTCAATCCAGAACCGGCGAAACCTAGGAATGAGTTATCCTTTAATGTAGAGATAGATTTGGTTATTAATCGGTTTGTTGTCCTATAGATTCTAAAGACATAAACAAGAAATAAAAAATAGTACCCTGATTTTGGAACTTGAATCTGCAAACATGGTGTCTAACTAAAAATCAGAGTCATGGTCAAGATAAAGGTACACCTCAATAGATTCATGTGGGCTGCCTCTTGCTGTCGTTGCAGGATCGTTTGATCAGATCCAGAAAAAGCTCAGAATTTAGCCAAAATAAACACACTGATTGAAAGCACAAGATTCACGGCAGATAATTGTACATCCAAGAAAAACTAAACACCAAAATTTCTCTCGACACCAACATAACAGGGTATCAAATCGCATCGTTCTTCCAGCCATTTGTTCTCAAAGCAAACTATTCTAATATGCTAAACATGATTACTGGTGCAAATACAAATAAAATTAAGTGATTCCCTTTTTATTACCTGTTCCAAGTATGCACTGCTGAACCTGGAAAATGACCACCGCCGTCATCAATTCCTCCAGTAGGATGCATCCCTAAGGAGTCCAGATGAAGTACGATTGGTCCTGAATTACTCTTTTTTGCAGGAACGCAGATAATCGCCAGGCTCCAGTGTGCCCTAATTAACAAAGGCAAAAAAGCATTTAGCAGAAATACCAAAAGAAGTACGCATAATGTATTAACCGCATAGCCTCATAGGGGACAACACAACGCTTGTAAAACAATTCAGATTACTAAAGAATTGATACTTAGGCATTTGAAACTGCAGATCCAAATGGAGCATGGAGTTATAAAACTTACCCAAGAGTGTCATGATGCCGGCTACATGCACCTTGTGTGGTCGCTGCAGCTTCGCTAGGGGATCGCCCAGGCTAACGCACCCCTGACGGCCGGCTGCCTCACCATCGATTTCATGTACGTGCCTCATCCTAGATGTCACCAAGGTCGACATGTTCCTCCCAGTAGGTTGCCTCTCGTCCAGATACACGAGCAAGAGAGGGTGCTGGAGGAGATGAGGTAGCGACGGAGAAGCTCGCGGCAGCGACAGAGGAGACGAAGCTCGTGGCAGGGCGCGTCGGAGTCGCCCAGGACGCAGCCGGTGGCGACGGCGTGCTCCCCCGTGGCCTCCCCACATCGACGGCGTGCTCCGCCGGGAACAGCACCGCCAGCTCGAGTCGGTCAGTGGCAGCCGGATTTGACCGGGAGGCAGCAGCTCGGCGCCTCGCACGGCGTATCAAAGTCTTCTCACCTCGGGTCTTCCTATTTTTTGAGGTGCACGGACAGGAGGACGACGGTCCAGTGCTCCTCCATCGATGGCGATGCCTTCGGCTGCCGCTCCTCCCTGTGACGATGACGGCGACGTGGTGGAGGTGAAGGAGTGGCGTGGGCCTCCAGCCGGTGGGTGGTGGTCGGCCAAGCAGTGGTGTTAGATCGAGCATGGGGACAGTGGCGAGAACGGCGGAATAAAAGACACGGGCCATCCATGAGGGAGAGGAAGAGCACCTGAAGAACAGAGGCAAGTCCGGCGATGGCATCCTCCTCATGGCGATCCTTCGGATGAAGCAGTTACGCAAGTGGCAGCCTCCACTCCGCCAGGCATGGCAACGCAGCGAGCTCGATGAGGCCTCCTCTCGGCGACCAATGCGACAGGAATTGGCAGTCAGGTCGCTTTCCTCTCCCAATCCACTCACCCGATTCAACAGCGACACGACGCACAGATTAGGAATTCCTATATAGACCAGGCAGAGGTCGAACGAGAGCGATACGAAGCGTACCTGACCAATGGAGACGAGACAACGACGAAGGGTAACTGACCACCTCGCGCTCGTCCCCATGGAAGCCTGGATCTGGCCGGCTCGACTCGCACGGGACGCTTGGAGGAGGAAGACGACGAGGTAAACTCGTGCTGGATGATGAAGGCGTGGGAGGTGGCCGGATTTGACCGGGAGGCAGCCGCTGGCCGCCTCGCCCGTCGGATCGGAGGCGGGTGACCTCGGGTCATCTTCTTGCCCTCTCGCGCGATGCGGCTAGGGAGAAAGAGGAGCGCAGCGGCTTCCGCGACTGGCGATGGAGAGAAGAGGCATTACGGGGAGGGCGGGCCACGGGAGGTGAGGAGGCAGGAGCGGCGGCGCCATGGGGGCGAGAGGAGGAAGAGGGGATTGGCGGAGTGAGGACCGGGAGGAAAAGAGACAGGCGCCCTCACCCCATCCACTCTCCAACCAACCGGCGCCCGACACGTCACGGGCCAACACGTGAAAAGACAAAAATGCCCTCGGCGGGGCACGAGAATAACTGCGGTGGCACGAGATATTTGCAGTGGAAAGCATTGCAATAGTGCCTCCTCTTCAATCCGACGGTCAAGGTCGTCCCAACGCTCGATCCGACGGCCAGAATCGCATCGAGCAAACTGATCCGACGGCCCAGAGTCCCTAATCGCTGTGAGCAGCTCTAGCTCCCTTCGTCTCATCTTTCTGGATCCGTAACACACACGCCCACGGCGCCGCGTTCCGTTCCCCTCTCTCTTCCCTCCTCCACAACTAAGCAAACACCACACCCTATCTCCTTGACCGTGGCTCCTGGATCGAGCACGGATCCCACCCCCATGTGCAGCAGCGACCGATGATGCTTCGCGTCTGCGTATGGGGGCAATCCCTATTTGGCGCTGCAGGCGCCGGTTATTACTGTTTCTGCAAACCAGCGCCTACAGCAGCCTAACTGGGCTCGGCCCATCTCCTCCTTTTCTGTTGTAAAAACTCGAAAAAACAAGTACGCGTTCAGTATGTTTCGATCCGGCGACCTGGAGGTCATTCGCTCGATGAACTAACCACCCCACCGTCTCGCGTATTTTGCTCATCGGTTGCTTCTTAGCTCTTTACTTCTTACGTCTTTTCCTTTTTTCTATTTCTTTTTTCGTCTTTCTTTTCTATTCGGAACTAACCACCCCACCGTCTCGCGTATTTTGTTCTTTTTTTTCCTTTTTCATTTTTCCTTTTTTATTTGAAACGGTTTTGTTTGGTTTTTCTTTTTTTCTTTCACTAATTTGAATGAACTTTTTTTCAAAAACAAAGAGTTTTTTTTCAAAATCGATGAACCCTTTTTCAAAATCGATGAACTCTTTTTCAAGTTCGTGAAATCGACAAACATTTTTCGAAATCGATGAACTTTTTTCGAAATCGATGAACTCTTTTCAAAATCAATGAACTCTTTTTCCAATTGGGTGAACTTTTTTCAAAATCGATGAACTTTTTTCGAATTCGATGAACTCTTTACAAAATCCATGAACTCTTTTCAAAATCGATGAACTCTTTTGCAAAATCGATCAACTTTTTTTCAAAATAGGTGAACTTTTTCAAAATCAATGAACTCTTTTCAAAATTGATGAACTCTTTTTCAAATTCGATGAACTCTTTCTAAACATTTTATGAACTTTTTCTAAAAATTGATGATCTTGTTTTCAAATTTACTTTTGTTTCAAAATAATTTATATTGGTTATAGTTAGTGTTTAACTACGGAAAACATTAACTAGCACGGTCTTCTTGTAATATACAGAAGAGTTAGGATGGTGTAGTGGTCGTTACGTTAAGCTGTGAATGGAGAGGTGCTGCGTTCGAATCCCAGCATTGCCGATTAGTAGTATCCTTTTTCGCGTTTCCTTATATTTAGTCGGTTGGTGGGCCGGCCCGCTAGGCATCGCTAGCGAGCGCCGGTAGCGCTAACGGGCGCCTGCAGCGCCCTATAGGAGTCCCCGCGTATGGGCGCTGGTGGCCGGGCATGAGCGCGCGGGGGCTGGCTGGGCCTGTGGTTGCTCAGTGGCCGCGTGGATCTGCGCCGGGGCTCCGAGCTTCGGATCGGCGTGGTCGTTCCAACCCCACCCCCTCCGACGACGCCTTGCTGCGGGGCTTCGGGAGCAGATCTCACCGGCGGGCGCGGGAGCTCGGCTTGAGGTTGTGGTGGCTGCGTGCTGTGCGGCTGCCCATGGAGTGCAAGATGGGGCGGCTTGGATGGTGGGTGGCTCATGCAGTGCGGCCGCCCTGTGAGTTTTCTCGTCCATATCTGTACAATTTTTCTGAATATTCAGATGGGCTCTCTTCTCCTTCTTTAAGATTTAACTCAAATGGAAAATTTGCTGCGACCTGTTTCTCTGTATAAAGCTGGGCACACAGTGCTGCTATTTTTGATTCATGCATGACCTTCCTCTCGGCCTCCCTCTTGGCCTCGCTTCAGAATTATCGATTGGGCTTTAGTTGGCTTGTTGATTAGTGCAACTCTGAACGTATATAAGTTGCTAGGATTTGATGTAAATAGACGGGGTGGGACTAATAATCAGAATCTGGAAATTTTTAGCACGGGCGGAAGAAAACTCTGTTTGCTGCCTCGGTAAGGGAGGGGAGGTCCGATGGTGAGTTCGAACTTTTTTTTAGCGGCCCATAACTAAAATTCTGGCCCGTTGACTTACAACGTAGAGAGCTTGGAAGAGCGAACGGATGAACGACGATGTACCAAAATGGACGAAATTACCGGAAGCAAGAAGCAATCAGCCCTTTATTATTAGGGAAAGATGTGCATTTTCTAGGCATTAATACACATAATTCAAATTCAAACAATCAGTGCATGAAAAGGTGCACGAGAACGGTCTGGAAAACCATGCTCGTGCTATTTAGTAAATTCTTATGCCTTTTACAAGGAATGGGCAGAGATTTCACGGAAATGTGTGGCAATAGTCAACCACAAACACGTCGTTTATTGGGTTTTCAACTATAGAAAAATGAAATACATGCTTAAAAAACATGACGGCTGACATGGTGCCATGGTATGGCCTCACCATGCCCTGGTAAAAATTTGAGAAGGTTTGACTTATGTCGTCGTGCACGCCCTTCATAAATCGAACCATCACCGAGGAAGTTTCATGCTTTCGAGGGGGGAACCACCAAGATTGAAGGGGTCGGGAATCCAAATTTCCTTCCTAGTTTGTCATTCAGTTTTTTTCTACAATCAACATACCCCCTCCAATGCAACGTGTTCAAATTTGGCATTTTTTCGGGCTCATTTACCATATTTAGGGGATTATGTGCATTTTCTAGGCATTAATCCACATAATTAAAATTCGAACAATCGGTGCATGAAAAGGTGCACAAGAACGGTCTGGAAAACCATGCTCGTAGTATTTAGTAAATTCTCATGCCTTTTACAAGGAATGGGCATAGATTTCAAGGGAATGTGTGGCAATAGTCAACCACAAACGCGTCATTTACTGGGTTATCAACTATAGAAAAATGAAATACGTGCTTGAAAAACATGACGCCTGGCATGGTGCCATGGTATGGCCTCACCATGCCCTGGTAAAAAGCTGAGAAGGTTTGGTTTATGTCGTCATGCACGCCCTTCATAAATCGAACCATCACCGAGGAAGTTTCATGGTTTTGAGGGGGAAATCACCAAGATTGAAAGGGAATCCAAATTTCCGTCCTAGTTTGTCATTCAGTTTTTTTTCCAACGACCAACATACCCCCTCCAATGCAACGTGTTCAAATTTGGCATTTTCCTGGGCTCATTTACCATATTTAGGGGATTATATGCATTTTCTAGGCATTAATGCACATAATTCAAATTTGAACAATCGTTGCATGAAAAGGTGCACAAGAACGGTCTGGAAAACCATGCTCGTGCTATTTAGTAAATTCTCATGCCTTCTACAAGGAATGGGCAGAGATTTCAAGGAAATGTGTGGCAATAGTCAACCACAAACGCGTCGTTTACTGGGTTAACAACTATAGAAAAATGAAATACATGTTTGGAAAACATGACGCCTGGCGTGGTGCCATGGTATGGCCTCACCGTGCCCTGGTAAAAATTTGAGAATGCTTGCCTTATATCGTCATGCACGCCTTTCATAAATCAAACCATCACCGAGGAAGTTTCATGGTTTCGAGAGGGAAATCACCAAGATTGAAAGGGAATCCAAATTTCATTTGTCCTTTGTCCATGAGTTTTTTTTTCTACGATGAACATACACCCTGCAAATCATTGTGTTCAAATTTGGCACTTTTTCGGGTTCATTTACCATATTTAGGGGATTATGTGCATTTTATAGGCATTAATGCACATAATTCAAGTTCAAAGAATCGGTGCATGAAAGGGTGCACAAGAACGGCCTAGAAAACCATGCTCGTGCCATTTAGTAAATTCTCATGCCTTTTACAAGGAATTGGCAGATATTTCGATGAAATATGTGGCAATAGTCAACCACAATACATTTGTTTATTGGGTTTTCAACTATAGAAGAATGAAATAAATGCTTGAAAAACATGATGCCTGGCATGGTGCCATGGTATGGCCTCACCATGCCCTGGTAAAAATTTGAGAAGGTTTGGCTTATGTTGTCATGCACGCCCTTCATAAATCGAGCCATCTCCGAGGAAGTTCCATGTTTTCGAGAGGGAAATCACCAAGATTGAAGGGGAATCCAAATTTTCTTCATCCTTTGCCCTTGAGTTTTTTTCTACGATGAACATACACCCTGCAAATCACCGTGTTCAAATTTGGCATTTTTCCGAGCTCATTTACCATGTTTAGGGGATTATGTTCATTTTCTAGCCATTTAGCGCATATAAATCCAATCCAGCTACAGCTGCACGGGTGTGATGTGAGGGACGTGGATTGCCGTTCGATCGTGGCGCATCCTACGATGCACACGCGCAATCCGCGTGGCTGGGGTTCCGGCCAATCATAACGCAACACACAATAGGCTCAACACATGTCGGAGGGATTGACCACAGGTACCCAAAAGACGGCGAAACGACATTTCAAGACATCGGGGCTAGCAATGTCCCTCAGTCCGACTGCTCCGGCCGCTCCAGACGGCCCCCTGTCCGACTGCCCCGACCGGCTCGCCACCCGGCTGCCCGGCCGGCTCCCCGTCCGGCTGCTCCAGCCGCCCTGCTATGCGAAGTCAACTACGACGTTCCATCCGACAAGACGGCCGTACCATGGACACTATTGCTAATAAAGCAAACATTATAGCGCGTCACCTCACTGCGCCCCAATAGTGTGGCACTGTGCATGCATCATGGGTCACTTCAAATGACATCCCAATAGTGTAGTTGGCACCGCGGGCCACCTCTTGTCCCCTGGGCTCCCCTTTATAAGGAGCACCAGGGGAGGCCTCACCCAAGCTAGCTAGCTAGCCATCCATCCATCCATTCTCTCACGCCATACACATTTGGTCGGCCACAATGGCTCCCTGGGAGCACACTCACGGCCACAAGCCATTCGGCCACTAGAGCATGCATGCTCATCCGACGAGATCGGATGCCCATGGCATTGCTCTCAGATACAGCTCCAGGAGCAACTCTGTACCGCAACATGTACACCGCATATATATATTCAGACATGCAGGAGTAGGGGTATTATCTCTCCGGACAGCCCCGAACCTGGGTAAACCACCGCGTGCTACTCGCATACCCGTCCCCGGATATTCCACGGCAGTCTTGCCCTCATCTCAAGCCACCCCGTGGCATCTGTCGTCTCGTGGTACCCCCTGCCGACTGACGCGAGAATACTCCGACAGTTGGAGCCCACAGTGGGGCAAGCTGCCGCTGGAACCACGGTCCGGGCGGGACCATCTTCGTCATCATCACCGCGGCTTCGCGCTGTCTCTCCGGTAGCGCTCGGGGGCTCAACATCGACCCGCCCCCGGAACGACCGCGCGGGACGGCGCGTCCTCGTCGTCGGCATCGCCCTTTTCGTCACCACCACCGCGACGCTGGCCATCCATGGCGGCTCGCGCGTCACTCCGCTCCGCGCCCGACCTCGGCGCGCTCGCCTCGCTCGGCCTCCGTCCGCGCCCCCGCGTCGCGCGCCTGACCTCCGCCCGGCTTCCCCTGGTTCCCTCGCGCCGCCACCCGCAAGAGCGGCCGCGCGGCCAAGCTCTTCGGAAGCTCCTCCCCGAGGCTCCCCGAGTGGCGGCCGTGCCTCCCCCGCACACGCCTGGCCTCCTCCACGTTGCTCCATCCCACCGTTCCAGCGGCCCACGCGTGCTGCTCCTCCCCGCAGCGAGCTCCTCTGCTCCGGACGTCCAGCTCCTTCGCCGCCGTGACCGGCCATCCCCGCGCCCGCGGCATTCGCGTCAACTCCGCTCGTTGCCTCGCTGCAGGCTCTGTTCGCCTCGCTCGGCTCATACCTCACTGCCTCGCTCACGCCGCGCCTGGCCCGCTCGCCTGCGCGCTCATCCATCCATCCATCGTGGGCTGGTCCCGGCCTAGCTGCAGCCGGCCGCGTTCCCGAGTTGGCAGCAGTGCGACGTCTCCTGCTAGCCGGCTGCATGCACACACCTCCTGGCTGGCTGCATGCATGTGCGTATGTGATGGTACGCAAAGAAACAGAGAGATTCAGTCAAAGTAGTAGCTTGCTTGGCCAGCTCCACAAAAAAGTGAATTTCGACCACGGTAGTCAGCTTGGCTGGCTGCATGCACATGTGCTTCGCCGGCTCCCCGGCAACAACCCCGCACGTTCCCCGGCCTGAACGTCCTCGGGCCAACTCAGCTTCGTCCGGCTGTTGTCTGGCCGGCTGCGCCTGACCTGTTACCCGGCCGGCTGCGCCAGCCCGGCGCCCGCGCAAATCCAGCCGGCCGGCCGGCTCCGCCTCTTCGTCCTGCATCCGGGAATGTCCGCCTCGCCTTGCTCATCCTCGTCCGGCTCCATGTCTACCCCGCCGCGGCCGCGCCCGCTCGACGGTCGGCTGCTCTACCTCCGGGCGCTCGCGCCGGCCGCTGCCGTGCCTCGCACGCGCCGACATGAGCCGGTTGCTTCACCGGCTCGCCGCGCCCGCCCGCCGGCTCCAGGCCCGCGTCAGCTGATACCTCGCGCCGGCTTCGCTCGTCTTCGCGCACGTCGGCACCCCCGCGTCGCGCTTCGCCTCGCCTGAGCGCCTCCATCCGCGCGTCCCACACCCGGCCGGGCCGGCTCCCGGCCCCCGCGTCGGCCGCCTCCCACCGGCTCCGCGCGACTCGCCCGCGCGCCGGCTCCGCCCGCCAGCTCCGCTCGCTGCGTCGGGCCGGCTCCCATGTCGCCGCTGTCCCGCTCGCCGGCTCCCGCCTGCCTGCCGGCTCCCGGCCACCCGCGTCGGCCGCCTCTCGCCGACTTCGCGGGCCGGCTTCTCCCGCGGCCTCGCCCTGCGCCCCCTCCAAGCCGGCTCCGAGCCCCCGCCGCGTCGCCTCCACCCACGACTGTCGCCGGCTCCGACTGGCCGTCTGTACCTCCCGCGCTCGCGCCTCCGTGTGCGCACCCCCGCGCCTTCCCGGCCCGCGGCGCCGCGTCTCCGCCACGCCGCCGCGCGCCCGGCCTCACGCCCGTGCTGCCGCGGACACTTGCTCCGCCGAACTCCGTCCCGCGCGCGGGCGCCCGCGCCGTCCCCGCACGCTGGCTCTGCCGCTCCGCCGTGCGCTCCCGCGCCCTGCCGCAGCCGGCTGATCCGTCCCGCCGCCTCGGCGGCCCACGCATGCTGCTCAGCGCCGCTGCTCCGGCCGCCCCTGCATGCTGCTCCGTCTCGGCCGTGCCCGGCCTCCTCCACTCGCCTGCACCGCGGCGGCCAAGCCTACCAGCGCCGAGTACGGCCACGTCCCAGCCTGGCCGCCTGCCGGCTCGGACCGTCCCACCCCGTGCACGCCGGTTGCGCGTGCCCGCGCCGGATACGCCCCCCACGCCCTCCTCTACCGGCTGCTACAAGGAAAGAAAAGTGGTGGGGGCCGGCTGGAGAAAGAGTTGCTGGCGGCTTTGAAAAAAAAAAGCGTCCGGATGCCAACAGCTGGCAAAAGAAAAAGGAAAAAGTGTCCGTCCGGTTGCCAGCAGCCGGCCGAAGAAGAAAACAAAAGACGCCTTTGCCTGCCCGCGGTGCCGCTCCGCCGGAGGCCCTGCCTGCCCGTCTCAGCGCCCGGTCGGCTGTGCCAAGCCGACCCGGCCGCCTCGAGGCATCGCCGGCTCGGCTGTGTCCCGCTCCGCCGTCTGGCCGGTCGGGCCTGACCGGCCGGGCCCCCCTTCGAGCACCCGGAGGCCCAAAGGCTACACCCAGCGGGTGCGCCGGCGCGCTCCGCGAGCGCCAAGCCGCGCCGGCTGTCTTCGTCAACCTCCGCCTCGTCTGCGTCAAAACAATGTGAGCTACTCACCCGCATAACTTTGCACCGCGCAAACACGGATAACCCCGAGCGACCTCGGGGGCTATCTTCGCATTTTTATCGGTTGCACTACTGTTCGCCCCGGCGCTAGCCAGTGTTGGCCCGGAGGCTGGCCGCTTGGCCTGAGACGTTCGTTCCCACAGACGTCTTAGTAGCGTGCGCGGTACCGAAGGCTCACTCTTCGTCTTAGCTACAGACCGCAGCGCGGATGTCCGGCTAGCAAGAGCAAACGCTGGAGGCCACCCACGCGAAAAACGTCCGGGGAGAAAACGGTTCGGGCGACCCGGCCGTTTGCTTTATGAGTATCTGCTTAGTTAAATCCGCTGCCAGAGTCTGAGTACTGTACACTCCACTCCGCGGCCCACTCTCAGCCACAGACCGCAACGCGGCTGTCCGGCTAGCGAGAGCACAAGCCAAAGAGCGGAGGGGACATAAAAGCAAACATTTGACATATCTGCGCGGACTAACCTTGTCTTTTGCACGATCATCGCCGAGGGGAACCCCCTCTGCACCCGGAAGCTCGGAGGCTGGTCGCAGGCCCGACGTCGGCTGCAACCGGCATCCCACCGCCCGCTTCATCTGCGGCAAAAACTCTCCACCCGACTCTTCGAGTCGCCCGGAGGCTCGGAGGCTACACCCAGTGGGCGCGCTAGCGCGCCCCCAGTGGAAGCAAGCCTTGCTGGCTGCAGCCCGCAGCCGGCTGTCATCGACAACATCATTCGGCGGACCCCGCGTCCGCGCCCGACAGCACCAGTCGGCGGACCTCGCGTCCGCGCCCGACAGCATCAGTCGGCGGACCCCGCGTCCGCGCCCGACAGTGCCAGTCGGCGGACCTCGCGTCCGCGCCCGACAGTTCCAGTCGGTGGACCCCGCCTCCGCGCCCGACAGGTCCAGTTGGTGGACCCCGCGTCCACGCCCGACAGCTTCAGTCGGCGGACCCCACGTCCGCGCCCGACAGCTTCAGCCGGCGGACCCCACGTCCGCGCCCGACAGGGCCCCGCGCCCATCAGCCGGTGGACTCCGTGTCCGCGCCCAGCAGGGCCCCGCGCCCACCAGCCAGCGGACTCCGTGTCCGCGCCCGACACCCTCGACGTCGCCGTCGGCTTCATCATCAACAACAAGACCCTTCGCCCAACTTCCCAAGTTGCCCGGAGGCTCGGAAGCTACACCCAGCGGGTGCGCTTGCGCGCCCCCACTCGGAACATGCCGCGCCCATTGCACGCCCGCCGTTGGCTGCAACCGGCACTCTCGACGCCATCGTCTACACCAACAACCGCTAAGACCCTCCGCCCAACTTTTCCAAGTTGCCCGGAGGCTACACCCAGCGGGTGCGCTCGCGCGCCCCCGCTGGAAGCAAGCCGCGCCAGCTGCGGTCCGCAGCCGGCCGTTATCGACATCTTCTACATCAACGCCCGCTAAAAAACCTCCGCCCAACTTTGCCAAGTTGCCCGGAGGCTCGGAGGCTACTGTCAGAGGGATTGACCACGGGTACCCCAAAGACGGCGAAATGACATTTCAAGACATCGGGGCTAGCAACGCCCTCAGTCCGACTGCTCCGGCCGCTCTAGATGACCCTCTGTCCGACTGCCCCGGCCGGCTCGCCACCCGGCTGCCCGGCCGGCTCCCCGGCCGGCTGCTCCAGCTGGTCTGCTACGCGAATTCAACTACGGCGTTCCATCCGACAAGACGGTCGTACCATGGACACTATTGCTAATAAAGCAAACACTATAGCGCGTCACCTCAGTGCGCCCCAATAGTGCGGCACTGTGCATGCATCATGTGTCACTTCGAATGACATCCCAATAGTGTAGTTGGCACCGCAGGCCACCCCTTGTCCCCTGGGCTCCCCTTTATAAGGAGCACCAGGGGAGGCCTCACCCAAGCTAGCTAGCTAGCCATCCATCCATCCATTCTCTCACGCCATACACATTTGGCCGGCCATAATGGCTCCTTGGGAGCACACTCACGGCCACAAGCCATTCGGCCACTAGAGCATGCATGCTCATCTGGCCACCCACATGCATATACGAGATCAGATGCCCATGGCACTGCTCTCAGATACAGCTCTAGAAGCAACTCTATACTGCAACATGTACACCGCATATATATATTCAGACATGCAGGAGTAGGGGTATTATCTCTCCGGAGAGCCCCGAACCTGGGTAAACCACTGCGTGCTACTCGCATACCCGTCCCCGGATATTCCACGGCAGTCTTGCCCTCACCTCAAGCCACCCCGTGGCATTTGTCGTCTCACGGTACCCCCTGCCGACTGACGCGAGAATACTCCGACAACGCACACTGTTTCCGGAGGCGACGGAGATGAACCATGTGCGATAATGAACGAGCAAAATTGTAAGGGAAGCCAAATTTCCTTCGTCGTTTGTCATTGAGCTCTTAAAAACCACCGCACTGTACGGTTGTCAGGCCACTCCATTCCAGAGCTCTCTCCAAGCGTTGTTAATGGCACCGCGGCGCACAGTAACTGGTAAGGAAGCGATGGCATCCCGCCACGCCGCGTTCCTCGCCACCCGCGACCGCACACATGGTAAGGAAGCGATGTCATCTCACCTTTCCTCGTTCATGTACATTGAATAATCCTGATACAATGAAAGAGATTTTTGAAATTAGGTGCGGTTGGAGATGCTGATAGATATAAGAATTATTAGAAGATCACAAAACACACGGTTTCTATGGCGTACCCATGTGCGTTTTTTTGTGTTAATGATCCATAAGTCAGTTACCTGTGCGATGTTTCCTAATAAACCAAGCGTACCATTGACCGAAAAAATTAACTACACGTGTACATTTTTTTGGAGACGGGATCTGTCAATTTTCTCTTTTCTCGCACACGAGTATTTTGCGCGCTTCGTCTGCGTTGTGTGTTTCCCCCGCCCAAGTTTCAAGTTTTGCAGCGAAATTTTCATTAGGCGCGCGATTTCAGAATTTATTCCTCCCACCACATCCCCACCCATCAAATTTTCTCAGTATCTCCCCCTCCCTCCCTCCCCCTTACCGGCAGCTCAAACCGCCGCCGCCGCAACCACATCTATGTTCTGCCCGAGCATCGTCGATCCAGTCAGGTAACCCACCGATCTCTATCACGGCCCCAGCCTGATTGCTTAAATGGCGCCTGCGAAACATCCTCATGCCTCCAAATCCAAACCACCCCTACCTCCAGAGCATCGCCGCGCAAGCCCAACCACATATCACGTGGAGGTCGAGGAGCTGATGGCGGTCGATGGCGCGATGGCCGCTGTGCGTGTTGACCCGGAGCAACACCCCGCCTCCGCCGCCGCCGACTTGGTGAAAGCTCTGGCCCAGATGAAGTGCCCGAGCGACTACCTCTCAGGACTTGCCAGGTATGATCTGACCAGCTCAATCTTACCAATACCACTTGCAATGGCTATGTTATGTACGGTTGATGTATTAAGCATGTTCGTGCCTTGTTTATTTCAGTACTGCACACTATGTGATGTTCAAGTATTAACTGTCCAGCTCAATTTCACCAATACCAGCAACAAATTTACAATACATGACTCAGGATATCACTAGAGATGCTGCCCATTTGCTATTTTTGGTTGGATGCTAACCCTGTTGTACTTAACATGCCTGTCCATGTACTTATGCAGGGTCATAACGGGCGATGATGTTGTTTGCCATCGAGGTTAGCTGCATCCCATGTCTGACAGTATTTCACATCATTTGTGCAATTGCAGTTTAACTTCTAACATTTACTAGTTGCCTGTAGGTACACATGTCAGCGGCACTGATCCACGCTTCGAGCCGGAGGAACAGCTTGCCTCCGCCGCCGCTGACTTTGGGCGGGCTCTGGCCAAGATGAAGTGCCCCAGCAACTACCTCTCAGGACTTACCAAGTATGAACTCACCAGTTCAATCTTACCAATACCAGTTGCAATTAATGGCTATGTTTTGTACGGTCGATGTATTAAGCATGTTGTAGTAAACATGCCTAACACGTTTTAGCTATTTTCCCTACTTTTTATAGACAACTGGGCCATTCTCTGCTCTGGCAGCACCTACCATGTGATGTTTAACTCTGCCAATTGCATTTTTATCAGTATCGATTTCAATGGCTATTAAGCCTGTTGCAATTAACAGTTGTATCCAGTTTTAAACAGTTGTATTTCAATGGCTACAAACTTACAAAACAAGACTTAGGATGATGTTAAGCCTGTTGCAATTAACAGTTGTATCCATTTTTTAATCCGTCTCTTTGCTACCGTTCTACTCTCCGCAATCAAGATATACTAGAGATGCTGCCCATTCCTATTTTTAGTGGATGCTAACCCTGTTGTACTTAACATGCCTTTCCATGTACTTACGCAGGGCCATAACAGGCGATGCTGTTGTTTGCCGTCGAGGTTAGCTGCATCCCATGTCTTACAGTATTTTACATCATTTGTGCAATTGCAGTTTAGTTTCTAACATTTACTTGCTTCTTGTAGGTACATATGTCGGCGGCACTGATCCACTCTTCGACCCGGAGGAACACCACGCCTCCGCTGCGGCCAACTTGGGGCGGGCTCTTGTCCATATGAAGTGCTCCAGCCACTATCCCTCAGGACTTACCAAGTATGAGCTCATCAGTTGAATCTTACCAATACCAGTTGCAATGGCCATGTTTTGTACGGTTCATGTATTAAGCATGTTGTAGTAAACATGCCTAGCCCATCTTATCTATTTTCCCTACCTTTTAATAGACAAGAGGGCCATTCTCTGCTCTAGTAGCACCTGCCTTGCGATGTTTAACTCTGACAATTTCATTTCTATCAGTACCAGTTTCAATGGCTATACTAGGTTGTCTGTTGTAGTAAACAATTCTATCCATTTTTTAATCCGTCCCTTTGCTACCGTGCTACTCTTTCGCAATGAAGATATCACTACAGATGCTACCGTTTTATTACCATTTGCTATTTTTGGTGGATGTTAACCCAGTTGTAGTTAACATTGGCTTTCCATGTACTTACACAGGGCTACAATGGGCGATGCTGTTGTTTGCCGTCGAGGTTAGCTGCATCCCATGTCTTATACACCATCTATTCCTAAATATAAGTATTTTTAGAGATTCCAATATAGACTACATACAGACCAAAATGAGTGAATCTAGATTATAATCTAAACTATATCTATAATTCTATATACATCCGTATGTAGTTCATATTGAAATCTCTAAAAATATTTGTACTTAGGAACATAGGTAGTTGTATTTTACATCATTTGTGCAATCTCAGTTTAGCTTCTAACATTTACTGGTTGCTTTAGGTACATATATGAGTGGTACTGATCCACGCCTCGATCCCTTTTGCGTATGGGGCAATGAGATATTCATGAACAAGCGTCAAGTGAGGAAACTAAGAAAGATTGTTAGGCGAAAGAAACGGGTGATGGGAATTAAGCTCTTTATTTACACTTTGTCCAAGACAACAGTGAACTTTAGGATGGTAAGTAATATGTTGCCTTTTCCCCCTGCCCACAACAAGTTACTCTATTAGACCTCAGTATCTGAAATTTTTCTCTTTTTAGTCGTTTCCGAAGCTATTTACTGATGATTACCTTGCAAACTACATGACTGGAGTGGAGGCAACTAAGGTTAAAGTATATAATTCATGCTACCATGATGATGCTCTAGAAGTCTTCCTGAAGGCGGTGAAGGATGGGCGGGCGATCGTCACAAGGGGTTGGACAAAAGTTGTTCGTGCCTATGGCATGCAGGAGGGCACATTATGGGCATTCCGCTTCTTCAACACCATCAGTAGCCAAAATGATTTACACTTGTCTCTTCACCTGTACCGCCTCTAAATATTGTGGTTCATCATAGTTAATTGCTGTCTAATCCTGTAATTACTGAACATATTGTACTGAGAATTTTATTTATGGATTCGTTGTTGAACCATTGTGCTGAGAATTTGAATTCCACGTTTCATATTTAAAAATTTCCAATTCAAATAATAAATTACAGGGAAAAATAAAATTATACAGGAGCGAATAAAATAATGTGCACACGGTTAGAAAGAAAGCAGCGTGTGCGATGAAAAATAGAGAACAGACGGTTCTTTGATGTGAAACATTTGCGATGCCCGACGGACGCACACACGATTTCGTCTCATATGCGTGTGCGATTCATGGTAATACGGCAAACGTTTCAAACATGTGTGCGTGTGTGATAGGAATACCTATCGCACACAGTTATGAAAATGGACACGTTGGCGTTAGTAGAGGCACCGCACACGTTTTACATTCTTGAACTGTGTGTGATAACATACCTATCGCAAACATATCGGTAGATTAAATGTTGATGTCCACCTTTTTCACACGACTATAGCGGCGTAATCGTTTGGGATGTCTCTCGGATCAGAAACATAACGTCGAGACGTAACGTGTGGGACTGGGGCGACTTCTCATACATTTATTCTATGGCGATCGTCAGTAGCCGCTCGCCTATCCCCGACGGTTTCTGGGTCGTGTGGGAAGGACCCCCCTATCGCAGTCACTCACTTGGTGATGGTTCAGAATGCCATCGCGGAAAGGGGTTAAAAACCGTTTGTATAGCACATTACGGTACCAGTGTTAGTATGATGATCCATTCGTGTGAATCCACTGTAGTGAAGATATTTCCATCTGTTGCTAGGTTTTCCTTCCCAGTAGGGACAGTCTGTAATGAGATGACCGAATAGTTTGCACTTGAAGCACTTCATTTCTTTCGGAGGTAACCTTCTTGAAGATTCAGGCAAGTCAAACTCATCATCATTTGTGAGGCATAAATTTTGTCTTCTGAGATCACTTAGCCTGTCTGTTAGCATCTCTAGTTCTCTGGTGATGGTGTGTTGATTCTCAATATCTTCTTCTTCATGTGAACTACCATAGTTTGAGAGAATTTCTCCTTCACCTTCCGAAGAAGATTCTTGATCTGCATTTTCCAGTTCCATCTTTTCTTCATGAATCGACAACAGCGTCATGACCTCAACATAGTGAAGTTCTTCATAGTTTGGTCTTTGCTTGATTTCAGCTACGATGGGATCAAAGGTTTCATCAAGGGCACTCAGAAGCTTGTTGACCACATCTCTATCGGTTACTCCTCACTGATGGAGTCTTTCGACAATGTTTGTCAATCGATCAATGAGTTCCATAGCACTTTCCTTACAAAGACTTCTGAAACCAGCAAACATAGCACGAAGCATTTGAGTGTGAAGATCTGATCTGGCAGCAAATTCTTCATGAGCATTTTTTGATAGCATCCCAAAGTTGCTTGGCAGTGTCGAGCTTTTGGAACCGAAAGAAAATGTCTTTCGATATACTGCTACAGATGATATCTTTTGCTTGAGTATCCAACTACAGATTGGCTTTATCATCGGAATTGGGATCATCTAGTTGCTGAATAGTGTAGCCACTTTCCACAATCTGCCATAGATCATAGTTGATAGCTTGAATTCTGATTCTGATCCTTTCCTTCCAGTAGAGATAGTCATTTCCATCGAAGATAGGAAATCTTTCAGAGTGCGAGGATCTACCTGCATACGACATACTCAAAACTCCAAGAATGTTAGACCTTTAATAAACATAGACAGGGAGTACCTCGGCTCTGATACCAATTGTTAGGACCGAGAGTATATCGACCAGAGGGGGGTGAATGGGAGATTAAAAAATTCTTTCAAATGTTTTGAACTGATCCCAAACACAGCAGCGGAAATGAGGTTCGGTAGATATGAATTCAATCACGCATACTATTGAGGAACAAAACCATCGACGTAGGATGCAATAATGGTTCAAGCATATGATATAACAGGCTTGATGATAATGATGGTAAAGCAATATGCCAACAGATACAATATCATAGCAGAGTACTCGAATAGAACTGCGAAGGACAACTATGAAGAATAATTATAATGAGGTAAATGATCACAACACAAAAAATAACTAGGACTAAGATGGTAAGACAGAATGATGAGGGTGCAGCAAAGTAAGCAACGAATGATATGCAACAGAATATAACGGATCAGATAAATATCGTCATAGAGCACATATGAAGACTGCTGAAGGTAATGCAGTGAAGTAAATTGAACCAGTGGTGCTTGATGGCGTCAGAGAGATTTGGTAGACCAGTTCACCCTTCTGCCAAAGGGCTACGTCTGGTTGGAGGGGCTATGACTTAACACAGGAGATAAACTCTCCTCACCCTATTCTCCTTCAACTCGAAGCTGATCAGACTTCAGTTGATTTCACTCGTGGTAGATACTTTTCGGCGATCTCCAAACCTTCGGTCGACCTTCGCGAACCACAATCACTCTTGGTTGCTGAAGATCTAGCTCGGTGAAGACAACAATTCTTCAACACTCGAGCGGAAACCTATTCGTCTAGAGAGTGCGCATCTCTCAAGAGTAATAGGTACAAGAACTCTAACTCAGAACTACTGTGATGCTAAACCACTGTCTAAGTTTGGGCTCTTGATTTTTCGCTCGGTGGATCTTAAACTCAAATCACTCGGAGAGGGGTTGCTCAAATCAATCTTCTCAGAAATCTCAAGCGGAGCAGCCAATGAACAACGTTGGAGCAGGGTGGCTATTTATAGCCGCAGCCTTCCCTTATGGGAAATGACCAAATTGGAAATGTGGAGCAGCCAATGGCCGAACGACACGTGTCCAACGGTCGGAAATTTGAGCACAACAGTAACATTACTTGAGGGGTAAGTAATGCTAACTCCTGAGTCCGAAAGATATCTCCTGCAGCACGAAGAACAACGTCTACCGCTCCTAGGTAATCATTCAGAGCATAAAGAGATTTCTCTCACATTTTTCATAGGTTTTGGGCTAAGCATCACAGCGGATCTAAGCTTCGAGAACCTATACTCCTCTTAATAGTACAGAGGTCCTATGACTCAAATGAATGAAAGAAGAACAATGAAAAGAATTCTACGTCTTCAATTTGTCTTTGACTTTTGCTTGCTGCAGTCAATTTCTTCGGACAGCACCGAACCAAATGCTTTGCTTCAGCAGAAAAATTTTGAGGGGTTAATTCCTTCACATCAATCTTCTCATCTACATGTCTTCAACATATGTAGCTCTTTCATCTCTGCAAGGCAGTATACTTCGGTGAAGTTCCTCGAGCTTGGCACCGGAGACAGCATTCTCTTCGGTTTTGTATGGACTATTTCTCTCTGTATGCACTAGCAAACAAATCAGTCCATAGATGTTTCTGTCAATAATCTCCAAAACATAGGAAGGCAGATATTGCACAAACAGCCTTAATAGCCTAGCATTAGTTTCTGCCTTTTTTATTTCCTCAGTCTTCTTTTTTCCTTGGTTTGCTAGTGGCTGCAACAACCACGGGCCAGATACGGGCCGTAGGATCAATGGGCCTCCTACGGGCTGTAGGATCAATGGGTCTCCTACGGGCCGTTGGATAAATGGGCCTCCAACGGGTCGTAGGATCCATTGGCCACACATGGGTCCAATAATTCATGTGCCAAAACCGGACAACGACATGGGTCGTAAACGGGCGTAATTGGTATTGGACCAGCACGGTCATGGGCCGTTACCAGGCCGGAAGACAGCAAAGCCTTAGATTCTGTCACAGGTTTAACGGGTCGTTAATGGGCCTGAATACATGACAGGTTGGAAATGACACAATGGGTTAACAGGCCACAAACGGGCTGATTCTAACCACGGACTGAATTTGGCCCACTAGCAGAACAGGCTAGTAACGGACCAAAAGTAATCGAGGGCTGGAAAGGAGCCCCAGAATTTATGGCCCTCAGTAGGCCGAAAGCTAACACGGGCTAGAAACGACCCATGTGAATCATGGGCCGTTAATGGGTATAAAGAAATTTACTGTTTATTATGGGCCAGAGTAATCACGGGCCACTAATGGGCCCAAAGGGATGAAAGGCCTCATATGGGCCAAAAGCCGTCATGGGCCAAAAGTGAAACGGGCTGGTATTATACTAGACGGCCCACACGACGCTGTTGGGCCGAATTCGGAAAGGCCATAACGGGCCGTGAGTTACCGGGCCATAAAATGGGCTATATAGGAACAGACCGTTAACAGGCTTTCATGGGCCGGCCCGCTAGCTTTTGACCAAGTCAAACAGGTCGGCACGCTAGCTTTTGACCAAGTCAAATGGGCCGGCCCGCTAGCTTTTGACCAAGTCAAACAGGCCGGCCCGCTAGCTTTTGACCAAGTCAAACGGGCCGGCCTTTGTAAGCTAAATGGGCCACTGTTGGGCCGTGCCACGTGTCGACATATCATAGGCGCCTATCTGTCCCAATGGCGAGATGACACGTGGTTCCTGTGGCCAATGAGAATTTTACACGTGGAAAATCCCCATTGGTCTGGGCTGTTAACGGGTTATCGGATGCAAACCGGAACCCGATAGCTTAACGGTGACCCGTTATGGTGGAAGCCACGTGTCGGTTACCCTTGACGAAAACACTTCCATGACACGGCATTTATCGTCATGGAAGTGGACACTTCCGTGATGATAATTTTAGTATTGTCATGGAACACTTCTACGACAACACAGGTATGACTATCTTGATTCTGTCATGAAATTGTCGTGGATGTACATGCATGATAGAAAACGTGACCTAGTGTGACAAACGCGTATCATAATGGAAGTGGTTTTTTGTAGTGCCTCCTCCAGGCCACGACACGGCCGGCTGCCGGAGCCGCGTGTCCCAGGCCGGTGGCGCTGTCGCCAGCGGGGGCTGCCAAGGGCCCCGCAGGGTGGCTTGCATCCTCGGCGGGTCCCAAGCTCCACCGTCCGATCGCCACCTCAAGCGGTTCTCGTGCGAGGCGAACGCGGCCCTCCCAGTGCCTGGGTCCATCGGCCGCCTCAAATTGTCTGAGTTCCCCGTCGTCTGTCCACGAGGGCTGTCAGCGCCGTTCCCCTGCTACGTACTCCCACCATCAGCAACATGGCCGTCACCAAGACACTCATCAACGGCAGGGCAGGCCTCAACATGCTCTCCATGGAGACCTTCAAGATGCTCCAAGTGCCCTACGAGCGCCTGACGATGACTAGGCCCTTCTCGGGTGTCACCGATGGCTTCACTCTGCCCCTGGGACAAGTGCGCCTCCCCATCACCTTTGGCACTCGCGAGAAGTACTGCACGGAGCCCATCGACTTTTACGTGGCTCACATCGACCTGCCTTACAATGCCATCCTGGGCTACCCTGCGCTCTCCAAGTTCATGGCCGCGACCCATCACGCCTACGGCCTCGTCGGGATGCCTGGCAGCAGCGGCACCCTCACCATCCACTGCGACGAGAGGGATGCGGTGCACGCCCTTGTGCACACCTACAAGGCTGCCGCCATCGCATGCCCGGCCGATGAGGACGCGCCTGGGCCCTCTGAACCGGCGCCCGCAAGGAAGAAGCTCCTGTTCTCTCAGGAACAGGCTGATACCAAAAAGGTGTCGCTGGATGGGAGCGGTGCAGGCCCCTGCCTCACCATCGGCAGCGGCCTTTCTCCTGAGCAGGAGAGCGCGCTCGTCACCTTCCTCTGGGAAAATGCTGATATGTTTGCCTGGACAGCATCAGACATGTCTGGTGTGCCTAGGGAGGTGATCGAGCAACACTTGGCCGCGTGCCCCAATGCGCGGCCCGTCAAGCAGAAGGTGCGGCGCCAGGCGCCCAAGAAGCAAAAGTTCATCGTCGAAGAAGTCAAAAAACTTCAAGACGCCGGGATCACCCACGAGGTGCTCCACCCCGAGTGGATCGCCAACCCCGTCGCCATCACGAAGCCGCATGGTGGCAAGCGCATGTGCGTCGACTTCACCAACCTTAACAAGGCTTGCCCCAAGGATCACTTCCCGCTGCCAAGGATCGAGCAGATAGTAGACTCCACCGTTGGGTGCGATCTACTCTGCTTTCTGGAAGCCTTCTCAGGCTATCATCGCGATCAAGATGCCGCGGGAGGACAAGTAAAAAACCGCCTTCATCACCCCCTTTGTGGAGTGTTCTGTTACATATGCATGCCGTTCGGCTTGAAGAGCGTGGGAGCCACCTTCCAAAGGTTGATGCGCATCTTCCTGGGGTGCCAGATGGGAAGAAATGTAGAGGCATATGTCAATGACATCATCATCAAAACGAGTGAAACGCGAACCCTCATTGAGAACCTCGAGGAAACTTTCGCCAACCTGCGCAAGGTCAACCTCAAGCTCAATCCCACCAAGTGCGTCTTCGGCGTCCCTTCCGGCAAGCTCCTTGGCTTCTTGGTCTCCCACCGCGGCATTGAGGCAAATCCGAAGAAGATCAAGGCCATCGAGGAGACGCATCCACCCTGCAACCTCAAGGAGATGCAGGACCTGCGGGATGCATGGCCTCGCTCGGCCGCTTCATCTCCAAATTCGGCGAGCGGGCCCTGCCCTTCTTCAAGCTCATGAAGAGGACTGACCCCTTCAAGTGGACCCCGAGGCTGATGCTGGCTTCGAGGGCCTCAAGAGGTATCTCATGAGTCCTCCTGTCCTGGTCGCCCCACGCCCTCGCGAGCCCCTCCTGCTGTACCTGGCCGCCACTCCCGAGACAGCCAGCGCGGCCCTCGTGGCGGAGCAAGAGAAGCAAGTCTTGGTCAAGAAGAAGCCCGCCGCGTCCACGCCTACCAAGACCGCCCCCGCGGAGTCGTTGTCCACGCCTGCCTAGGCTGCCCCTACGGAGGTGTCTTTTGAGCCTGTCGCAGCCCCGCCGGTGCATGCCGGGGGCTCCCCTCAGGAGGCCTCTGGTGCCCAGCCTCCAGAGGTCTCCGCGGTGCTGCCCCCCCCCGGAACCGTCTGGCGAGCAGGACACGGACACCACGGTCACGCGCCTCGTGGAGCACCCCGTTTACTTCATCACGGTGTTGTGAGACGCGCGAGCGATACCCCATGCAGCAGAAGCTCCTCCTGGCACTCCTCATGGCCTCCAGGAAACTGCACCACTACTTTCAGGGCCACCCCATCAGGGTGATCAGCTCCTATCCGCTGGATCAAGTTCTGCACAGCCCAAACGCCACCGACCGTGTCGCCGAATGGAGCATCGAGTTACAGACTTTCGAGCTGGAGTTCCTCACCACCAGGATTATCAAAGGTGCGGCCCTAGCAGACTTCATAGCAGAGTGTACGGACCCACACCAAGACGAGCCTCAGGAGGAGTCGTTCTTGCCCGAGGAGGCCACCTCCGGAGGCTGGAGCATGCACTTCGACGGAGCCTTCGCGCGCCAGGGCGCGGGGGCTAGTGTGGTACTTATCGCACCCATGGGCGACAAGCTTTACTATGTAGTGCAACTTTGCTTCAGGCACACCGACAAGGTCTCCAACAACATTGCCAAGTACGAGGGCCTCATCGCCAGGCTCAAGGCCGCCACCGTGCTTGGCGTCAGGCGCATCGTCGTCAAGGGAGACTCGCAGCTCCTCGTCAACTTCTCCAACAAAAGATACAAGCCGAAGGACGAGCACATGGTGGCTTACCTGGAGGAGGTGCGCAAGCTCGAGAAGCGCTTCATGGGCATGGAGCTCCAGAACATCCCTCGCAGCAACAACAGTGAGGCTGACGAAATCGTCAAGCGCGCATCTCGCCACGAGCCCTAGAACCCTGGCGTCTTCAAGGAGCGGCTCCTGAAGCCTTCAGCGACACCTCCGGCCGCCAGTCCCATGGTGCCTCATGAGGAGCTCCCTCCCGCACAACCCATGGGCGCACCAGACTGCGGGCCATCCTTTGGTGCTCGCCTACTGCTGGCGCTTGAGCCGCAGCCAAAGAGCTAGATCACGGAGATCAAGGCCCACCTAGAGACCGGCGCTCTCCCGGAGAGCGACGCAGAGGCAGAGTGTGGCTTGCCAGGCCGCGCTCTACCACCTGAAGGAGGGTGACCTATACCGCCACCGCCCAAACAGAGTCGCTTTGTGGTGCATCCCCAGGGAGCAAGGGCACGAACTGCTCGCCGACATCCATGGCGGCGACTATGGCCACCATTCATCTTCGCGCACACTCGCAGGTAAGGCATTCCGCAACAGTTTCTACTGGCCCACGTCGCTCGAGGATGCTACGGCGCTGGTCCAGGCATGCGAGGCGTGCCAGTTCCATGCCAAGCAAATCCATCAGCTGTCACAAGGGCTCTAGACCATCCCTCTCTCATGGCCCTTCGCGGTCTGGGGGCTGGATATCCTCGGGCCCTTCCCTCGTGCGACTGGTGGTTATCGATACCTCTACATCACCGTCGACAAGTTCACCAAGTGGGCGGAGGTGGAGCCTGACCGGACCATCCCCGCAGGATAAGCCATCAAGTTTATCAAGGGCCTGGTGTGCCGCTTCGGCGTTCCCAATCGGATCATCACGGACAAACGGTACCCAGTTCACCAGCAGCCTCTTCAAGGCATACTGCGCCAGCATCAGCACACAGATCTACTTCGCCTCAGTGGCGCACCCTCAAGCAATGACCAGGCCGAGCGCGCCAATGCTAAGGTCCTCAAGGGCCTCAAGACCAAAAGCTTCAAGAAGCAGCTCATGGCCTGCAGCAAGGACTGGCTGGATGAGCTCCCATCAGTGCTATGGTCAATCCGCACCACGACAACCAAGCCCACCGGTGAAACACCCTTCTTCCTCGTCTACGGGGCAGAGGCGGTCCTCCCAGCCGAGGTCAAGCATGGATCCCCGCGGGTCTTGGCTTTCAACGAAACTCGCCAGGATGGCCTGCGGGAGGATGACCTGCTCTTCCTCGAAGGGGCACATCGCCAGGCTCCCCTCCGCGTGACAAGGTACCAGCAGGTGTTGTGTCGCTATCACATCCGCAACATACACTCCCGCACCCTCGAGGCTCATGACCTTTTCCTGCGTCGGATCCTCTCCAGAGAGGGACTCCACAAACTCTCACCCATGTAGGAGGGCCCTTTCAGGGTCACACACGTCTCCCGGCCCGGTGCGGCAGGACTTGAGACGGAGGAGGGTGTTCTGGTACAAAACACATGGAACATCCAACATCTCCGTAAGTTCTATCTGTGACTGCACGGATACGAGCGACATGGAGCTGTACACGCTTCGGAGCTCTCTCTACCCGCGCTGCCTTCGGCACATGAGAGCTCCCTCCCACTCTCGTGGAAGACCCATGCTCCACGCTGGCGGATGCCCCATGCTACAAGTCGTCGCCCACCTTGAGGTACTTGCTTGCCGGAGGATCTTCAGAAGTTGATGGCTCATTCCCAACAACAGCCTTCTCGGCAACTGATGACCTTAGGGCCGGAGTAGCGCCAAGCGCTCCTGCAGTTGGAATGTTGTTAGTTGGCCCACTGGTCTCGTTGCCGGCCTCCTCAGCAGACTTCTTGGCGGCTTCTTCTTGTGCATCCTTTGCGGCCTCATCGACAACAATCTTGTCGGCCTCGGCAGCGGCATCCTTGGCAATCTCAGCAACATCGACATCAACATGCATATCGCTAGTTGGAGGGGGTAAAAGTAGAATCAAGGCCAAGTTCAAGAAAATAAAGACAACAAAGGAAAAATGAATGCTCAAAAGCAAGCAGATTACCTATGTGAGTCTGTTGAGGGGTAACCTCTTCCCCTCCGGCAACATCAGTTGTCGTTGCATGGCTGCCGACATCTTTACTTGTGGGATCCTCAACATGAACGGGCTCATCGATGGAAGCCCTTGCCGGAGAGCCATCCCCTGGGCAATGTAGTTGCGGAGGAAGGCACATCAGGGTTCGCCTCTAGCTGGATCTCTTGACACATTTCTTCTCCTACAAGCTCGTTGATGTCAATGGAGAAGATCTCCATGCCAAGGCTTGCTAGCAGGAAATGAGTAATGGTCTCACGCTGGGGGCTGGGCTAGGGGCTCTGGACCAAACATGGTACTTGTCGGGGGCTCGTCGCTTGCCGAGGTCCTCCCCTCTTTGCTCGTCTCTGCGCCAAAGTTTCTACATCTCTGCGGAAATCAAGTCAAGACAAGTCAGATCAACAAACCAAGAGTTGAAAATAATAACATGGATTCTGACTCTGCTTTGCCATCATCGAAAGCAGAAACGTTGAAATTGACATCTGCTCCAGTGGTTGTGCTTGGAGGAGGAGTGGGAGTTCTTGTGCACTCAGCAGTACCAGCAGATCGAAACGACCTTGTAGCTCCAGCTGCTAGTGCGGTGCAGCTCGATGACTTTGACGCTCCAGTTGTTGGCGCGACAATCTGTCTTGTGCGTCGCACAGGTTGTTGTTGAACTTCTTGCCGCTGCAAATGCTTGCCGGCTGGCCCTTTATCGGTAGCTTTACTGCTTGAAGAAGATGGGCGTACTGGGTCACCAGAAGCAGTCTTCTAAAGGACGCGTTGCTTCTTTGGCGGAGCAGGGGGCTCTTTGTGCTGTTGCTCTTCGGTTGTTTCTTTCCCAATGGAGCTTCTGGCAACTTCATCGCCCTGCTCCTCGAAAACTATGCCCTTGTCAACGGGGTCTTCTTTGGGCATCCATACTTCTTCTTCTTCACAAGTTTTGGCCACCAAATGACCAAAGTTAATGGCCTCTACGGCAAGCTGGGCTTCTTCTGCTCCGCTTGCGATATAAGCAATATCTGCTTCAGTGGTAGCACGAACAAGATGTGTCTCCACCCTAATGGACTTCTCCGACAAGTTGTCGAAGAACTCCTGCGCCTGTTCTCTTGATGGTTCATCCCAGTCTCCAAGAACGCCATGTGCATTGCATTCTGGCATCATGGTGATGATGGAAGTGCGGCCAGAGTTGTTGCACAGAGGAATCACACCCGCAGGCAACTTGGCCTTGCTATCTGACCTGAATAGCGCATGGCACAAAGCATCATGCTGCATGGTTGTCAAGTTGTTGTTGATCCCTGGATGCAATCTCATGACATCAACAACATTCTTGTAATCCCAAGCCGGTCATTTTCTGTCTTGCAGAAGAGCAATTCGGCGGCGAAGGAAATCGGCACCAACTGCTTCAACAATAAGCTTGGCAGCCCTGAGACGCTGGATTCTGGTGACAACAATTGTGAGCCTTTGATCATCCTTGTCAAAATCGCTCCAATCCTTGCCGCGAACTGGTTTCGTCTCCCGTGGCAAACAGAAATGGGGGAAATCATCGTACTTAATCCAACACCACTCACTCCGCCATTCTTCCCACTTCTTATGTCATGCTCCTTCAAGATATATTTCCTTGGCGCCGTTCCTAGGAATCCAAGTGATGGAGCCAGAAAGGGCATCTCCAGATTTGATGCGGGGAATGAAATAGTGGTGGAAGAGTGCGGTGTTTGAGATCACCCCATCGAAATTTTCACAAAGATGTGCAGAAACCGACATACAAGTGATTGCATTCGGCGTAAAATCAAGTAGATGGAAGCCATATGTATGCATGATGTCACTGAAGAAATCAGAAAAAGGAGGGCAAAGCCCGCAGTAGAAATAAGCAACAAAGAAGCGATATTTGCTTGTGCTGCTCTTGGTGGAACCAGGAAGAACATGCGGAGTGGAGTGGGCTTTTGTTTCTTCCCCACATTAATGTGTACCGCTCAACAAGAGCACTTCTATCCAGGACTGGGTCGAAGATGATGTGGTGCTTCTATGCCTCCACCAAGGCCTCAGCATCCGTTCTGAGGCTCTTCTCCGCCTTGTCCTTGCTTGCTTTCGGCGTCATGGCGGCTCTGGAAGTGGGGATTGAGAAGGAGTGGGAGTATGGAGCGGCGGGCGAATACAGAGTGCTCTATTTTGGAACTACAAGGAAGAAGACGATGGCAACTGCTAGATTGGAAAGGGGGGAAAGTAAATGAGCAGCGCCCCTGCGGATTCCTTTTTACGGGGAAGGAGCGGGGCTGGCTCTTTACGATCCGACGTGGATGCGCTTTTGCAGGCGCATTACTGCAGCATCCGTTTCCATTCACCTCTCCCACGTTCCGCATTTAATGCACGTAGTGGGAGGACTACAGTAAAAGAAAAGATTATGACAGATATGGCAGTTATCTTCTGCCACGCGTGCGTGTGCATTATTTTGGGCCTAGCCCAATGACGCCTCGCATGCGTGTGTGGCCCAGGCCCGGGGGCTCCTGTCGGTGTATTAAGAATTGGTCCTTAATACCCCAGACTTATGCACAAGCAGTAGCAGCCTCCCCGGCAGCAAGGCTTGCCATAGGATAACTAAAGTCAAACTCAAGACCAGATTATGAGAAGCAAAGAAGATCTCAGAAGACAGAGATCAGAAATATTGAACACACAACTTGGGAGCCCGGCAAGATCCTTGACGGAGAAAGCTAGCCCGGCAAGTATCCCACTACCTTGCCACCGCTCCTCCTCATCGATCAGGTTGTCACTTGTCGATTAGGTGTCGAGCGGGCAGGTAGTTAGGTGAAACTTGTATGGGCACGTGGCAGCTCGCTGCTGAAAAGAGAGCTTTAATGACACCCGCCCAAATGATGTGTTAAGGAAATAGAAGGTAGATGGGCGGACGACACAGAAGGAGAGATCATCCTTGCTCGAGAGCTCCATCCACAAGACACCTCACGATGCATTTAATGATGTTGTCCTAACCCGTCAGAGTTAGGTACTTGGCACTATAGCCAATATTTACAGTGTGTAATTACCATTTCGCCATTGTGGTGACCCCTTAGTCTATAAAAGGAGGACCATGGCTACCTTAACAAAGGTCGAAACCATGTCCATTTGCACGCGTAGCAGCACCCTCGAGCACCTTGCCGGACATGCGTGCTACTTCTTCAGCTTGCGTTGGTTTTTTCCCTTGAAGAGGAAAGGGTGATGCAGGAAAGTGGAGATAAGTATTTCCCTCAGTTAAGAACCAAGGTAATCCAGTAGGAGGAACACACAAGTCCCCAATGATTGCATCTACACAAACAAACAAATACTTGCACCCAACGCGAAAAAGGGGTTGTCAATCCCTTCACGATTAATTGCAAGGATGAGATCTGATAGAGATAGGTATAAAAGATAAGTAAAAGTGCAAAATAAAGTAAAGGTAAATAAATTGCAGCAAGGTATTTTTGTGTTTTTGGTTTTATAGATCTGAAAATAATATGATAAAAATAGACCCGGGGTCCATAGTTTTCACTAGAGGCTTCTCTCTTGAAAGAACGCATATGGTGGATAAACAAATTACTGTTGAGCAATTGATAGAAAAGCGCAAAGTTATGACGATATCCAAGGCAATGATCATGAATATAGGCATCACGTCCGTGACAAGTAGACGGACTCCTGCCTGCATCTACTACTATTACTCCACACATCGACCGCTATCTAGCATGCATCTAGTGTATTAAGTTAACAAGAACAGAGTAACGCCTTAAGCAAGATGACATGATGTAGAGGGATAGATCCAATCAATATGAATAACCCCCACCTTTTTATCCTTAGTGCCAACAATACAAATACGTGCCTCGCTACCCTTTCTGTCACTGGGTGAGGACACCGCAAGATTGAACCCACTACAAAGCACCTCTCCCATTGCAAGAAAAAGCAATCTAGTTGGCCAAACCAAATCAATAGATCGAAGAGAAATACAAAGCTATCTCAATCATGCATAAAAGAGTTCAGAGAAGACTCAAATAATATTCAAAGATAATCTGATCATAAATCCACAATTCATCGGATCTCAACAAACGAACCGCAAAAGAAGATTACATCGAATAGATCTCCAAGAACATCGAGGAGAACATTGTATTGAAGATCAAAGAGAGAGAAGAAGCCATCTAGCTACTAGCTATGGACCCGTAGGTCTATGGTAAACTAATCATACATCATCGGAAGTGCAGCAAGGTTGATGTAGAAGCCCTCCGTGATCGAATCCCCCTCCGACGGAGTGCCGAAAAAGGCCCCAAGATGGGATCTCACGAGAACAGAAGCTTGCGGCGGCGAAAAAGTATTTTTGGTGTGCTCTTCGGTATAAAGGGAATATTTGGGTATTTATAGAGCTGAGATTAGGGTTAGAGGTGCCATGGTGGGCCCACAAGCCTGGGGGCGCGCCCCCCCTAGGGCACGCCTCCCGAGCTTGTGGCCCATCCGTGGCTCTTCTAGCCTCCTCCCGAAGCTTCCTAGGTGTCTGCTGGTCCAAGAAAATTGTGAAAAAGTTTCATTCCGTTTGGACTCCGTTTGGTATTGATTTTATGTAAAAAGACAAAAAATAGGGAAAAACGACAAATGGCACTTGGCACTAGGTTAATCAGTTAGTCCCAAAAGATGATATAAAATAGCATCAAAATGCATATAAAACATCCAAGATGGATAATATAATAGCATGGAAAAATCAAAATTATAGATACGTTGGAGACATATCAAGCATCCCCAAGCTTAATTCCTGCTCGTCCTCGAGTAGGTAAATGATAAAAACAGAATTTTTGATGTGGAATGCTACCTAACATGTTTATCAAGTAATCTTTCTTTTATGTGGCATGAATATTCAGATCCATAAAATTCAAAACAAAAGTTTAGTATTGACATAAAAACAATAATACTTCAAGCATATTAAAAGCAATCATGTCTTTACAAAATATCATGGCTAAAGAAAGTTATCCCTACAAAATCATATAGTCTTGCCATGCTCCATCTTCTTAACACAAAGTATTTATCATGCACAACCCCGATGACAAGCCAAGCAATTGGCTCGTACTTTTTAACGCGCTTCAGCTTTTTCAACTCTCACGCAATACATGAGCGTGAGCCATGGATATCGCACCATGGGTGGAATAGAAGGTTGTAGTAGACAAAAAAGGAGAAAGAAATTCTCACATCAACTAGGCAAATTAATAGGCTATAGAGATGCCCATCAATTGATATCGATGTGAGTGAGTAGGGATTGCCATGCAACGGATGCACTAGAGCTATAAGTGTATGAAAGCTCAAAAGAAAACTAAGTGGGTGTGCATCCAACTTACTTGCTCACGAAACCTCGGGCATTTGAGGAAGCCCATTGATACGTCTCCAATGTATATATAATTTTTGCTTGTTCCATGCTATTATATTATCATTCTTGGAAGTTTTACAATAATTTTATAGCAACTTTATAACATTTTTTGGGCCTAACCTATTGACATAGTGCCCAGTGCCAGTTGCTATTTTTTGCTTGTTTTTTACTTCGCAGAATATCGGTACCAAACAGAGTCCAAACGCAGCAAAACTTTTTGGAGAATTTTTTTGGACCAGAAGACACAAGATGGGCCAAAGAAGTACCAGAGGGGAGGCCCAAGGTGGGCACAACCCACCAGGGCGCGCCAAGGGGGGTTGTGCCCCCTCGGTGGCCTCCCTCACTGCCTCTTCGCCCTATAAATCCCCAAATATTCCAGAAACCCTTGGGGAGTCGACAAAAAACAATTCCAGCCGCCGCAAGTTCTAGAACCACGAGATCCAATCTAGACACCATCACAGAGGGGTTCATCATCCTCATTGGTGCCTCTCCGATGATGCGTGAGTAGTTCATCATAGACCTACAGGGCCATAGGCAGTAGTTATATGGCTTCCTCTCTCTCTTTTGATTCTCAATACAATGGTCTCTTGGAGATCTATTTGATGTAATTCTTTTTTGCGGTGTGTTTGTTGGGATCCGATGAACTTTGAGTTTATGATCAGATCTATATCCATGAATATTATTTGAGTCTTCTTTTGATCTCTTATATGCATGATATTTATAGCCTCGTATTTCTTCTTCGAATCTTTGGTTTAGTTAGGCCAACTAGATCGATTTTTCTTGCCATGGGAAGAGGTGCTTTGTGATGGGTTCGATCATGCGGTGTTCTTTCCCAGTGACAGAAGGGGCCGCAAGACACGCATGTATCGTTGCTATTAAGGATAACAAGATGGGGGCTATTCCTACACGAATAGATCTCGTCTACATCATGTCATCGTTCTTATTGCATTACTCCATTTCTCCATGAACTTAATACACTAGATGCATGCTGGATAGCGGTCGATGTGTGGAGTAATAGTAGTAGATGCAGGCAGGAGTCGGTCTACTAATCTTGGACGTGATGCCTATATATTGATCATTGCCTTGGATATCGTCATAATTATTTGATCTTCTATCAATTGCCCAATAGTTATTTTTTTACCCACCGTGTGCTATTTTCTTGAGAGAAGCCACTAGTGAAATCTACGGCCCCGGGGTCTATTCTTTATCATATTTGCTTTGAGATCTATTTTTATTCGCTTTTATTTTCAGATCTATTATTCCAAAAACCCAAAATATCTTGCTGTACTTTTTTTATTGCTTATTTTATTTCACATTTTATCGAGATCTATTTATCCAATCTACACAAATTTTATCCCGTCAACTTGACAATTTCTGGCGCCGTTACCCGTAGAGCGATTGACAACCACTCATAAGCGTTGTGTTGCAAGTATTTGTTCTTTGTGTGCAGGTACCGTTTACATAGTGTTGCTTGGTTCTCCTACTGGATTGATACCTTGGTTTCATAACTGAGAGAAATACCTATCGTAGTTGTACTGCATCATCCCTTCCTCTTTGGGGAAATGCCGACGTAGTTCAAGCGACATCACCCATCATTGGAATATACAAGCCAAGTTCTATAATGAAAAATTCCCACTAGTAATATATGAAAGTGACAAAATATGACTCTCTATCATGAAGAACATGGTGCTACTTTGAAGCACAAGTGTGGAAAAGGATAATAGCATTGTCCCTTCTCTCTTTTTCTCTCATTTTTTTGTTGGGCACTTTGGCCTTTTTTTATTTTTTTATTTAATACATTCCTCACTTGGGACAATGCTCTAATAATAATGATCATAACACTTTTATTTACTTACAATTCAAGAATTACAACTCGATACTAGAACAAATATATGACTCTATGTGAATGCCTCATGCAATGATCTAGCGTGACATGTACAAAAAATATGAAAGGTGGCCAAGCCACAAATACTATGCCAGCTATATGATCATGCAAAGCAATATGACAATGATGGTATGTGTCATAATAAAACGGAATGGTGGAAGTTGCATGGGAATATATCTCGGAATGGCTATGAAAATGCCATAATAGGTAGGTATGGTGGCTGTTTTGAGGAAAGGTATAAGGGGGGTTTAATGCACCGGCGAAAGTTGCGCGGTACTAGAGTGGCAAGCAAAGGTGGAAGGGTGAGAGTGCGTATATTCCATGGACTCAAGATTAGTCATAAAGAACTCACATACTTATTGCAAAAGTTTATTAGCCCTCGAAGCAAAGTACTACTATGCATGCTCCTAGGGGGATAGATTGGTAGGAAAAGACCATCGCTCGTCCCCGACCGCCACTCATAAGGAAGACAATCAATAATAAATCATGCTCCAATTTCATCGCATAACGAGAGACCATATGTGCATGCTTCGGGAATCACAAACCTTAACACAAGTATTCTTACTAAACCACAATTACTAAGTAGCATGACTCTAATATCACCATCTTTATATCTCAAAACAAATGCAAGGAATCAAACTTCTCATATATTGAATGATCTTCATGAAAGTTTTTATTATATCCCTCTTGAATACCCATCATATTAGGACCAAATTCATAACCTAAGCAAATTGCCATACTATTTATAAGACTCTCAAATAATATAAGTGAAGCATGAGAGTTCATCAATTTCTTCAAAATATAACCATTGCCTTGATCTAAAAGATATAAGTGAAGCACTAGAGCAACTGCCTAGCTCAAACGATATAAGTGAAGCACATAGAATATTCTAATAAATTCACGATTAATGTGTGTCCCTCTCAAAAGGTGTGTACAGCAAGGATGATTGTGGCCAACTAAAAATCAAAATAAAGCAAAGACTCATATAATACAAGACGCTCCAAGCAAAACACATATCATGTAGTGAATAAAAATATAGCCTCAAGTAATTTACCGATGGATTGTAGACAAAAGAGGGATGCCATCCGGGGCATCCCCAAGCTTAGTGTGAGAGCCTAGCTTAATAGGAATGATAGACTACTCATATCAACAAGGAATTCCTTCTTTTCCGGGAGCCCATTCGAAAAGAACTCCAAAGTTAAGTGTGCTTGGCTTGGGGTAATTCTAGGATGGGTGACCGACCGGGAAGTTGGTCCCGGGTGCGCACGAGTGACGACAAAGTGCGCAGAAAAGACTAGTGTTGGTCTGTGGGTCCAGTCTTGATCCTGCCAGGCGTAACAGAGTGTTACAATTGGTATCAGAGCCGACCCTCGCGGTTACAAGGCATGCGCGGGTCAGTTGCGCGGGCATGTGGTGCATGGCGCGTGTGGCCCGTTGTGGCACACAACATGGCACATGTGCCGGACTGGACGCGCATACGTGTGCCAAGAGGGAACGTTCCTGATGGCCCGATGAGGACGTCGGTTCCTTTGAGTGGAGGTGTATGTGATAGCCTGGCTTAATAGGAATGATAGACTACTCATATCAACAAGGAATTCCTTCTTTTCCGGGAGCCTATTCGAAAAGAACTCCAAAGTTAAGCATGCTTGGCTTGGGGTAATTCTAGGATGGGTGACTGACCGGGAAGTTGGTCCCGGGTGTGCACGAGTGAGGACAAAGTGCGCAGAAAAGACTAGTGTTGGTCTGTGGGGCCAGTCTGATCCTGTCAGGCGTAACGGGGTGTTACACTTAGATGCTTCGTTGTCCTTGAATATTACCTTGGGGTGCCTTGGGCATCCCCAAGCTTAGGCTCTTGCCACTCGTTATTCCTTAGTCCATCGAAACTTCACCCAAAACATGAAAACTTCACAACACAGAACTCAACAGAAAACTCGTGAGCTCTGTTAGTATAATAAAGCAAATCACCACTTTTAGGTATTGTTGTAAACTCATTCCAATTTCATATTAGCATTATATCTACTGTATTCCAACTTCACCATAGCTCATGCCCCTGATACGTCTTCAACGTATCTATAATTTTTGATTGTTCCATGCTGTTATATTATCATTCTTGGATGTTTTACAATCATTTTATAGCAACTTTATATCATTTTTTGGGACTAACCTATTGACATAGTGCCCAGTGCCAGTTGTTGTTTCTTGCTTGTTTTTTACTTCGCAGAATGTCCCTATCAAACGGAGTCCAAACGCAGCAAAAAAAATTGGAGATTTTTTTGGACCGAAAGACAACTTGGGAGCCAAGGAAGCACCTGGGGGAGGCCCGTAGGGCCCACAAGACACCCAGGCGCGCCAGAGGCCCCTAGCGTGCCCTGATGGGTTGTGGGCCCCATGGGGGTCTCCTCCACCGCCTCTCAGCTCTATAAATACCCCAAATATTCCAGAAACCCTAGGGGAGTCGACGAAACACAATTCCAGTCGCCGCAAGTTCCAGAACCACGAGATCCACTCTAGAGCCCTATTTCGGCACTCTGCCAGAGGGGAACATGATCACGGAGGGGTTCATCACCCTCATTGGTGCTCCTCCGATGATGCGTGAGTAGTTCACCATAGACCTACGGGTCCGTAGGCAGTAGCTAGATGGCTTCTTCTCTCTCTTTGATTCTTAATACAATGGTCTCTTGGAGATCTATTTGATGTAATTTCTTTTTGCGGTGTGTTTGTTGGGATCCGATGAAGTTCGAGTTTATGATCAGATCTATATCCATGAATATTATTTGAGTCTTCTTTGATCCCTTTTATGCATGATTATTTATAGCCTCGTATTTCTTCTTTGAATCTTTGGCTTAGTTAGGCCAACTAGATCAATTTTTCTTGCAATGGGAAGAGGTGCTTTATGATGGGTTCGATCTTACGGTGTCCTCACCCAGTGACAGAAGGGGTAGCGAGGCACATATGTATCGTTGCTATTAAGGATAAAAAGATGGGGTCTATTCCTACATGAATAGATCTTGTCTACATCATGTCATCGTTCTTATTGCATTACTCCGTTTCTCAATGAACTTCATACACTAGATGCATGCTGGATAGCGGTGGATGTGTGGAGTAATAGTAGTAGATGCAGAATCGTTTCGGTCTACTAATCTTGGACGTGATGCCTATATTCATGATCATTGCCTTGGATATCATCATAATTATTTGTTCTTCTATCAATTGCCCAACAGTAATTTGTTTACCCACCGTATTCTATTTTCTTGAGAGAAGCCACTAGTGAAATCTACGGCCCCCGGGTCTATCTTTTATCATATTGCTTTCAGATCTATCTTTTATCGTATTTGTTTTCAGATCTATTATTCCAAAAACCCAAAAATACCTTGCTGCACTTTTTCCTTACTTATTTTATTTCGTGTTTTATTCAGATCTATTTATCCAATCTCATACAAATCAATCTATCTTTTTACCGAGGAGGGATTGACAACCCCTCTTACGCGTCGGGTTGCAAGTATTTGTTCTTTGTGTGTAGGTACCATTTACATAGTGTTACTTGGTTCTCCTACTGGATTGATACCTTGGTTTCACAACTGAGGGAAATACTTACCGTAGCTGTGCTGCATCATCCCTTCCTCTTTGGGGAAATACCGACGTAGTCTCAAGCCACGTCAAAGGAATTTCTGGCGCCGTTGCCGGGGAAACATCAACAACATCCATCAGGTTCCTAATCACAAATATCATATCCTTGCAATTTACATTATTTGCCATTTGCCTCTCAATTTCATCTCCCCCACTTCACAAAAAATTGCCTTTTTATTTGCTTTCTTTTTCATTCACCATTTTCTTGTTCGATCTTTTGTTTGCTCGAATCTATCATCATGAGTGACTTTGGTATGTCAGAAACAGATGATGGCCAAACTCCTAAAATTGGATGATCTGGCAATCTGGATGCTAAAACTTTTGTTTTGGGACAAGGGAACGTTATAGGAAAAGAAACTATCCAAGAATTTTTCAATTGTGTTGGAACTTTGACTTGTGATGATGTTCCTATACTTAAAAGAACTAAAACTTATGTGGAACTATTTTAGCACTAGTTCTGAAACTTGAAAATAGATTTATCCGTACCCGTCCTACCTTGCAAAGATTGTTTTATGAGCTACCCATTATAAAGGATCCGAAAGCTAAAAAGTTAGCCACCCTTGTTCTTGTGAATGAATTTGATCACATAGTACGGGAAGCTAGGGAAATTTTTGATTTTTATGGTATGAACCATGAAAAACCGGTAATAGATGAGATCGTTTACAATAGTGATTATGTGTTGAGACATTTGCATGGAAATAATCAAATTTTTTATGAGAACCTTAAAAAGGAAATCCCCGCTTTGGATGTGATCCAACAAGTTTTTAATGATGTTAATCAACAATATTCTTGGATTGTAGCCAGGAATCAAAGGGGATATAAAGTTGGACAAATTGATAATGCTAAAATTTATATGGACAATGTGTTTCAAGTTATATTTGAGAAACCACCTGACAAAAACACATCTATGGAGGAAAAGAGAAACGATGACAATACTTGAATCTATGCATTATGCCTAGCTAGGGGCATAAAACGATAGCGCTTGTTGGGAGGCAACCCAATGAATAAATTTTAATTTTGCGTTTTTCTTTCTGTTCTTGAGTGTTTGCACAATTATGCCTCTGTTATGATTGTGTTTTTATGTTTTAATTAGTGTTTGTGCCAAGTAAAGCCTTTGGGATAGCTTTGGGTGATAGTTGATTTGATCTTGTTGAAAAACAGAAACTTTTGTGTCCAGTAAAAGAATTGTTTAAATTCAAAGAAGCGACTAAAATTCTGAATTTTTTACACAAGATTTACACACAAATTTCCTCTGTCGTCCTTATTTTTCTGAATTTTTGGAGTTATAGAAGTATGAGTAGAATTCTCATCTTTATAGACTATTCTGTTTTTTGACAGATTCTGTTTTCTTTGCATTGTGTACTTATTTTGATGATTCTATGGATTGTATCGAGGGGTATAAGCCATGGTAAAGTTAGAATACAGTAGTTATAATGCAAAAACAAAATATGAATGGGTTTTCAACAATACTTAAAGCAAAGATTGGTTTTATTGTACTAACGGATCTCACGAAGGTTTTTGTTAAGTTTTGTGTGATTGAAGTTTTCAAGTTTTAGGTGATATCTCGATGGGTGAAGGAATAAGGAGTGAAAAGAGCCTAATCTTGGGGATGCCCATGGAACCCCAAGTTAATATTCAAGGAGAACCAACAAACTAAGCTTGGGGATGCCCCGGAAGGCATCCCCTATTTCTTCTAACAACCATCGGTAATTTTACTTGGAGTTATATTTTTATTCGTCACATATCATGAGTTTTGCTTGGAGCGTCTTGTATTATATGAGTCTTTGCTTGTTTTTCCTTTTAGTTTGTCACCATCATCCTTGCTGGACACACCTATTTGAGAGAGCCCAAAATTATGCTATGATTGCTCTATGTGCTTCACTTAAATTTTTTGAGCTATGGAATTGCTCTAGTGCTTCACTTATATCTTTTTGAGCAGGGTGTGCTTTATTTTTTTTTGAAGAAATGCTCTCATGCTTCACTTAGATTTATTAGAGAGTTAGTAAATTTTTTGAAGAAATTCTCTCATGCTTCACTTATATTATTTTGAGAGATGAAAATTTTTATGCTCCTGTTCTTCACTTAAATTTGTTTGAGCTTATCAAAAGCAAATGGAACATATGAAATTAGTCCCAAAGTGATAGATATTCAAGAGGGATATAATAAAAAAAATTCATGAAGATCATTGGACAAAATAAACTTGATTCTTAGTAACAGTTTTGAGACATGATGATAGTAATATGTGAGTCATGTTGGTGAGTAATTATGCTTTAGTAAGAATATTGGTGTTAAGGTTTGTGATTTCCTATGCAAGCACGAAAGTCAATAGTTATGCAATGAAATTACATCCTACTTGTGGTGCATTATTCAGTGTTAATTATGCTTAATGCTTGTTTATGTGAATTTTTGTTTCTTGGTTGGTTGCTTCTCAATCTATTTGCTAGCCTCCATTTGTACTAAGTAGAAATACTACCTGTGCATCCAAAATCCTTAAACCCAGTTTTGCCATATGAGTCCACCATACCTACCTATATGCGGTATTTACGTGCCGTTCTAAGTAAAATTTGTATGTGCCAACTCTAATTTTCAAAATGAATTTCCTTTTTGTTTGCCCGTACCGCTCATGAAGCGGCAGGGGGTGGCCAATATTTTTCGATGCTAGATGTGTTATTCTCAAGATGAGTGTTTATTCACTTGTCATTGCACGAGAGTATGGCAGTAAAAGGGATGCCCAGTCCCGAAATGAAAAAGAAATTTACTTTATGTTGTTAAATAATAAATTCCTTGGAAAGTGTTGGTATGGAAGGCACCCGTGGATACAGCTAGCCATGGATTGTGAAAGAATGGTGGAAAAAGGAATAAACTTTATTTTATGTTTGGAAACCGCCTATGATGTATCTAGCATGGAAAGTATTGGGAACTACTCGATCGTTTTTGTTGACAGGAAAAGTGTGCCTCTCAAAAAAATTTATCTCTCAATTTAAGCTTTGAGCTCTGGCACCTCTACAAATCTCTGCTTCCCTCTTCGAAGGGCCTATCCATTTACTTTTATGCAATTTTTATTTTTATTTGAGTCTCCATCTTCTCTTATAAAGCACCAACTAGGGAGCACTATGATCATACTTGAGCATTGGATGTAGCTAATATTCGAGTGCGTTTCTTGAATGGATCAATGATTGAGCATGATGGGCTAGGGATAACTTTCTTTAGTGTTGATATTTTGAAAGACATGGTTGCTTGTTGATATGCTTGAGTATTGAAGTCGTCATGTCAATTATAGACTATTGCTTTGAACCATCTAAAAGTCCAAATGTCCATGCTACAAAAGAAAAGAATATGTGATGAACATGTTAGGCAGCATTCCACATCAAAAATTCTGTTTTTATCATTTACCTACTCGAGGACGAGCAGGAATTAAGCTTGGGGATGCTGATACGTCTCCAACGTATCTATAATTTTTGATTGTTCCATACTGTTATATTATCATTCTTGGATGTTTTACAATCATTTTATAGCAACTTTATATCATTTTTTGGGACTAACCTATTGACATAGTGCCCAGTGCCAGTTGCTGTTTTTTGCTTGTTTTTTAATTCACAGAATATCCTTATCAAACGGAGTCCAAACGCAGCAAAACTTTTTGGAGATTTTTTTGGACCAGAAGACAAGTTGGGAGCCAAGGAAGCACCTGGGGGTGGCCCGTGGGGCCCACAAGACACCAGGGCACGCCAGAGGCCCCTAGCGCGCCATGATGGGTTGTGGGGCCCATGGGGGTCTCCTCCACCGCCTCTCAGCTCTATAAATACCCAAATATTCCAGAAACCCTAGGGGAGTCGACGAAACACAATTCCAACCGCCGCAAGTTCCAGAACCACGAGATCCAATCTAGAGCCCTATTCCGGCATTCTGCCGGAGGGGAACCCGATCACGGAGGGGTTCATCATCCTCATTGGTGCTCCTCCGATGATGCGTGAGTAGTTCACCATAGACCTACGGGTCCGTAGGCAGTAGCTAGATTGCTTCTTCTCTCTTTTTGATTCTCAATACAATGGTCTCTTGGAGATCTATTTGATGTAATGACTTTTTGCGGTGTGTTTGTTGGGATCCGATGAAGTTTGAGTTTATGATCAAATCTATATCCATGAATATTATTTGAATCTTCTTTGATCTCTTTTATGCATGATTATTTGTAGCCTCGTATTTCTTCTTTAAATCTTTGGTTTAGTTAGGCCATCAAGATCGATTTTTCTTGCAATGGGAAGAGGTGCTTTGTGATGGGTTCGATCTTACGGTGTCCTGACCCAGTGACAGAAGGGGTAGCGAGGCACGTATATATCGTTGCTATTAAGGATAAAAAGATGGGGTCTGTTCCTACACGAATAGATCTTGTCTACAGCATTCCATCATTCTTATTGCATTACGCTGTTTCTCCATGAACTTAATACACTAGATGCATGCTGGATAGTGGTCAATGTGTGGATTAATTAATAGTAGTAGATGGAGAATCATTTCGCTCTACTAATCTTGGACGTGATGCCTAAATTCATGAACATTGCCTTGGATATCATCATAATTATTTGTTCTTTTATCAATTACCCAACTGTAATTTGTTTACCCACCGTTTGCTATTTTCTTGAGAGAAGCCACTAGTGAAATATACGGCCCCCGGGTCTATCTTTTATCATATTGCTTTCAGATCTATCTTTTATCGTATTTGTTTTCAGATCTATTATTCCAAAAACCCAAAAATACCTTGCTGCACTTTTTCCTTACTTATTCTATTTTGTGTTTAATTCAGATCTATTTATCCAATCTCATATAAATTAATCTATCTTTTTACCAAGGAGGGATTGACAACCCCTCTTACGCGTCGGGTTGCAAGTATTTGTTCTTTGTGTGCAGGTACCGTTTACATAGTGTTGCTTGGTTCTCCTACTGGGTTGATACCTTGGTTTCACAACTGAGGGAAATACTTACCGTAGCTGTGCTGCATCATCCCTTCCTCTTTGGGGAAATACCGACGTAGTCTCAAGCCACGTCAACCCCCCGATACTACCCATAGATTCATCAAAATAAGCAAACAACACATAGAAAACAGAATCTGTGAAAAATAGAATAGTCTGTAGCAACCTGGAAACTTTGTGTACTTCTTTAATTTAAAAATTCTGAAAAATTAGGACGACCTGGGAAATTTGTATATCAATATTGTGTAAAAAATTAAGATCAAAAGCATGTTTCTGTCAATTTACAAAATTCTAGAATTGGGCACAAAAGTTTCTATTTTTCAGCAAAATCAAATCAACTATCACGATAGTTCACCCCAAAGGCTCTACTTGGCACAAACACTAATTAAAACTCTTCAACACAATCATAACAGAAGTATAATTGCATGTTTATTGAAAAACAGAAGCAAAACAAGAAAAACAAAAATAACATTGCGTTGCCTCCCTGTTACACCCTGGGTTTCGCTCCTGTTTTTTTCCTTTGCGGGATTTGACTCCCGTCTTTTTTCTCGGTGTTATCGGATTTCTCTAGCTCTTGGGTATATGAAGATGGTCATTTAGCCTTGCCTTTTCTATCCAACCGGAGATTCTCTCCAGTCCAACCTTGCCACCCGAGATCTATTCTCAAGACTTTGCCACCGAAACCCTACCTTCCGAGTTGCCGGAAGGGAAACCCTAATCTCTTCCGTTACAAAGGAACCCCAATTTCCTTTGATCTGTTGCCTTCCAAACTTTTCCCAGTGATCATCCTATCTTTGCAAACCCTGGATATGCAAAAATATTGCCAAGTCATTTGCAATATTTTTCATTTATAATTAATTCCTTTTTCTGCTAGTTGAAGGAATTAAATCTAGGAAAATATCTATCCATCTCCAAAGTTGATGAAAACCTGTGGAGATATTCTTTGTGATCATATTGAGCTCCCATAAAAATATTGTCCATAATTAAATAGGAGAAATTGCATTTTCCTATTTAAAGCCAATATTGCATTTTGGGCCCTTTCTAAAGGAACTACCATTTTGGTAGCCAGGAAAAATCCCAAATAAATTGTGGAGCTTATCCTTTCCATATATTCACCATTTCCATCAAAATCAAAGCTCCATAGTTCAAAGTTTGAGCACAACATCCATTTGCAAATTCTGTCCAGATTTTCAGTTTGCAAAGGAAGTGCTTGAACCCTTCATCTATTTGAGCTGAAATTTTTCATGGTGATTAACATTGCTAAATCACTCATGGAAACCAAAAATCAGCTCAATCTATCCATCCATTAATCCAGAGCATTTTTCTCAAATTTCTGTTCATTTCAAAGCTCTGTGAAAGAAGTACCACTTTAGGATTTCCAAATGAGCTGAAATTTTACCAGCATCTTCATACTTCCAAATCATCACTCTCCACAAAAATTCAACTCATTTCATCAAACCATTTGAGCACAGCTTCAAAATCTATTTTCTGGACCAGATTTGGCATTACAAAGGAAGTGGGTGCAAATCTTGTCCAAATGCTTTCAAAATTTACCAGAATCTAGTCCTTCTTACCACATTTCAGTGTGACAAGGATTCAGCTCCCCACTCTCATTAAATTCTCCACAACTTCCTGCCCAAGTTTCTATCCAAAAACTGTTCTAGATCCCCTCGACTAACCCAGACCCTTCCTAGCTTCTCCAATGACCAATCTTGTCCATTTGAGCAGTGATGCACCCGTTGGACAAGGCTAGACGGGCAGGCGCAGGCCAGAGCATGCAAGACGCGTCGTGACCATGCAGGAAGCGTGCCAGAACCGAGCTCTGCGCATCCATCGCATCGGACAGGCCAGCTGTCGGGGCCGGATTTCGGGGACACAATATATTCCCAGAAATTAACCCCTCGTGTCATCACCAGCCCAGGATTACTGTTACTGGTGGACACGTCCTTGTTACAGATTACCAAGCTATTACAAGAGTTGAATACAAGACCATAAAGGTCCAATGATACAACAATGATGTCTGGTAGTGGATGACAGAATTAACTCGTGGTTCTCCAACGTCGATGGGGCTCCATTCCCACAGGAACAGCTGACCCGGATAATTCCTATCCCGCATCTGCTATCCTAGGCTCCGCACGGTCGTCGCTGTGGTACTCCTCGTAGAAATCCTGACCTGGCCAAGTAAATAGCCAGGGACAAGCCTGTGAGTACGTTTGAATGTACTCGCAAACATCAGGAACAAAAGATATACCGAATGTAACAATTAAATTATATGATCATGATGAACCACACTATATGCGTATGCTCACGATGGACTTAAATGCCTACTGACAGGAATTAAATCATGGCATGATAAAATATTAGCATATGCAAATAAATGAATATATGGGAATGTTAGTGATAAATAAGGAAAGTCAAAGGAAACAAAATAAAAGAAATGCCGGTCGGATGTCCAGTGACACCATGGTAGGTCTTGAAGAGAAATGCCAATCGGGTGTCTAAAAGAGAAATCAGACAAGACAGGACCATCCGAGAACTCAGGCGACGCCACGAGAGGTCTTGAAAAGAAATGCCAGTCGGGTGTCAAGTGACGCCACGGTCTGACTTGAAGAGAAATGCCAATCGGGTGTCCACAAGAGTAGTGGCGTGATAAACCGCCTGTTAACTCGAGGGACACCACGAGAGGTCTTGAAAAGAAATGCCAGTCGGGTGTCAAGTGACGCCATGGTCGGACTTGAAGAGAAATGCCAATCGGGTGTCCACAAGAGTAGTGGCGTGATAAACCGCCTGTTAACTCGAGGGACGCCACGAGAGGTCTTGAAAATAAAATTGAGTGCCCGGGGTAGTCTAGCCAGCCCCTGAGACACTCAGGAAAATTAAAATAAGAGAAACAGGTTAGTTCACAATAATATGCATAACCATAAAAAATTTCACAGCAATAGTATTCAAATAACCATGACGGCGTTAGTGATGATAACAATATCCTGCAAAAAAATAGTTCAGGCCCAATTAATTATTTTCCTCCGAAGACCGACACTTGACCAACCCAGACTGTAGCCCTTAACCGCGGACACGGCTATTCGAATAGGTTTAAACTCTGCAGAGGGTGTACTCTTTACCCACAAGTAAAGGATTTCTTTAGTCAGCACCGTGACACTGACTAATTCCCATTACGGTCTTTGGGTTGAAAACACACCTGACCAGCACACACCAGATTAACTTTCCGGATGCCAGGAATCACCCAAAGCATCGTTCAAGAAAAACTCTAAGACGGAGAGACCAACGTCCTGCATGGGATCACTATTAATACGCGCGGATTCCAAGGGGTGCCCCCCTCCCAGTCACTACTGGAAACACCCATGCCCCCTGACCCGATGACAGGATTTAGTCCGCGGCCGCGGAAACCCTCATCGTGGCCCTCTATACGGTGTGTGCATGGAAAGGGGTTATCAACTTACTGAACCATACCCTACCTGTGGCAGGAACCTGTGGTAGCACGAAACAAGTATGGGGGTTACCAGAACAAGACTCGATCTACGGTCGACTCAGGAGGCATTAAGTTTCCTGCAACGGTTAGCACAACAAGGTATTCCTTCAACAGCAATCCCAACAGGGCCACAACCCTTGCATGCTCCAACATGCACAACAAACAAGGCATGATCACGCTCCAACGTGATCATCCTCCTGCTGGTAACGGTATCTCTCTTATGCCTGCTCCTGCAAGTTAGTCATGACAACACACGATGCACGGTACGATGAAACATGCCAACACTACACACATGCAAAAATTAGCCATATGCCAGTTTTATTTGAATTCAACATAGTCATCATCAAATTATTCTAGCAAATAAACTACCATGCATTCACCATATCAAGTGTTCAAGATGCTTGCCTTGAGCATGGAGAACTATTGGGTGCACTCCCAAAGTTTTGAGAATTTTATCTTCCCTCCATTTCCTATTTTTCAAAAATATTTGAATTACCATATGAAACAAAAACAGTGCTAAAAAGTGTTTCAATTTTTTTTCAATAAATACTAAAATAAACTAGATGAAAAATAAAAAATAACAGAAAAAGAATCAATTTATTCGGAGTTAATATGAATTAATTATGGGATTTATAAGTTGAAAAGAATAAAGAAAAGGACTATTTAATAGATTCAGTAGGGATAAAGCCTAGGAAAAATGTTCACCTAGGCTTAAATAATAGGGCCTGATTTTAGAAGTATTTAGAAACTTTAATCATCGGATTTGGATCCGAAATGGTCACTGAGGAATTATTTGAATATTGCTGGAAAAAGATAAAGAAAAGACTGAGGAACGCCCTGTGCGCGTTTTAGCTGTACGGCATCGCTGGGCCGAGCCCAGCTCCTAGCCCACGGGGAGGCGGCGCGTCAAAGGCGTACCCCCTCAGAGTATGTTTTCCCCAGAGGGAAAACGCACCCACGGGGATGTGCTTCTGGAAAGAATGGTTGGCTCGCCGACCGGTGGGACCCACCTGTCGGGTTTATCTTCCCCATCTCGCGCGCGCCTGGACACTAACAGAGGCGAGCTCCGGCGAGGATTGCCGGTGTTGTAGGGCATCTCCGGCGACGTTCGGCACATGGTTGGGTTCAGGGAAGAGTGCCGCATCCGTGGGAGGTGGAGATAGCCGTTGAGGGGCTCGGGTTCGAGCACGGCGTCAACCATGGCGGAGGAGAGCTACGGGTGGATTTGCCGAGCTCAACTCGACCTTGGGGAGGAGGAATTGGAGCGCAGAAAGGATCTGTGGGACCGTGGGGAAGTTCCTGGTGTAGCTAGTTGAGAGGGGGAGGTACTGGAGAGGTGGAAATCTTCGCGGATGCGGTGGCGGCTGTGGTTGCCGGAGTTGAAGACGACGACACTCCGGTCGTTTTCCTTCCACGGGGAGCTTACAGAGGGAGAGGGGAGGGTGATGATGCTCGAGGGCGAGCTCACGGTGGCCTTTTATAGGCGGGGAAAGGTGATGACGTGGCTTACCGAATAAGTCATGACGGCGGCGGCCATTACTGCGCCGTCGAAGCAGTTGTGGTTGGTGGCGTGGGTCAGCGTGGTAGATGAGGGCGGTGGATGAATGGATGAGCACTGGACGTTGGCCATTATGGTGAGACGGCGCCGACAAAGACGTGGCCGAGTGGTCGTCTTCGGGCAGCGGACAGAGGCGGCGCTGGTCGGTGGGGGCAGCGCTAGGGGACGAGGTAAGGTGTCGGTGAGGCTTGGGGATGATCAGGTGACCCAGGCGTGGACTCGGGCGAGCAGGGGAGGCAGCAGGGGATCAGCAGCGGCTCGATGCCACGGCAGCGGTACATGCGCTCTGGGCATGCTCATCAAGTGCTCGATGAATTGCCAGAGCAAGCTAGATAGGTCCATTTGAGCTGATTTTTGGCATGATGATGCTAGCAAGTGTGAGGGGTGTGTTGGACATGCCAGCTTAGCAAATGGAGCTAGAGCCATATGGAGGTTTTAGTGATGACAGAATTTTGTCATGCACTCAAGGTGTATGATGAAATGAAATGGTGCCCTAGGTATTTTTGTTGATCATGAAACTTGGCAGTATGATGCCTCTTTGAGTGATAGAGATGTTGGTGGAGTTGGTTGGGCAAGAGGAGAAACTTGCTAGTGCTAGTTTTACTGATATTCATTTTTGGACAGAAAGTTCAGAGGAATATTTGGTGAACTAAAATGATGCAAATGAAGCTGATCTTCTGGACTTAAGGTTTTGGTTGGAAGGAATATGAGTGGGAAAAAATTTCAGGATTTTGGGGAAAGGAAAATCAGGGATGTAGTAGAAACTCAAATACAGGACAGTATTGAAAAGAGGTTGTTTCACTCAAAATTTTCAAAAGATAAAGTTTGGTTTTCGCATAAAAGTGATATGTAGGCATCACATGACCTCCCATAATTTTTGTGGGATTTAAAAAGAATTATTTAAAATGGTTGTAGTGCAATAGAGGCATTTAAAATATTGAAAAAGCTATTAAAAGAATTGTTTTGGGCAAATTTTTATTCTGAAAATAATTCTTACTGTTATTAAAATGTAGTTGAAATGATTTGAGAAAACTACCAAAGCCACAATATTATTCCAAAAATTTCTATATGGAGGGAAGAATTTTGAAAAACAGAAACAGAAAGGGTTCTGAAATTAAATAAAGACCTAGTATAATTCAAAATTTTATTTAGTAAAAACATGATTAAATTTTTGGGGTGTTACAAACTCTACCCCCCTTAAGAAAATCTCGTCTTCGAGATTTGTTAGGTGGTCACCAAAATTAAATCCACCTTTCGAGGAGATTTTCCTAAGCTATTTAAAATAACCCATTTAGGCACAGTTGACGTGGCTCCTAATAATTGGTGTAACTACAGTGGGTACTAGTGCTGTGGTTCTACTGTGACTGTTACGACAAATTTGGAAAAAGTGTAAATTCCAAAATTTGCTTGCCGTACTCCAGTGCATAGTGCTCTCTCCGGCTGACGGGTGGACCCAGGGCCCACTGTCAGTCTCTTCTTCTTCCTCCGGTTCTCTTCTCCTTCTCCCTCTCGCGTGCTTTCTGCACCTGCGGTGTCTAGCGCGTAGGGTATCTAGGGTCGTACTGTGGCAGTGCGCGGTGTGCAAGCTGCCGGTGCAGCGTGCACTCACCTCGCGGGCCAGCACCTTGTCGGCACCGCTCGCGATTTCTCCTCTGAACACCGATGATCGCGCGACGAGCGGCGCTGGTGGACCTCGTCCACCATGCACCGAGCCCGAGCTATAAAACGAACGCAGTGTTACTCTCTTCTTCATCTCACCTGGCCTCACTTCTTCTTCCTCCTCCTTTTCTGATCGCAGGAGCTCGGACGAGGCTCCAATGGAGGATGTGCTTCCGGGGTGGTTTGTGATTCTCATGTCCGGAGCGGTGGCGGCGTTGCTCGGGTTCTCGCTACTCCTATGCGCGATGATCCTTGACGATCGCCGTGATGCCGCAGCTCGAGTGGTGGCTCTTCGAGGCGGCGGTGACCGTGAGGATTAGGCATCGGTGGTGGTTACGGGTGAGTGTTAGTGCGTTCTGCAGCAGCTCCGTAGAAATAAAAGAAAACCCACAAATTTTTCTTCGGAAAAAATTTGGTGGTGCGATGAGAGTGGTCTGGTGTGTGAGGCGGTTCATTAGGTGCCAGTGTGTGTGTGTGGTTCTGCACTTAGTGCATGTAGTGGAGTGAGTGTGATTGTAAGCCGGGTGTCGTGGCGATGCGTGAATTAATTCTATGTTTGCAAAAATTATATTCGCAGTGGTCCTTAATAAAATCTCCACAATTACTCATACGCAACTGCAACCAAACATTTTATTCATAGGGTAAATCCCAAGATGCAACACAGATATGAAATCATGCAATTTAAACGCTAGGCTAACGAACACAACCATGGTCTCTACGGTACAAAGGTAAAATTGATAGGGTCCTGAGAAAATATCCCCGGCATTGGAACACATTCTTCTTCCCCCGGAGAAAGTGGATGGAGGAGTCGGAGAACATTCCCTCCTTGGTCTGGTGACAGTGGTTCGTCGATGGCGATCTGAGGATTCAGAATAGCAAGAGTCTGGAGGAAGTCAATCACTTGATGGGTCAGACGCTCCTGCGCGATGACATATTGAACAAGGTTGGCTAGCATTGGATCTCTCTCTGATTGTCTGCAGGGAAAAGATGCTTCTTCTCCGGGTGCTGCACGGCTCGGGAAGTAGTAATACCCCCTTTCGCTGGCACGGGCAATGCGTGCCGGAGGCGGGTAATTGCTTCATAGGCAGCAACTTCTATAGCCATCTCTGATGTTGGCATAGATTTCCCGATGAAGACGACACTTGTGGGGCCTTGGTTTGGGTCTACTGGTGGGATGTGCGCGACTGCCCAATATTTCGAGGCATTCTGGTTGATCCTTGATTTGAACAGCTCATACTGGGGTGGCTGAGTGGAGCCAAGAGTGTTGCGGGTGAAATCCCATAATATCTTGACAAAACTGCCCGGGGTTGCATCTGGGGTTCTCAGATGAATCCCAAGGTGCGACATGGGGAAAATGGTGGTGGAGGCAGTGTACAAGGTGAGGGATGCTAGTTATGGACGCGAGAGTGGTCTCCTATATAGTGCCTGGGCTAGGAAACATAAATCAGCAGGGTTACGATTCTGGGCATCGGCTCTGCTCCAGAGTGGTCGGGGTCAAAGTCACAGATACAAATCACAAAATGTGACGTATTACTGTGGTTGTCGGTTAGGGGATAGGTTGGGCACCGATTATCAAAAGATGCCGGCTGGCCACTGTGTGGGCTTTATTGGATGGAATGGCCTGACGGAGGACAGGAAAGGATGTGGGCGGTGTGGAATCCTAGGGATAGTGACCAGGCTAAGAGAGGATTAGACAATGGTCAGCCTGGCTCTGATACCAAGGCTATCGGGGCCAGATTTCGGGGACACAATATATTCCCAGAAATTAACCCCTCGTGTCATCACTAGCCCAGGATTATTGTTACTGGTGGACATGTCCTTGTTACAGATTACCAAGCTATTACAAGAGTTGAATACAAGACCATAAAGGTCCAATGATACAACAATGATGTCTGGTAGTGGATGACAGAATTAACTCGTGGTTCTCCAACGTCGATGGGGCTCCATTCCCACAGGAACAACTGACCCGGATAATTCCTATCCCGCATGACTGCTATCCTAGGCTCCGCACGGTCGTCGCTGTGGTACTCCTCGTAGAAATCCTGACCTGGCCAAGTAAATAGCCAGGGACAAGCCTGTGAGTACGTTTGAATGTACTCGCAAACATCAGGAACAAAAGATATACCGAATGTAACAATTAAATTATATGATCATGATGAACCACACTATATGCGTATGCTCATGATGGACTTAAATGCCTACTGACAGGAATTAAATCATGGCATGATAAAATATTAGCATATGCAAATAAATGAATATATGGGAATGTTAGTGATAAATAAGGAAAGTCAAAGGAAACAAAATAAAAGAAATGCCGGTCGGATGTCAAGTGACACCATGGTAGGTCTTGAAGAGAAATGCCAATCGGGTGTCTAAAAGAGAAATCGGACGAGACAGGACCATCCGAGAACTCAGGCGACGCCACGAGAGGTCTTGAAAAGAAATGCCAGTCGGGTGTCAAGTGACGCCACGGTCGGACTTGAAGAGAAATGCCAATCGGGTGTCCACAAGAGTAGTGGCGTGATAAACCGCCTGTTAACTCGAGGGACACCACGAGAGGTCTTGAAAAGAAATGCCAGTCGGGTGTCAAGTGACGCCACGGTCGGACTTGAAGAGAAATGCCAATCGGGTGTCCACAAGAGTAGTGGCGTGATAAACCGCCTGTTAACTCGAGGGACGCCATGAGAGGTCTTGAAAATAAAATTGAGTGCCCGGGGTAGTCTAGCCAGCCCCTGAGACACTCAGGAAAATTAAAATAAGAGAAACAGGTTAGTTCACAATAATATGCATAACCATAAAAAATTTCACAGCAATAGTATTCAAATAACAATGACGGCGTTAGTGATGATAACATTATCCTGCAAAAAAATAGTTCAGGCCCAATTAATTATTTTCCTCCGAAGACCGACACTAAGACCGACGCTTGACCAACCCAGACTGTAGCCCTTAACCGCGGACACGACTATTCGAATAGGTTTAAACTCTGCAGAGGGTGTACTCTTTACCCACAAGTAAAGGATTTCTTTAGTCAGCACCGTGACACTGACTAATTCCCATTACGGTCTTTGGGTTGAAAACACACCTGACCAGCACACACCAGATTAACTTTCCGGATGCCAGGAATCACCCAAAGCATCGTTCAAGAAAACCTCTAAGACGGAGAGACCAACGTCCTGCATGGGATCACTATTAATACGCGTGGATTCCAAGGGGTGCCCCCCTCTCAGTCACTACTGGAAACACCCATGCCCCCTGACCCGATGACAGGATTTAGTCCGCGGCCGCGGAAACCCTCATCGTGGCCCTCTGTACGGTGTGTGCATGGAAAGGGGTTATCAACTTACTGAACCATACCCTGCCTGTGGCAGGAACCTGTGGCAGCACGAAACAAGTATGGGGGTTACCGGAACAAGACTCAATCTACGGTCGACTCAGGAGGCATTAAGTTTCCTGCAACGGTTAGCACAACAAGGTATTCCTTCAACAGCAATCCCAACAGGGCCACAACCCTTGCATGCTCCAACATGCACAACAAACAAGGCATGATCACGCTCCAACGTGATCATCCTCCTGCTGGTAACGGTATCTCTCTTATGCCTGCTCCTGCAAGTTAGTCATGACAACACACGATGCACGGTACGATGAAACATGCCAACACTACACACATGCAAAAATTAGCCATATGCCAGTTTTATTTGAATTCAACATAGTCATCATCAAATTATTCTAGCAAATAAACTACCATGCATTCACCATATCAAGTGTTCAAGATGCTTGCCTTGAGCATGCAGAACTATTGGGTGCACTCCCAAAGTTTTGAGAATTTTATCTTCCCTCCATTTCCTATTTTCAAAAATATTTGAATTACCATATGAAACAAAAACAGTGCTAAAAAGTGTTTCAATTTTTTTTCAATAAATACTAAAATAAACTAGATGAAAAATAAAAAATAACAGAAAAAGAATCAATTTATTCGGAGTTAATATGAATTAATTATGGGATTTATAAGTTGAAAAGAATAAAGAAAAGGACTATTTAATAGATTCAGTAGGGATAAAGCCTAGGAAAAATGTTCACCTAGGCTTAAATAATAGGGCATGATTTTAGAAGTATTTAGAAACTTTAATCATCGGATTTGGATTCGAAATGGTCACTGGGGAATTATTTGAATATTGCTGGAAAAAGATAAAGAAAAGACTGAGGAACGCCCTGTGCGCATTTTAGTTGTACGACATCGCTGGGCCGAGCCCAGCTCCTAGCCCACGGGGAGGCGGCGCGTCGAAGGCGTACCCCCTCAGAGTACGTTTTCCCCAGAGGGAAAACGCACCCACGGGGATGTGCTTCTGGAAAGAATGGTTGGCTCGCCGACAGGTGGGACCCACCTGTCGGGTTTATCTTCCCCATCTCGCGCGCGCCTGGACAGGAACAGAGGCGAGCTCCGGCGAGGATTGCCGGTGTTGTAGGGCATCTCCGGCGACGTTCGGCACATGGTTGGGTTCAGGGAAGAGTGTCGCATCCGTGGGAGGTGGAGATAGCCGTTGAGGGGCTCGAGTTCGAGCACGGCGTCAACCATGGCGGAGGAGAGCTACGGGTGGATTTGCCGAGCTCAACTCAACCTTGGGGAGAAGGAATTGGAGTGCGGAAAGGATCTGTGGGACCGTGGGGAAGTTCCTGTTGTAGCTAGTTAAGAGGGGGAGGTACTGGAGAGGTGGAAATCTTCGCGGATGCGGTGGCGGCTGTGGTTGCCGGAGTTGAAGACGACGACACTCCGGTCATTTTCCTTCCACGGGGAGCTTACAGAGGGAGAGGGGAGGGTGATGATGCTCGAGGGCGAGCTCACGGTGGCCTTTTATAGGCGGGGAAAGGTGATGCCGTGGCTTACCGAATAAGTCACGACGGCGGCGGCCATAACTGCGCCGTCGAAGCAGTTGAGGTCGGTGGCGTGGGTCAGCGTGGTAGATGAGGGCGGTGGATGAATGGATGAGCACTGGACGTTGGCCATTATGGTGAGACAGCGCTGACAGAGACGTGGCCGAGTGGTCGTCTTCGGGCGGCGGACAGAGGCGGCGCTGGTCGGTGGGGGCGGCGCTAGGGGACGAGGTAAGGTGTCGGTGAGGCTTGGGGATGATCAGGTGACCCAGGCGTGGACTCGGGCGAGTAGGGGAGGCAGCAGGGGATCAGCAGCGGTACACGCGCTCTGGGCATGCTCATCAAGTGCTCGATGAATTGCCAGAGCAAGCTAGATAGGTCCATTTGAGCTGATTTTTGGCATGATGATGCTAGCAAGTGTGAGGGGTGTGTTGGACATGCCAGCTTAGCAAATGGAGCTAGAGCCATATGGAGGTTTTAGTGATGACAGAATTTTGTCATGCACTCAAGGTGTATGATGAAATGAAATGGTGCCCTAGGTATTTTTGTTGGTCATGAAACTTGGCAGTATGATGCCTCTTTGAGTGATAGAGATGTTGGTGGAGTTGGTTGGGCAAGAGGAGAAACTTGCTAGTGCTAGTTTTACTGATATTCATTTTTGGACAGAAAGTTCAGAGGAATATTTGGTGAACTAAAATGATGCAAATGAAGCTGATCTTCTGGACTTAAGGTTTTGGTTGGAAGGAATATGAGTGGGAAAAAATTTCAGGATTTTTGGGGAAAGGAAAATTAGGGATGTAGTAGAAACTCAAATACAGGACAAAATTGAAAAGAGGTTGTTTCACTCAAAATTTTCAAAAGACAAAGTTTGGTTTTTGCATAAAAGTGATATGTAGGCATCACATGACCTCCCATAATTTTTGTGGGATTTAAAAAGAATTATTTAAAATGGTTGTAGTGCAATAGAGGCATTTAAAATATTGAAAAAGCTATTAAAAGAATTGTTTTGTGCAAATTTTTATTCTGAAAATAATTCTTACTGTTATTAAAATGTGATTGAAATGATTTGAGAAAACTACCAAAGCCACAATATTATTCCAAAAATTTCTATAGGGAGGGAAGAATTTTGAAAAACAGAAACAGAAAGGGTTCTGAAATTAAATAAAGACCTAGTATAATTCAAAATTTTATTTCTGGCCAAATTTTATTTAGTAAAAACATGATTAAATTTTTGGGGTGTTACAAACTCTACCCCCCTTAAGAAAATCTCGTCCTCGAGATTTGTTAGGTGGTCACCAAAATTAAATCCACCTTTCGAGGAGATTTTCCTAAGCTATTTAAAATAACCCATTTAGGCACAGTTGACGTGGCTCCTAATAATTGGTGTAACTACAGTGGGTACTAGTGCTGTGGTTCTACTGTGACTGTTACGACAAATTTGGAAAAAGTGTAAATTCCAAAATTTGCTTGCCGTACTCCAGTGCACAGTGCTCTCTCCGGCTGACGGGTGGACCCAGGGCCCACTGTCAGTCTCTTCTTCTTCCTCCGGTTCTCTTCTCCTTCTCCCTCTCGCGTGCTTTCTCCACCTGCGGTGTCTAGCGCGTAGGGTATCTAGGGTCGTACTGTGGCAGTGCGCGGTGTGCAAGCTGCCGGTGCAGCGTGCACTCACCTCGCGGGCCAGCACCTTGTCGGCACCGCTCGCGATTTCTCCTCTGAACACCGGTGATCGGGCGACGAGCGGCGCTGGTGGACCTCGTTCACCATGCACCGAGCCTGAGCTATAAAACGAACGCAGTGTTACTCTCTTCTTCATCTCACCTGGCCTCACTTCTTCTTCCTCCTCCTTTTCTGATCGCAGGAGCTCGGACGAGGCTCCAATGGAGGATGTGCTTCCGGGGTGGTTTGTGATTCTCATGTCCGGAGCGGTGTCGGCGTTGCTCGGGTTCTTGCTGCTCCTATGCGCGATGATCCTTGACGATCGTCGTGATGCCGCAGCTCGAGTGGTGGCTCTTCGAGGCGGCGGTGACCGTGAGGATTAGGCATCGGTGGTGGTTACGGGTGAGTGTTAGTGCGTTCTGCAGCAGCTCCGTAGAAATAAAAGAAAACCCACAAATTTTTCTTCGGAAAAAATTTGGTGGTGCGATGAGAGTGGTCTGGTGTGTGAGGCGGTTCATTAGGTGCCAGTGTGTGTGTGTGGTTCTGCACTTAGTGCATGTAGTGGAGTGAGTGTGATTGTAAGCCGGGTGTCGTGGCGATGCGTGAATTAATTCTGTGTTTGCAAAAATTATATTCGCAGTGGTCCTTAATAAAATCTCCACAATTACTCATACGCAACTGCAACCAAACATTTTATTCATAGGGTAAATCCCAAGATGCAACACAGATATGAAATCATGCAATTTAAACGCTAGGCTAACGAACACAACCATGGTCTCTACGGTACAAAGGTAAAATTGATAGGGTCCTGAGAAAATATCCCCGGCATTGGAACACATTCTTCTTCCCCCGGAGAAAGTGGATGGAGGAGTCGGAGAACATTCCCTCCTTGGTCTGGTGACAATGGTTCGTCGATGGCGATCTGAGGATTCAGAATAGCAAGAGTCTGGAGGAAGTCCATCACTTGCTGGGTCAGACGCTCCTGCGCGATGACATATTGAACAAGGTTGGCTAGCATTGGATCTCTCTCTGATTGTCTGCAGGGAAAAGATGCTTCTTCTCCGGGTGCTGCACGGCTCGGGAAGTAGTAATACCCCCTTTCGCTGGCACGGGCAATGCGTGCCGGAGGCGGGTAATTGCTTCATAGGCAGCAACTTCTATAGCCATCTCTGATGTTGGCATAGATTTCCCGATGAAGACGACACTTGTGGGGCCTTGGTTTGGGTCTACTGGTGGGATGTGCGCGACTGCCCAATATTTCGAGGCATTCTGGTTGATCCTTGATTTGAACAGCTCATACTGGGGTGGCTGAGTGGAGCCAAGAGTGTTGCGGGTGAAATCCCATAATATCTTGACAAAACTGCCCGGGGTTGCATCTGGGGTTCTCAGATGAATCCCAAGGTGCGACATGGGGAAAATGGTGGTGGAGGCAGTGTACAAGGTGAGGGATGCTAGTTATGGACGCGAGAGTGGTCTCCTATATAGTGCCTGGGCTAGGAAACATAAATCAGCAGGGTTACGATTCTGGGCATCGGCTCTGCTCCAGAGTGGTCGGGGTCAAAGTCACAGATACAAATCACAAAATGTGACATATTACTGTGGTTGTCGGTTAGGGGATAGGTTGGGCACCGATTATCAAAAGATGCCGGTTGGCCACTGTGTGGGCTTTATTGGATGGAATGGCCTGACGGAGGACAGGAAAGGATGTGGGCGGTGTGGAATCCTAGGGATAGTGACCAGGCTAAGAGAGGATTAGACAATGGTCAGCCTGGCTCTGATACCAAGGCTATCGGGGCCAGATTTCGGGGACACAATATATTCCCAGAAATTAACCCCTCGTGTCATCACCAGCTCAGGATTATTGTTACTGGTGGACACGTCCTTGTTACAGATTACCAAGCTATTACAAGAGTTGAATACAAGACCATAAAGGTCCAATGATACAACAATGATGTCTGGTAGTGGATGACAGAATTAACTCGTGGTTCTCCAACATCGATGGGGCTCCATTCCCACAGGAACAGCTGACCCGGATAATTCCAATCCCGCATGACTGCTATCCTAGGCTCCGCACGGTCGTCGCTGTGGTACTCCTCGTAGAAATCCTGACCTGGCCAAGTAAATAGCCAGGGACAAGCCTGTGAGTACGTTTGAATGTACTCGCAAACATCAGGAACAAAAGATATACCGAATGTAACAATTAAATTATATGATCATGATGAACCACACTATATGCGTATGCTCATGATGGACTTAAATGCCTACTAATAGGAATTAAATCATGGCATGATAAAATATTAGCATATGCAAATAAATGAATATATGGGAATGTTAGTGATAAATAAGGAAAGTCAAAGGAAACAAAATAAAAGAAATGCCGGTCGGATGTCAAGTGACACCATGGTAGGTCTTGAAGAGAAATGCCAATCGGGTGTCTAAAAGAGAAATCGGACGAGACAGGACCATCCGAGAACTCAGGCGACGCCACGAGAGGTCTTGAAAAGAAATGCCAGTCGGGTGTCAAGTGACGCCACGGTCGGACATGAAGAGAAATGCCAATCGGGTGTCCACAAGAGTAGTGGCGTGATAAACCGCCTGTTAACTCGAGGGACGCCACGAGAGGTCTTGAAAAGAAATGCCAGTCGGGTGTCAAGTGACGCCACGGTCGGACTTGAGGAGAAATGCCAATCGGGTGTCCACAAGAGTAGTGGCGTGATAAACCGCCTGTTAACTCAAGGGACGCCACGAGAGGTCTTGAAAATAAAATTGAGTGCCCGGGGTAGTCTAGCCAGCCCCTGAGACACTCAGGAAAATTAAAATAAGAGAAACAGGTTAGTTCACAATAATATGCATAACCATAAAAAATTTCACGGCAATAGTATTCAAATAACCATGATGGCGTTAGTGATGATAACAATATCATGCAAAAAAATAGTTCAGGCCCAATTAATTATTTTCCTTCGAAGACCGACACTAAGACCGACACTTGACCAACCCAGACTGTAGCCCTTAACCGTGGACACGGCTATTCGAATAGGTTTAAACTCTGCAGAGGGTGTACTCTTTACCCACAAGTAAAGGATTTCTTTAGTCAGCACCGTGACACTGACTAATTCCCATTATGGTCTTTGGGTTGAAAACACACCTGACCAGCACACACCAGATTAACTTTCCGGATGCCAGGAATCACCCAAAGCATCGTTCAAGAAAAACTCTAAGACGGAGAGACCAACGTCTTGCATGGGATCACTATTAATACGCGCGGATTCCAAGGGGTGCCCCCCTCTCAGTCACTACTGGAAACACCCATGCCCCCTGACCCGATGACAGGATTTAGTCCGCGGCCGCGGAAACCCTCATCGTGGCCCTCTGTGCGGTGTGTGCATGGAAAGGGGTTATCAACTTACTGAACCATACCCTACCTGTGGCAGGAACATGTGGCAGCACGAAACAAGTATGGGGGTTACCGGAACAAGACTCGATCTACGGTCGACTCAGGAGGCATTAAGTTTCCTGCAACGATTAGCACAACAAGGTATTCCTTCAACAGCAATCCCAACAGGGCCACAACCCTTGCATGCTCCAACATGCACAACAAACAAGGCATGATCACGCTCCAACGTGATCATCCTCCTGCTGGTAACGGTATCTCTCTTATGCCTGCTCCTGCAAGTTAGTCATGACAACACACGATGCACGGTACGATGAAACATGCCAACACTACACACATGCAAAAATTAGCCATATGCCAGTTTTATTTGAATTCAACATAGTCATCATCAAATTATTCTAGCAAATAAACTACCATGCATTCACCATATCAAGTGTTCAAGATGCTTGCCTTGAGCATGCAGAAGTATTGGGTGCACTCCAAAAGTTTTGAGAATTTTATCTTCCCTCCATTTCCTATTTTCAAATTTTTTTGAATTACCATATGAAACAAAAATAGTGCTAAAAAGTGTTTCAATTTTTTTCAATAAATACTAAAATAAACTAGATGAAAAATAAAAAATAACAGAAAAAGAATCAATTTATTTGGAGTTAATATGAATTAATTATGGGATTTATAAGTTGAAAAGAATAAAGAAAAGGACTATTTAATAGATTCAGTAGGGACAAAGCCTAGGAAAAATGTTCACCTAGGCTTAAATAATAGGGCATGATTTTAGAAATATTTAGAAACTTTAATCATCGGATTAAGATTTGAAATGGTCACTGGGGAATTATTTGAATATTGCTGGAAAAAGATAAAGAAAAGACTGAGGAACGCCCTGTGCGCGTTTTAGCTGTACGGCATCGCTGGGCCGAGCCCAGCTCCTAGCCCACGGGGAGGCGGCGCGTCGAAGGCGTACCCCCTCAGAGTACGTTTTCCCCAGAGGGAAAACGCACCCATGGGGATGTGCTTCTGGAAAGAATGGTTGGCTCGCCGACAGGTGGGACCCACCTGTCGGGTTTATCTTCCCCATCTCGCGCGCGCCTGGACAGGAACAGAGGCGAGCTCCGGCGAGGATTGCCGGTGTTGTAGGGCATCTCCGGCGACGTTCGGCACATGGTTGGGTTCAGGGAAGAGTGCCGCATCCGTGGGAGGTGGAGATAGCCGTTGAGGGGCTCGGGTTCGAGCACGGCGTCAACCATGGCGGAGGAGAGCTACGGGTGGATTTGCCGAGCTCAACTCGACCTTGGGGAGGAGGAATTGGAGCGCGGAAAGGATCTGTGGGACCGTGTGGAAGTTCCTGGTGTAGCTAGTTGAGAGGGGGAGGTACTCGAGAGGTGGAAATCTTCGCGGATGCGGTGGCGGCTGTGGTTGCCGGAGTTGAAGACGACGACACTCCGGTCATTTTCCTTCCACGGGGAGCTTACAGAGGGAGAGGGGAGGGTGATGATGCTCGAGGGCGAGCTCACGGTGGCCTTTTATAGGCGGGGAAAGGTGATGCCGTGGCTTACCGAATAAGTCACGACGGCGGCGGCCATAACTGCGCCGTCGAAGCAGTTGTGGTCGGTGGCGTGGGTCAGCGTGGTAGATGAGGGTGGTGGATGAATGGATGAGCACTGGACATTGGCCATTACGGTGAGACGGCGCCGACAGAGACGTGGCCGAGTGGTCGTCTTCGGGCGGCGGACAGAGGCGGCGCTGGTCGGTGGGGGTGGCGCTAGGGGACGAGGTAAGGTGTCGGTGAGGCTTGGGGATGATCAGGTGACCCAGGCGTGGACTCGGGTGAGCAGGGGAGGCAGCAGGGGATCAGCAGCGACTCGATGCCACGACAGCGGTACACGCGCTCTGGGCATGCTCATCAAGTGCTCGATGAATTGCCAGAGCAAGCTAGATAGGTCCATTTGAGCTGATTTTTGGCATGATGATGCTAGCAAGTGTGAGGGGTGTGTTGGACATGACAGCTTAGCAAATGGAGCTAGAGCCATATGGAGGTTTTAGGCTCGGGTGAGTGGATGGTACGATGTAGAAGAGCGAGGCGAAGCGAGGGGTGTCAGTGGTGGAGGCTGGGGTGGACCAAGATGACAGCAGCGAGGTGGAGTAGGCAGCGGCAACAACTTGCTCCGACGAGGAATTGTGCCGGCGAGAGGGGGCTATGGTTAGGGGCGTTTGGCGGGATCGAGAGGGGAGAGGCGAGACTTTATACAGAGGCTGCCATGGGCGAGGGGCGAGGGCGGATACGCAAGATAAGACGATCCCGACGACGACGGCGGTGGGCGGCGGCGAAGGAAGGAGATGACCGAAACAAGATTCGGTCGAGCGCGGGACCCACCAGTCGGCGGCAGCGAAAATTTGGAAAGGGAGCGGGCGCCTGAAAAGCAAGGGATTCGGTGCGGGAGGCGGACGGCTGGGGTTGGGCTATAATGGCGAGTGGGCCTCGGGGTTTGTTTTCTTTTACAGGAAATTCTTTTCCTATTTTAAATAAACTGAAAAAAGGAATTTAAACAAAAGAAAATAAATACAACTTTCATACGGGTATATTATATATCAAAAAATTCAGAAAAAGATTTCCTAAAACATGAACTACTTATAAAAGTCAACAAAAATCTACAAAAAATCATAAAATTCAAACAGTGCTACTGTTGCAATAAAATCCAATAAAAACATTTTTTAAATACCAAAATGACTTCAAATTTTTTTCTCCTAATTTTCCATTGAAGGGAATCATTTTACCCTTATTTCTATTTATTTATTTTTAGGAGAAAATAATTTGAATAAAAGCCAAATAACTCATAATTAGTTTTGAATTTGAATTTCAAACCAATTCCATATCTTTTCTTTTTTTCCTTAGCCAAAAATATTTCAAATTGTCGGATTCAGGGCTTCGTAGACCCAAGGAGGTTTGAACTTTGGGGCGTGTGCAAAGATCTCAACCTCTCAAGCTTAGAGCCTGTCGTCCCACAGCCTAGCCTAGCTGGATTCACATGAACAAGGAAGAAAATGAACACAACAGTTTACCCAGGTTCGGGCCACCTTGCGGTGTAAAACCCTACTCCTGCTTTGTGGTGGATTGGCCTCACGGGGGGCTGAGGATGAACTAGTACAGAGGATGAACAACCTCGCGAGGGCTGTCCTGGTGAGGGTGGAAAGGGTTGGATCGGATCCGGGGTCCCTCTCTACGGTGGTGGCTAACCTATATTTATAGTGGCCTTGGTCCTCTTCCCTCAAAACTTAGGCGGGAAGGGATCCCACAATGGCCAATTTGAAAGGGGACAAGTAGTACATCTAATCCTGATGAAAGGTGGTCTTCGCCTGCAAAGCTTCTGGTCATGACACAGTGGTGGGCTCGGTGATGACCTCCGCCTTACCGAGCCTGCGGTCTTGGTCATGTAGCACTGGAATGGAAACCTTTGGGGGATTCCTCGGGAACCCACGTCTGTCCTTGCCTTCTTAGCACCAAAGAGGAAACTGCCTCCTCTGCGCCCGCTGGCGCCCGCCTAGCCTTGGTCGTCATGGCTCACGTCATCGCAGCCTCGTGAGGCTGGGTACCTGCATAGAAATCTCCGCTCCTCGGGAGGCCGCTCCCTCGGGAGGTCTCGGTGTCGTCCGCCTCACGAGGCCAGGCCCCTTGTGAGGGTCTTGTCTTGGTGGTCTTGGAGATGGGCCGTACCAGGCCATCGAGGGAGCCACGCCGTGGGCCACAGGCAGGCAAGTCTGGGTACCCTGGTTCCCAGAATGCCGACAGTAGCCCCCGGGCCCAAGGCACGCTCGGGCTGGCTTCGAGGCGAAGCCAAGGGGCAAGGGTGAAGCGCCGCAGGCCCCAATAACCTGCGTGCCAGGCTGACGCGTGGCGCTTGACGGGACGCAGATGCCTCCGCTCCCCCAAGTCACCTCGGCAACTGCTTCGAGTAGACAGCAGCCTGGTGCATGCAGCAGGGCCATCATCACTCAGAACGTGGAGGGATGCCGGTTATTCTTCTTCTGCCTATAAATGGGCTAGGGGGGAGGGGCGGAGCCCCCTAGTCCATCTTTGTCTTCCCGCCTCGCATTTTTGCTGCAGCGTCCATGGCGCCGATTAGGAGGTTCTCCGCCGCCAAAAAGGGAAAGGCTCCACAGGAGGCGCCGGAGCCGCTCCCGCCAAAGAGGGGCCTCGGCCGCCCTCGACGGGTTGCCGCAACACCCACGATCGCTCCTCCTCGACGCGAGCACGCGCCGCCAAGGGCCCGCGCTGGCCCGATCATTCGTGCACCAGGCCCCTCCCCCGGAGGAGGCCGCGGGCATTGTGGAGGACGAGGCCGCGAAGGGAAGTGGGCAACGGTCGCCCGACCACCTCACCCACGGGCCCATGCCGACGGCACAACCTGCGAGTTCGTGGTGTGGGTAACAATGCCGCCTCACACTTGGATCCGACTCCCACGCGCCCTGGCAGGGGAGCTACGGGCGCGGGGGCCCGTGGAGCTGTGGCTTCAGCACGACGCCTGCTGCGGCCAAGCCTCCCAGGCGGAGGTCGAGGCCGTCTCCTCCAGCGACACCTACATGACCCGAGGATGGGGGACGATTGCCTGCGCCTGCGGCTCGGAGGGGAGGCACACCCTTCATTTCAGCTATGACGGGGCGTCAGTGCTCTTCTTCAGGGTTTTCGAGGAGGATGGCGAACGCCTAGAGTTCTGCCCCCGGGGCAGCAACAGCGGTGGCAAGGCCTCCTGTGGTGAACTTGCCCTTGGATGCAGCTTCTCCAGTAGCAGTGGTGCTTCCTCCAGACCAAGCTCAAGCGATGACGACTACTACGAGCCGCCGCGTCGCCGCGCCCGGGCCTAGGAGTGGAATGGCGTCGACAAGGCATCATGACATTGTGGGCGGCGCTGCCTGGGCCGCGGTCCTCGGGAGACCTTTTTCTTTTGTTTCATTCCTGCATAAAAAATCATGAAGGGCCCCGCAGGGGTGTGTAAGAACCGTGACGCTTGCGCCTTAATGTTAGCATTCCGAACTTATGTCGTGATTGCGTCTCCCGCTTGGGCACGGGTCCCCTTTTACTCTCGCGGTAGCTTAGTGCTCTGCGCCGACAGGACCCAGTCCCCAGGCAAGCTTCGGTCGTCACTGGCATGCTAGGTCGCGATGCCGTTGTCAAGGCCAGGAGGTGAGCGGCCCGAGGTCCGGTAAGAGCCCCCGAGGCGCGATGCTCGGGAGGTCCTCTTTAGTGCGCAAGCAGCTCCCAAAGGACTAAGAGGGAGGTTTCCTTACCCGAGTGAGGTCGCAGGAAACAAGATGCCAACGACGAGGTTCACGCTGGTGCGTGTGAGGCGACTTAGCTTAGCGAGCTTGCAGCCTGCGGTGGTTTTCTCGTTGCGAGGGTGAGCTTCTTCGGATTTTTGACCTTAGGCGTGATCCCGGCCCTGCGCTGGGGTATCCTTCCCCTGGCACTCCCCTCACGAGATTTGCGACCCCCCTCCCTTCTCTCACTCATCATGATGCTCTACGTCCTCAGGACCCGGCCCTCGAGCAGGGCTCAGCCGCCGCCGGTATGCCAGGTCGCAATGCCGTGGTCAAGGCTGAGGGGTGAGGGCTTGAGAGCCAGTAGGAGCCCCTGAGGCGCGATTCTCAAGGGCCCCCCTTTTAACGTGCAAGCGATTTGCGCGAGAAGGGAGCGGCTCGCCCCGCAGAGGTGCCTAGGAGGGGTTGCGTCCGACGGTACATGGTGAAGTGTTGGCGAAGCCGCTCTAGGTCCTGTCTCTGGAGGCTCCTGCGCATAAGTTACTCACGAAATGCATGGGGCAGCCGTGCTTGCTGATCTGCCCGTGATCGTTCCGTGAGGAGACGCAGGCACTAAGGACCTGGTGAGGTGGCGTGCACGGGGCCGGCCGCGAGCCAGAGCTCAGTCTCTTAGGTTTATCAGCGCTGTAGGGACGGACCCAAGCACAGGTGTCGTGCCGGTAGCCCCCCTCGCGGGACGAGAAAAGGGCGGGTTAGCAACGTGCGGGGACCGCAAGGGTAACTCCAGAAGTGGCAGACTGTCAGGCACAATGTTAATAACCCTAACAGCTCAAGCAGGCATAACTGGTCCATAATACATGAATTGAAACGACACAACTGCGGGGGCGGGCCCTAGCAGCCTGAGGATGATACAGCCCAAGGGGCGCCCTTAGTTGAACAAACCCAAAAGTCACCTGGCACCATCATCGCGGGAGCATCGGGGTAGCTGAAGAAACATGCCGTAGAAGCTGCTCCTCACGAGCTGGGCGGCTCCTGAGGCCCGTCGGGCTCGCGAGGGTCTGACACTTCCTCCGACAGGACCGCCTAGTGCCTGGCCTCGTGAGCCGCCATGGCACTATGCGTGAAGCTCTGGTACGAGGCGACCACGTTCAGCAGGCCAAACGGCATGCGGACATAGCTGCAAGGGTAGCCCCCACTCCGACCGACGCGGGACGGCCAGAAGAGGTCCTGCGAAGCAGCCCTGTTGAGGCCTGGTATGTTGATGCAGACGCGCAGCCCGCTGTCCACGTCGGGGGCCGCGGCTGCACTGGGAGGCCGTGCGGGGTGATGCTCACCGCGCATGGCCCTTGCCTCCTGAAGCTCCTCGATCGCCTTCGACTTCCTATAAGAGGGCGAGGGAGGCGGAGCCCCCCAGCTCATCTTCATCTTCTTGTGCTCGCTCCTCCCGCATCTCCCTCGTGCCGCCACCTTGCTAGAGTGACAATGGCGCCAGCGAGGAGGTTCTCGGCCAAAGAGAAAGGCAAAGCCCTGCGAGAGGAGCCGGAGCTACTTTCGCCGAAGAAAATACGCGGCCACCCTCGCAAGGCCACCGCATCACCCGCAACCATCCTATCCTGGTGCGAGTGCGCCCCACCGGGATTCTCCGCTGGCGCAAGCATTCGCACATAGGGCCCCACACATGGGAGCAGCTATGAAAGCCGCGGAGGACAAAGCCGAGAAGGGGAACAAGTGACGACCGCGTGACCACTTCGCCTGCTGGCCCATGTCGGCGGCACGACCCGCGAGTTGGTGGTGTGGGCGGTGATGCCACCGCGCACCTCGATCCGACTCCCATGATCCCTGGCACAGGAGCTGCCAGCGAGGGGGCCCATCGAGTTGTGGCTACAGCACGACGGCTGCTGCGGCCAAGCTTCAAAGGCGGAGGTCGAGGCCACCCCCTCCGGCGATGTCTTCATGACCCGAGGATGGGGAGAGATTGCCCAGGCCTACAACTCGGAGGGGAGGCACGCCCTCCACTTCTTGTACGACGGGGCATTGATGCTCTTCTTCAAGGTCTTCGAAGAGGACGGCGAACGCCTGGAGTGCTGCCCCAGGGGCGGCGACCGCGGCGGCGACCACCCTTCTGGCAGACGAGGCGGCGAGGCCCTCGGCGGTGAACTTGCCCTTGGCCTTGTCCGTGACACCTCCGGCAGCAGTGGTACCTCCCCCGGAGAGAGTTCCAGTGACGACGACTACACCGAGCCGCCGCGCCCGGGCCTAGGAGGAGGATGCGACGCCAGAGAATGTACCTCCTGAGCGGCGGCCCTCGTCGGTCTTTTCTTTTGCATCATTCCCTGTATCAGAACCATGAAGGGGCCCGAGGGGGCGTGTAAGAACCACGGCGCTTGCGCCTTTAATTTAACATTTTCGGCTCATGCTTTCGGTTATACTCGCGTCCCTCATTTGGGCATTGGTCCCCTTTCTGATCTCGTGACAACGTGTTGCTCTGCGTCGGCGGGACCCAGTCCCTGGGTGGGCTTCAACCGTCGCTGGTATGCCAGGTCGCTATGCCGTGTGCAAGGCCAGGAGGTGAGTGACCCGAGGTCCGGTAAGAGCCCCTGAGGCGCGATGCTCAGGAGGTCCCCCTTGGCGCTCAGGCGACTATCGAGAGATTAAAAAAGGGGGGGTCCCTTGCCCGAGCGAGGCCGTGAAAGGATGAAACGTTAGCGGCAGAGCTCATGTTGGTGTGCACAGGATAACTTAGCTTGGCAAGGTTGCGTTCCATGGTGGTTTCTTCGCCTGGAGCTCCCGACCTTGTGCATGTCCCCTATTCTGCAATGGATTAAGATAAGCCCCCGCTAGAGGCGCGTGAGGAGACTGATGCCTGTCATATTCCAAAAAAGCGGTCGAGCGAATGCTGGCGCCGATGGGTTATGCCTTTTTCCCCGCGTTCCCCCGTGAGACTGGCGATTCCCCTTCCTTTGCTCATCATAATGCTTTACATCCTTAGGACCCAGCCCCAGAGCAGAACTCAGCCGCCGCTGGTATGCCAGGTCGCGATGTCGTGGTCAAGGCCAGGGGGTGAGGGCTCGAGAGCCAGTAGGAGCTCCTGAGGCGCGATGCTCAGGGGCCCCCCTTTTAACGTGCAAGCGATTTGCGCAAAAGAGGAATGGCTTGCCTCGCGGAGGTGCTTGGCGAAGGCCATACCCGTCGTCACACAGAGTTTAGGGCAACTTTCACTTAGCCTTTGCGAAATGCAGAAGCTGGAGCGTCGTAATCGCGATGTCTTGTCTCCCGAGGCCCCTGCGGGTTAGTTAGTCATGAAACACATGGGGCAACGCGCGCTTGCTGGTCTGCTCGTGAACGTTCCGTGAGAAGACGAAGGCATTAAGGACCTGGTGAGGTGACGTACATGGGGCCAGCCCGTGAGCCAGAGCTCAGTCTCTTAGATTTATCAGCGCTGCAGGGACGGACCCGAGCACAGGTGCCGTGCTGGTAGCCCCCTCGCACAGGATGTTCAAGGGGAGAGCTGCCAACACGCGGGGCTCGCAGAGGTTACTCCGGAGGCAATGCATATCCAGACGCAAGGTTAACAACCAAAGTAGCTTGCGAAAACATAACTGATCCAGGGTACATGACGATGACATGTACCTGGGGTAGGGTCTTAGGCCTGACCTACAGGACCTACCCAAGGACACCTCATTCAAGGATTCAAGATTTACACAGTTAATCTAAGGATATGTCGATTGGAATGGTCACAGCTTGCAAGTCACTCGACGGCAGTCCCACTCGGTCCCTACCCCACCACTCGACTGTCCTGATTCACTTGGAGTACCTGATTTCACTCGGAGTAGAAGACCTAAAGCCACTCGAGGATGGCAACAGTCGGGCGATCAGTTCGTCCCTGTAATGATTATTAATTGTATGCATTACCAGTAACACTCACACCTTTACTATGACATTGAACCCTTGCAATATGGAGGACGGCGAGGGGTCAGCAGACTCTATATAAGCCACCCCCCTTCTTACACAAGGGTTCGCACCTCCTATAACTCAACACTCCAAGAAACAAAGCTCCCGCAGCACTGAGACATAGGGCTTTTACCTCCTCCGAGAGGGGCCTGAACTCGTAAATCCAAGTGTACAATCTCGCCGTAGCTAGGCTCTACCCTCTCCTATGTACCCCTACCTCTACTGTCAGATCCATTCCCACGACAGTTGGCGCCCACCCTGGGGCAGGCGTCTAAGCGACTTCCGGCGAGGTTGCATTCTTCAAACTTCTTCGACATGGTTTCCGGCGGTGGATTGTCCCTGGGCCGCGAGATCCATCTCGGCATGCTTAGTTTCATCACCGATGATTCGGCTTGGCTCCAGGAAGCCCCCCTCGATGTCGAGGCGCTCCCTATTCATGGAGCAGCACACTTCCGTGCGAGTGCCTGTGGCGTCCTTCTGCGGCAGCCGTCGACTCAGTATCGGTCGGCTCTGGTGGCGTCTTCACTCCCCGCTACTTGCCGTCGCAAGCGATCTGGTCGCTCGCGGCTCCAACGGTGGGTGAAGCACGCGGTGGCTCGACAGTCGTCCACTCCTCAGATCGCCACAATCGAGCCCGACGAGTCCCTTTATGGCTTGTTCGATTTATCATCTGGCCACTCGGATACGCTTTCCGAGTGCGAAAGCAATGATCCCGTGGCGGAAGTCCTCATGGTTGGCCCCCAGCGTAGCCCACCAGGATTTCCCCGTGGCGGGGGTGAAAGTGGTGGTCCGTCACACGACAACGACGAGTACTACCCGCAAGCCCTCACTGCGGAACAAAGAGTAGAACTGCAGCGCAGGAATGAGCAGGCTCTCCAGACCCACATCGTTGGGGAGACTGCCGAGGCTCAGGCCTTGGAGGCTGCACGTGTGGCCACTCTGGCTGAACGTGTGCGCCTGGAGGATCTCCAGAAATCACTCAACGACCGCACTCGCAGGCCACCCCCAAGTTCCAGTCGACGGCAGTGACAATTGTTTCCGACTGGATCTCGAGATGAGTATCAGGTATACCACACTCCAATCCAGAATGTTGCAGCAGCCGTGAGAATTGCAGATTCAATCCAGCCATCCCATTCAGAGGCTGGAAGAGGCCAAGAGCAGATTTGGATGCCGCTCAGAGTGGCAGGGGAGCAGAATTCGGCTGTTTCTCAGTCGCGCAATAGGATTCACAGCAGGTCCGTCAGGGCGGACACAGTCCAGTCTGCTCACAGCCCAAGATCGCCTCTGTGGCATGAAGATCGTGGTTATCACCATGACCAGTTTCTGGATCGAGGCCACGAGCAGTTTGATCCTCGGCATCACCGTGACGATCGTCGTCGAGTGCCTACACCCCCTCCGAGGGGTGGGTCGTACACGCCCTGGCGGTATGATGACAGGCGCCTGTATGGTGACGAGCGGAGAAATCCAGTCGACCCCCGAGGACCTGGGTTCGATGCGAGGTCAATCCTAGTGCAGGGCCTAGTCGACAGGGGCAGAGCTCACAAAGAGGGCCTGGATAGAGATCGTCCGAGTGGAAGTGGTGCGTTTGTTTCTGGGCCCGAGTGTTTCAGCAGGGCCATTCGAGCCGCTGAGATACCGCCCAATTTTAGATTGGCCACGGGCATGAACAAACTCACCGGTGAGTCGAAACAAGACACGTGGTTGGAGGATTACCGAGTGGCTGTTCAGATTGGTGGAGGCAATGATGATGTTGCCATGAAACACCTGCCTTTGATGTTAGAAGGATCAGCCCGAGCATGGTTGAACCAATTGACTCCTGCTGGGAAGACTTGGCCCGAGTGTTTATCAAAACATTTGAAGACACTTGCAAGCGACCTGCAGGTCTAACTGAATTGCAACATTGAGTCCAGAAGCCAAATGAAACTTTGACAGATTACATTCAGCATTGGACCACACTTCACCATGTGGTGGAGAATGTTTCAGAGCACCAAGCAGTCTGCGCCTTCAAGGAAGGTGTCCGGTACAGAGAGCTCATACTGAAATTTGGTCGGTCAGGTGCCCTGACCATGAACCGAATGATGGAAATTGCCACTCGGTATGCAAATGGTGAGGAAGAGGACCGCCTCCGTAATGGCAAAGGAAAGGCTGTAGACCCTGATGCCTGGGGTGGGAATCCCAGTCGGAAGCAGAAGCGCAAAGCTGAGGCCTCTGGTCAAGCTGAAGCAGCAGTAGTGGCTGCGCAAGGCAAGTTCAAAGGGAAGCCCAAGGGGCAGTGGATACCTAAAAAGATGAAGGATCAGTCAGGCCAGGACGTCCTGGATCTACCGTGTGCCATTCACACGAAGAAAGATGGGGAGGGTAACTTGATTCTACCCAAGCATACCACTCGACAGTGCAGATTTCTTATTCAACAGTTCTGTGAAGGTCAGCCAAGTGAAAAAGGCTCTGACAAGGACGAGGATGAAGAAAAGGCAGAAGATTACCCGAAGGTCAATGCCACTTTGGTGATTTTTGCTGACGTTGAGAGCAAAAGTCGACTGAAAGTCATCAACCGTGAGGTAAACATGGTTGCTCCGGTGACTACAACGTACCTCAAATGTTCAAAGACTCCCATAACCTTCTACCAGTCGGACCACCCAGCTCATGTTGCTACCCCTGGGCGGCAAGCTCTGGTTGTGGATCCAGTCATAGGAGGCACTCGGTTGCGCAAAGTTCTTATGGATGGCGGCAGTGGTTTGAACATTCTTTATGCTGAAACCCTTATGGGGATGGGCATTCTGATGTCCCGACTCAGTGAGAGCAACATGCAGTTTCATGGAGTCATCCCAGGGAAAAAGGCAAGATCACTCGGTCAGATTGCTCTGGATGTGGTCTTTGGAGACTCGAAGAATTTTCGGAAGGAAAAGTTGACGCTTGAAGTGGTGGATTTTCACAGTGCCTATCATGCTATCCTAGGCCGACCAGCTTATGCTCGGTTCATGGCCCATCCATGTTATGTGTACCTAAAGCTAAAGATGCCCGGACCCAAGGGCGTGATCACCATCACGGGGAATAGACAAAGAGCCGAGGAATGTCTCCAACAGGGATCCAAAATTGCTGATGAGCAGATGGCAGTAGTGGAACTGGAGGAATACAAGAAGAATGCCGATCCGAGTGATTTGCTTCGCTCTAAGAAGCCAACATCTGAATCTGCTTTTCAGTCGGCAGGAGAGACAAAACCAGTTCACATTCACCCGGAGGATCCCACGGCTACTCCGACCAATATCTCAACGACACTCGACAGCAAATAGGAAGCCACGCTCATCCAGTTCCTCCGTGAGAACTGGGACATCTTTGCATGGAAACCATCTGACATGTCAGGTGTACCCAGGGAACTGGCTGAGCACCGTTTGCGAGTCTACTCGAAGGCCAAGCCTGTCAAAGAGCATCTCTGCCGCTCCGCTGTAGAGAAGAGGAAGGCGATTAGTGAGGAAGTGGCTCGGCTCCTGTCAGCTGAGTTCATACGCGAGATATACCACTCTGAGTGGCTCGCCAATGTCGTCATGGTCCCCAAGAAGGACAAGTCACTCCGCATGTGCATCGATTTCAAGCATATCAATCGGGCCTGCCCGAAAGATCATTTTTCGCTCCCCCGTATCGATCAAATAGTTGATTCGACTGTGGGGTGTGAGCGTTTGTCTTTTCTTGATGCGTACTCCGGGTACCATCAAATCCGACTGTATGGGCCAGATGAAATAAAGACCGCCTTCATCACCCCTTTCGGGTGTTTTTGCTATGTCACCATGCCTTTCGGTCTCAAAAATGCTGGTGCCACATTCATGCGCAGGATTCAAAAGTGCCTGCTCACTCAGATCAGTCGAAATGTCGAAGCTTACATGGATGATATCGTGGTCAAGTCACGCAAAGGTTCCGACCTGCTGACTGATCTCGCTGAAACCTTTGCCAACCTGAGAAGGTACAACATCAAGCTGAACCCGTCCAAGTGCACCTTAGGAGTACCAAGAGGCAAGTTACTCGGTTTTCTCATTTTTGAACGAGGAATAGATGCCAATCCTGAGAAAATCAGTGCGATTGTCTGAATGAAGCGCCCCGTGCATGTACATGATGTCCAGAAGCTCACAGGCTGTCTTGCAGCTCTCAGTCGGTTCATTTCTCACCTTGGAGAAAAGGCGTTGCCTTTGTACCGACTGATGAAGAAATCTAATACGTTCGAGTGGACTCCTGAAGCAGAAGCAACGTTTGTTGAGCTCAAAGCCCTGCTCTCCACCTAGCCGGTGCTTGCTGCTCCGAGCAGCAAAGAGCCGCTACTTTTGTACATAGCGGCGACTGGCCAAGTTGTCAGCACGGTCCTCACAGTGGAAAGGGAAGAAGAAGGCAAGGCCTATAAGGTTCAGTGGCCAATATATTACATTTCTGAGGTCCTGACTCCCTCTAAGCAAAGATATCCTCACTATCAGAAGCTTGTCTATGGCATTTATCTGACAGCAAAGAAATTGGCGCACTATTTCCAAGAACACTCGGTTTCTGTCATCAGTGATGCCCCGCTATCTGAGATCATGAACAATCGGGATGCAACTGGTCGAGTGGCTAAATGGGCCATCGAGCTTCTCCCCTTTGACATTAAATTTGAAGCAAAAAAGGCAATCAAGTCTCAAGCACTCGTGGATTTCATGGCCGAGTGGATAGAACAGCAATAGCCGACTCAGATTCACTCGGAGCATTGGACTATGTTCTTTGACGGTTCCAAAATGCTGAATGGTTTCAGTGCTGGAGTGGTCCTGGTGTCTCCAAGAGGTGATCGGCTCAGTTATGTCCTCCAGATTCACTTTGATTCCTCCAATAACGAAGCCGAGTACGAAGCGCTCCTCTACGGGTTGCGTATGGCCATCTCACTCAGCGTCCGTCGCCTGATGGTTTACGGTGACTCGGATTTAGTGGTCAATCAAGTGATGAAGGAGTGGGATGTCTGAAACCCTGCTATGATAGGATACTGCAATGCAGTAAGGAAGTTAGAGAAAAAGTTCGAGGGTTTGGAGCTTCACCACATCCCCCGAATAAAAAATCAAGCAGCCGATGATCTGGGAAAAATTGGTTCCACTCGGAAGCCTATCCCCAGCAATGAGTTTCTTGAGCACCTCCATTCCCCGTCAGTGCAAGAGGATCCTTTCAATGAAGAGCCTCCCCAAGCCATAAGTCCTACCGATCTGACTGAAATCAAGATCCCTGTAGTCATTGACTTGGTGATGGAGATTCTGCTAATTACTCCCGACTGGACAGTGCCATACATTGCATATTTGCTCAGGCAAGAACTCCCAGAGGATGAAGTCAAGGCACGTCAGATCGTTCGCAGGTCCAAAGCTTTCACAGTGATAGATGGACAGCTTTACAGAGAGAGTGTCACTGGCGTGGCTCAATGATGTATTTCTCTGGAAGAAGGTCGACTGATTTTGGTAGAAAGAGTGAGTTAGCAACGGCAATGTTTTCGAAACTCTCAAGAATCCACTCGAACAAAGGAAGATACCTTCAAGCATGATGTACATTTTCTTTGCAAGGTTCCCCAAATACTCCTCCAGCTCGTCCCTCTTTTGGGTAAGCTGGCCCACCTTGTCAGCCAAGACAATCTTCTCCTCCTTAAGTTGAGCAGCTTCCTTCTTCACCTCCTCAATGGCAGTCTTTAGGGTTGCATTCTCCTCTTCAAGCTTGCCGACTGAAGCTAGTTTCGCTTCAGCAGCTTCAGTCTTCTCCTTAGCCACCTTCTGGGCGCCCGCGAGTTCCTCATCCTTCCTTTCCAGGGCCTACTTCATAGTGTCTAAAGAAATAACATTCTTGAGTCGTGCTTGGAGTTGGCGGTTCTCATTACGCACATCTGTTCGAGTGAAATCACTCAGTTCAAAAGACGAAAAGAAAGAACAACGAAACACTCAGTTAGCAAAGGGTTACCTCCCATGGTCTTCACCTCCTCCTGAGCTTGCTTCAAGTTCCTTTTTGCCAAGTCCAGATCTAGTTGAAGTTGCGCCTTTTCCTTATCCAGAGTAACGTACTGGGCACCGACCTCACAAGTCTTCTGAAGATCAGCAAGGAAACAATTCAGTCGACAATGATCAAGATTTTCAAGTTTAACTCCACTTCCGAGTGGAAAGAGCAAATTCGGGTGCTACAAACGAACGGGAAGACTTCTCAGACCCCCACCGAATTAAACATTTGATGGTGGTCTCGGGGACTACTCCCAGTGGGTGCACTCAGTGTGTCCCCACTGGACTCATTCTCATTTAGAATCAGCCTGACTGGCTTCAAAAGAGAGAGAGAGAGAGAGAGACTTCTCAGACCCCCGCCGAATCAAACATTCGACGGTGGTCTCAGGGACTACACCCAGTGGGTGCACTCAGCGTGCCCCCACTGGATTCATTTCCACTCGGATCCAGCCTGACTGACCTGAGTGAAGAGCTTCAGCTAAACACATTCAAAGACCCCCACCGAATCAAACATTCAACGGTGGTCTCAGGGACTACACCCAGTGGGTGCACTCAGCGTGCCCCCACTGGATAAACTCTCGCTCGACATGGCCTGACCAGACCGAGTGGTGAGTTACAGAACAAACAAACTACCTCCAAGTGACAAAAACACCCAGTGGGTGTATAGAGTCAAGTCGAACAGGAAAAATTCAATCGGAAATCAACTTACAATTGCACTTACTCGGACATTCGCCTGAAGGGCTGTGCTGGCGTCGTAGGCTGCTTTGCTACCTTCATACACCTCCTTCAGACGCTGCATCATCAGGCCGGCCTGGATCATAGCTTCTTTGCTGGCTCTGGCCTGGTCCTCCGGAACACGATGCAGAGTGAAGACGTGAGCCAGCGGAGTTGGTAACGCAGTCGGAGGGACCAGCGCCTGAGATTGTGTAGTCGGTCCTGAAGCAGGAATAGTCGACACCAAGGGCAGAGCAGTTGATAGTGGAGTAGTAGAAATAGCACCAACTTGAGATGAACCACCAAGCTCTTGAGACGTAGCAGCGGGAGGCACTTGGAGTGTTCTACTCGACGACACTCTCCGAGTGAAGCTGCGAGGAGTGTTCAAGGTTGCACCTTCATCACCCACACCCTTCTGAGGCTCGTCTTCATTGTCATCGCCAACATGAATGAGATATGTTGGCTCTGCTGTCATTCAACAACAACAGTCCATTCAATCGACGAATCAACTAATGAAAAAAACAGAGGGCAAATTTGTCGTACCTCGCCGAGAGGTGGCTGCGTCCGTGGTATCCGCATCCGCGTGCTCCTCATCAATTCGCATGGGCGACGTCACCAAAGTGGCGGCCCTAACACACAGTTTTCACTTGGTCAGCAATAGCGCAAAGTCCTGAAGCAAAAAGAAAAGGAAAAAAGAAGAGTACTCATGTCGAAGCAATGGGCACCGTGACCTTGATCCTAGGGAGAGCCTTCCGAGGTTTCACCGGCCCGACCTTGGGCTGCTTCGCACATTTTTCAATCAGGTCTGGCGTCGCGGTCCGAGTGCGTTTGGAGTTCCTGGCACTCGACGCCACGGCCTTGCCCTGGCCAGCCACCGGATCTTGGGCCTGTTTGGATCGACGCTTAGTTCACGGAGGGGACTCGACGTCATCGCTCTCCTCTGTGTCATCACTGCTATGTTCACTGTCGTCGGCGTAGTCGATGCTTGCACTGCCCCCTTCGCTCTCATTCCCCTCAATGAGTTGTTCTCCATTCAGCACAGGCGAATACATCTTTGTGAATGCCTGCAGAACACAAATATCCAAGTCAGTCGGTCCTCAAAACCAATACACAGTGGAAGCGAAAGATAATACACTCAACAAATTAAGTCTCACCTCTCCTGGAGGATGTTCGGAGTCGAATGGCAGAATTCGTTTGGATCTGCATGGATTATCACGGGCCCCGGTAATGCTCCTGAGCCACTGCACCATGGTCTCCCCGTCGACTTACTCCGGGTGGATCCGAGTGGTGTCATCTGCACCTGAATACAGCCACATAGGGTGGTCGCAGGCTTGCAGAGGCTAGATGCCTCGACTGAGGAACGCCTCCAACAGATCCAAGCCCGTCACTCCGCCCCGGATCAACTCAACAACAACATCCACCAAGATCCCCACCTCAACTTTCTCGTCTTCATCCACAGTCAGCGAGCGAGCAGAATTGACTCTCACCAATGAGAAGGGAGGAAGGCCAGTTGACGAGCCAGGAGTTGGAACGTCTTTGCAGTAAAACCAGGTCGATTGCCAACCTCTAACTGACTCGGGGAAAGTCATGGTAGGGAAAGCGCTCCTACCTCTCATTTGGATTCCTAAACCCCCACACAACTGAATCACATGGGTCCTCGAATCACTCGGATTCACTTTTTTAACCGACTGAGAATGACATGTGAAGATGTGTTTGAACAAACCCCAGTGAGGATGACATCCCAAGAAATTTTCACACATGGACACGAAGGCTGCGAGGTACGAAATGGTATTCGGAGGAAAATGGTGGATTTGGGCACTGAAGAAGTTCAAGAAACCACGGAAAAATGGGTGAGGGGGTAAGGAAAAACCTCTCTCCACATGAGTGAGGAGGAGAACTCGTTCGTCGGGCTGAGGCGCAGGCTCGGTCTCCCTCCCCGGCACTCTCCACGAACCGGGCACCACCAGGCCATCAGCGGTGATCCCCTCGAGGTCCGCCTTCATGACCGTCGAGCGAAGCCAACCATCTTGGATCCAGCCCGGCGGCAGAGCGGCTCGGGAGCTCGACGCCTTCTTCCCCACAGCCCCTTTCTTGGCACGCTCGAGCTTCGCTGTCTTGTCCTTCATCATCTTCGCGGTGGTCGACGGACTTGAGCGGGATGGCATGGCACCGGAACGGAAGCAGCAGAGAGACCGGGCGGAGGGGGAAAAGTAGAAGGAACTGTGGCATGCCTCGGTTGCGTCGCCTTATATGGCCTCACACCCGAGTCACTGACCTGCGGGCCCATGAAATCCTAGTGCATCCCATGATCAGCGCTCGCTTGATACGTGGTGATAAAGGGGGCATGATAATCGAGGATCCCCCCATTTGCCCCGCTTACCGTGCTACAGTTAGCTCGCGCACTTCTCTAAAAAAATTTGAATCCTATGAAATCCGGGATCTGGCAGAACAATCCATTGCACCAGAGATACCGACAATCATTCGGATCGGATCCCGCGTTCTACGATCCGCAGTTTTTTCTCACTCGGACATTTGACAAGCCAAAATCGATCGAGGCGACTGGCAAAGGATGAATAGCTCAGATACCTATGGACCATTAAGAAATGCCTCCGAGGCATTAAGTCTGATCCGAATCAGCTTCAGTCCTTTCTCACTCGAACCCCGATCCATTCGGGGGCTAATGAAGATGACATGTACCTGGGGTAGGGTCTTAGGCCTGACCTATGGGACCTACCCAAGGACACCTCATTCAAGGATTCAAGATTTACACGGTTAATCTAAGGATATGTCGACTGGAATGGTCACAGCTTTCAAGTCACTCGACGGCAGTCCCACTCGGTCGCTACCCCACCACTCGAATATCCTGATTCACTCGGAGTACCTGATTTCACTCGGAGTAGAAGACCTAAAGCCACTCGAGGATGGCAACAGTCGGGCGATCAGTTCGTCCCTGTAATGATTATTAATTGTATGCGTTACCAGTAACGCTCGCACCTTTACTGTGACATTGAACCCTTGTGTTATGGAGGACGGCGAGGGGTCATCGGACTCTATATAAGCCACCCCCCCTTCTTACACAAGGGTTTGCACCTCCTGTAACTCAACACTCCAAGAAACAAAGCTCCCGCAGCACCAAGACGTAGGGCTTTTACCTCCTCCGAGAGGGGCCTGAACTCGTAAATTCGAGTGTACAATCTTGCCGTAGCTAGGCTCTGCCCTGTCCTATGTACCCCCTACCTCTACTGTCAGACCCATTCCCACGACAGTACACAAATTGAAACGATATAACCGGGGGAAGCGGTCCCTGACAGCTCAAGGACAATGCGGCCGGAGGGGCGGCCTCAACTGAGCAAACCAAAAAGTCACCTGGCACCAGTGTTGTAGGAACATCGTGGTAGCTGGAGACGCGTGCTGCGGAAGTTGCTCCTCATGAGCTGGGCGGCTCCGGAGGCCCGCCGGGCTCGCGAGGGTCCGGAACCTCCTCCGACATGACCGCCTGGCGCCTAGCCTCGTGAGCCGCCAGAGCATGCTGCGCGAAGCGCTGATATGAGGCGCCCATGTTCAGCAGGCCAAATGGCATGCTGGCGTAGTTGCAGGGGTAGCCCCCACTCTGGCCGACATGGGATGGCCAGAAGAGGTCCTGCGACGCGGCCCTGTTGAGGCCTGGGATGTTGACGCAGACGCGCAGCTCGCTGCCCACGCCAGGGGCCGCAGCTGCACTGGGAGGCCGTACGGGGCGACGCTCGCCGCGCACGACCCTTGCCTCCTGAAGCTCCTGGATCACCTTGGTGATGAACTCTCGCGCGCCTGGCACCTTGCGCCTTGTTCACGGTGGCGCGCATCGAAGCACGCCTCCAAGTGGTGCCCAAAAACCTCCCTCGTCGTGCCGGTCAGGTCAGAGGCCCTCCAGACAAGAGCCCCCAAGCCCATCCTGAGGGGGGCGCCAGGCGCGCCTTCCTATGCGAGAGGAAAGGGCACCCCAGCAGTGGGCGCAGGGCCCGAGGCACCACCAGCGGGTGCTCCGGGCTCCTGACGGCCCTTGGAAAGGAGCTGCTTATTCTTGGGGGTGGTTTCCGAAGGTGGGATGGCACTCTCGTCGTCCGGGTTGTCGGCCGCTGCGGCTTGGTAGGCACGCTCGAGGGAGCACACCGCATCCTTCTCATCACAGGCGATCATGATGATACCGCCGCTCCTTGGCATCTTGAGGACATTGTAACCATGGTGGGTTGCTGCCATGAACTTGGCGAGGGCCGGATACCCAAGGATGGCATTGTACGGGAGGCCGATGTGGGCGACGTCAAAGTCAATGAGATCGGTGTGGTAGTTGTCGCGCTTGCCGAAGGTGACTGGGAGGCGTATCTGCCCTAGGGGGACGGTGGAGCCATCGGTCATTCCTGAGAAGGACTTGGTTGGCAGAAGCTGATCATAAGGCACTTGGAGCATCTCGAACGTCTCGACAGAGAGGACATTGAGCCCCGCGCCGTCGTCGATGAGGGTCTTGGTGACAAGGACGTTGCTGATGGTGGGCGTGTAGAGCATGGGAAGGGCGCCAGCGGTGGCCGAGCACTTGAGCTGGTCCATGGAGTCGAAAGTGATGGCGTGTTTCGACCACCTAAGGGGACACGTCGCCTCAAGCTTGGGGCGGACCGTATTCACCTCACGAGCGAACTGCTTGAAGATGCGATGTGAGGCTGGGGCCTGGGCACCGCCCAAGATACAGGCGATAGCGCGAGGCTCCTGGAAGCCCCCAGCCCCATCATCTTGCCGGTTGTCGTCGTTTCTCCTTGGCGACGGCAGTGTAGGGAGGCCGGCATTGCCCTCAGGACGAACCTCACGAGGTTGGTCACACCAGGGCCCGTCGCGAGGCTCATCACGTCAGCGGTCTTCACGAGGCTGGTCGCGCCAGTCCTGGCGAGGGTCGCAGTTGTCCCAGCGGCCTCCTCCATGGCCGTAGCCACGGTCAGCCTGCTCGGGGCGGCAGCCAAGGCGCCCTCGTAGAGGGCCCTGATCTCCTGGCAGTCATTCGTGTTGTGGCTGTGGACGTTGTGGAAGATGCAGAACGGGCGGTTGCCGCGGGGAGGTTCGTCGTGGTCGCGACCACGCTTCTTCTCGGGTTCAGCCGCAAGCACGGTGGGACCCTTGCACTTTGCCTCCTTAGCCTTGGCCTTCTTGTCTTTAGGATCGGCCTCCGAAAGCTTAAGGAGGGAGAGGCAGCCCTCCTCGGCCCTTGTGCACTTCCTCGCCAGGTTGAACATCTCCAGGGTCGAGCATAGGTCCTCTTTGATGGCGAGCTCCTCCTTCATCTTGACGTCTCGGACGCCTTCAGAGAACGCTGAGATGGTGGCCTCATCCGATGCCTTCGGGATCCTGAGGCGGACATTCGTGAAGCGTTGTATGTACTTGTGCAAGGTTTCGCCTGGCTGCTGCTTCACGCGCCGCAGGTCACCGACTACAGGAGCGCGGTCCCGTGTGCCCTGGAAGTTGGTGATGAAGTGCTCGCGGAGCTCCTCCCATGAGGATATCGACCCCTCCGGGAGGTTCAGGAGCCAAGAGCGCGCGCCATCCTTGAGGGCCATGGGGAACCAGTTCGCCATGACCTTGTCATCCCCGCTTGCCGCTGTCGGATTCAGGGCTCCGCAGACCCAAGAAAGGTTCAAACTCTGGGGTGCATGCGAAGAACTCAATCTCCCCAGTCTGCTGACCCGTGGATCTCACCGCCTAGCTCGATGAACTGGAAGGGAAGGAGACACAATAGTTTACCCAAGTTCGGGCCACCTTGTGGTGTAAAACCCTGCTCCTGCTTTGTGGTGGATTGGCCTCGAGGTGGGCTGAGGATGAACTAGTACAGAGGGAGAACAACCTCAGGAGGTGTGTTCTTGTGAAGGTGTGGGCTGGTGAGGATGATCTGGTTCCTCCGAGCCTCTATCTATCTATCGGTTGATCGATCCCCCTTCTACGGTGATGGCCTAGCTATATTTATAGTGGCCTTGGTCCTCTTCCCTCAAAATGAAGGCGGGAAGGGATCCCACAACGGCCAAGTTTGAAGGGAGACAAGTAGTACATCTTATCATGACTACAGGTGGTCTTTGCCTGCAAAGCTTCTGGTTGTGATGCCGCGGTGGGCTCGGCGATGACCTCTTTCCTGCCGTCCTGGTCTTGTAGCACGGGAATGGAAACCTTTGACTGATTCCTTGGGACTCTGTGTCTGCACTTGCTTCCTTAGCACCGAAGAGGAAACCTACTGTACTGCGCTCGCTGGCGCCCACCTGGCCTTGGTCATCATGGCTCGTGTCACCTGAACCTCACGAGGTGGGGCTTGCATAGAAATCTCCGCTCCTCAGGAGCTGGCCTAAGGAAGCCGCTCCCTCTGGAGGTCTTGGCGTCGTCCGCCTCGTGAGGCTTGGCCCCTCGCGAGGGTCTTGTGTTGTTGATGATGAAGATGGGCCGTACCAGGCCATTGGTGAGGCCACGCCGAGGGCCGCAGGCAGGCAAGTCAGGGTACCCTGGTTCCCAGAACACCGACAGTAGCCCCCGGGCCCAAGGCGCGCTCGGGCTTGGCTTCGAGGCGAAGCCAAAGGCAAGGGCGAAGCGTCGCGGGCCCTAACCGCCTGCAGACCCGGTCGACGCGTGGCGCTTGATGGGACGTGGGCGTCTCCGCTCCCCCACGCTGCTTCGGCAACCATTCGACTTGACAATAGCCTGCTGCATGCAAAAAGATCATCATTACCAGAGATCATGGAGGCTGGCGGTTGGCCTCCCTCTAGCTATAAATGGGTGGAGGGGCGGAGCACCCTGCTCTTCTCCGTCTTCCTACTGCCTGCTTCTTCTTCTTCCTTCTCGCCTCACCGTCTTGTCGCAGCGTCCATGGTGCCGGGGAGGAGGCTTTCCGTGGCGGAGAAGGGGAAGGCCCCCAAGGGGGGGCCCGGCTCGCCGCCGCCCAAGAGAGGATGTGGGAGGCCCCGAAAGCACGCAGCGATCCCGGCGGCGGCCCCTCGAGGGGGCGGGCGCGCTCCTCCGACAGCCGGCGCTGCCTTCGGCAGCCGCGGTGGAGCTTCTTCTCGCGGCAAGAGCTGCCGCGACCGGGGCGGCTTCAGCGACGAGGGGAGGCACGCGGTGGTCGTCTGGCCGCCACGACTGCGCTCCCACTCAGCCGACACGCTCCCGGAGTTCGTCGTGCGGTCGGAGAGGCCAGCGAGCATCTGGTTCTAGCTGCCGCACTCCTTCGCGAGCGCGCTGCCGGCCGGAGGGCCTGGCAGATTCTGGCTGCAGGCCGACGGCTGCTGCAGCAAGGCCTCCTGTGTGGATGTCGAGGTCACCGCCGCCGGCAACGTGTTCCTGAACCGCGGGTGGCAGCCGTTCGCCCGCGCGTGCGACCTACATGGGAGGTGCACCCTCCACTTCAGGTACGACGGCGCCGCGACCCTCTTCATCAGGGTCTTCGGGGAAAGCGGCCGGCGTCTGGGGTGCTGCCCGGAGAGCGACAGTGACGACGATGACGACGGCGACGACGCCGTTGCTGGCGGTGAGCTTGCCCTTGGCCACGCCAGCTCCAGCAGCAGGAGCTCCTCTTCTGGGCGGAGTACGAGTGATGGCGACTTCGACGAGCCGCCGCGCTGCCAGGCTCGGATCGGGGAAGGCGACGAGCCACATCGCCGGCGCGCCCCGGTGAAACAGGAAGAGAGCTCCGACTGAGCTCGGGTGTTGCCGGGGCCGAACCTCACGAGTCACCGTAGTCCCTCAGGAGTCGCCGTAGTCGCGTAGCTTGCTTTTGTTTCTTTCTTTCTTCTGCATTGAAAGAAGTAGAGGGCCCTGTTGGGGCGTGTAATGAACCATGGTGCTTGCGCCATTATGCTATGCTCGTCATTTTCATATCGTGTTGCGATGTCCGTGTTTCTACCCGGTGCGTTTAGGGTAACTTAGGTCGGTGTGCTCGCGGTAGATTTGCATGTCACGAGGGCACACCTTCCTGGGGGCATCTTCCAAGGGCTTCCTTCTTGAAAACTTAGGAGCCGCTGAGCCTCGGGAGGCGTTGAGCCTAGGGAGGCATCATGTAGCTGCAAGGTTAGAAAACTTAGAAAACCTCAGGAAGCGTCTCGTCCTTCCTCGCGCAAGCCCCCGAGCATGGTTTGGTTTTAGCTAGTACACCGCGTCACAATGCCCGGAGGCATGGACTTAAGAAGTTGCGCATGCCCGTGAGCTCGTCCGAGGGCGTCACGCAAGGATTAAGGCGCCGAAGCTGGAGCAGGCGAGGTGTGGTCGCGAGAGGGGGAGCGATGGGCAACTGCCGCTCCTCCTGGGACAGGGTTGGAAAGGCGAACACCATGAAAAGAGAAGAAGGAAAAACTTTCCAACTCTTGCAAACGAAAGACACGAAAGCTCCAAATTTCACTCAAGAAGTCGAAAACCATCTACAGAAAGCAAGCAAAAGAAAAGCCGCGTCCGGCACCTAGACTAGTCTTCTTGTCTTCCCACCAGCGCGGAGCATGGGGCCTCCACTAGGACGTGGGTGGGAGCCCCCGTGAGGCCTGGGGGCGGCACTCAGGAGACTCCGGGGCGTGTACAGCCCCAACTCATTATTACATGAGAGTGTCACAAGCGGAGACCTTCACAGGTGCGGGGCCTTGCTTCATGCGTAGAACTTCCGGAGGTGCTGGATGTTCCAGGCGTTCTGGATAGGGATCCCGTCCTGCGTCTCCAGGCGCGCGGCGCCAGGCCTGGAGACACGGGCGATCCTGAACGGGCCCTCCCACATGGGCGAGAGCTTATGCAGCCCTTCCCTAGAGAGCACCCGCGTCAGGACGAGATCACCCACCTCGAGCGTCCTGGAGCGGACGTTGCGGCAGTGGTACCGCCGCAGCGCCTACTGGTACCTCGCAGCTCGGAGCGAGGTTTGGCGGCGGTGTTCCTCCCCCAGCATGAGGTCCATCCCCCACGTGGCATCCTGGTGTGCCTCGTCAAACACCAAGACCCGCGTGGAGCGATGCCTGACCTCATGAGGGAGGACCGCCTCGGCTTCGTAGACGAGGAAGAACGGGGTCTCACCCGTCGGCTTGGTCGCGGTGGTGCGGGTGGACCACAGCACGGACTGGAGCTCATCGAGCCAGCCCCTGCCGCAGGCCTCGAGCTTCTTTTTGAAGGTACTGGCCTTGAGGCCTCTCAGGACTTCTGCGTTGGCGCGCTCGTCCTGGACGTTGCTCCGAGGGTGTGCCACCGAAGCATAGCATATCTGCATTCCAAGGTTAGCACAATATGTTTTAAAAAGGTTGCTGGTGAACTACGAGCCGTTGTCGGTGATGATGCAGTTAGGAACCCCGAAGCGGCTCACGAGGCCCTTGATGAACTTGACGGCCGAGCCGGCTAGGATGGCGTGGATGGCTTCCACCTCCGCCCACTTGGTGAACTTGTCTATGGCGACGTAGAGGTAGCGGTAGCCCCCGGGCGCTCGAGGGAATGGACCCAGGATGTCCAGCCCCCATACCGGAACGGCCACGAGAGCGAGATGGTCTGGAGGCCTTGGGCTGGCTTGTGAATCTGCTTGGCGTGGAACTGACAGGCCTCACAAGATCTTTCCAGCTCGGTGGCATCATTGAGCACCGTGGGCCAGTAGAATCCGCTGCGGAACGCCTTGCCGATGAGGGTGCGCGATGAGGAATTATGCCCACAGTCCCCGCCATGTATGTCGGCCAACAGCTCGCATCCCTGCTCCCTGGAGATGCACCGTAGAGAAACATCATTTGGCCGCCTCCGGTAAAGCTCACCGTCCTGAATGAAGTACGAAGTGGCCTGGCGGGCGACTCGCTCTGCGTCTTCCTCCTTCTCTGGCAGGGTGCCTTGGAGCAGGTATGTCTTGAACTCCTCAGTCCAGCACCCCTCCCGAGGCTCGAGCACAAGGAGCAGGCGGGCTCCCGATGTGACGCCCCCGGCTTAATCGTGCACTAATCATACACGCAAATGCACACGATCAAGCCTAAGGACTCACTTAAAGATATCACAACACAACTCTAAAATATAAATAAAGGCATACAAGCATTATATTACAAGCCAGGGCCTCGAGGGCTCGAATACATAAGCTTGATGCCAAACAAGAATCAGCGGAAGTGTTAGATATCTGAGTACAGACATAAGACACAGAGATAAGCCTTTAACAAGGCGGGACAAAACAAAAGCTACGATCGAAAGGCGCAGGCCTCCTGCCTGGGACCCTCCGAATCCTACTCCTGATTGTCAGCCAACTCATAGTAGTATCCACCCTCGGGGTAGTAGCAGCGATCGTCGGCGGGGGCAGCTGTATCCGGGGCTCCATCATCTGGTTGCACCAAAAGGATATGGGGGAAAAAGAAAGCAAAGCAACCGTGAGTACTCATCCGAAGTACTCAGCAAGCAAGGATCTACACTACATATGCGACATTATCAAAGAAGGGCTGTATATGTGGACTGGGCTGCAGAAATGCCAGAATAGAGAGAAGGTCTAGCCTATCGAAGACTAGCATCTTCAGAGGTCTTGCAGCATTAGAAGAGTGTAGATTAGTACAATATAAAGTAGTAGTAATGTTATCAATCCTCACCCAGAGATCCTTTCTCGACTCCCTGCGAGAAAGCAATCCCAGAGCCATGCTGTCATCAACCTCGTCCAGAGATCCCTTCTCGACTCCCTGCGAGAAGCAATCCCAGAGCCATAGTACCCAATTCTAGTTGTATCGATCGGGATACAACTCCGAGTGTCCGTTACTGTAGGATAGGCTATCGATAGATGTTTTCTTCCCTGCAGGGGTGGACCAACTTACCCACCACGCTCGCTTAACTCCGGCCGGACACACTTTCTGGGTCATGCCCGGCCTCGGCCAAACGACACACCGCAACCCTACCTACAGCTCAGCAGAGAGGTCCCCGCCGGTCTACATCCTAAGCGCATGGGGGTCTTGGCCATCGCCCCTCGCCCTCCGGGTCGTTGCGCACAGGGTGGATACCAGCGTCGCCTCGGGTGGCCGACACGATCCGACCATGCCGCAATGCTGAACTGGATGTCTGTCAGAGCTTTCGGCTAATGCTACAATGCAGAACGCCCATACTATGCCCACGTGATGGTTAGTGCTATCAGGCCAGAGGCCCTCTCGGATCAAATATCCAAACCGTTAGTGTGTTGGTAGTGCGGTAACGAGCAGAGACTCACGAAAGATGTGACCCCGTCGCCCCATCTCGAGGACTTGCGGCAAGGGCCAAGAATGCCCGGCCACGCCTCGTATTCTCACTCGGGCACCATCCAGGCAACCCGTCTTCACATCACACGCGGGTTCCCCTCAGGGTCGACCCGCCTTTCCAAGTAACAATAGTACAGTCCAAGTACCCGTGTGTCCAAAACATCAGGGGAATCCGAGGTATCACCCTCGTTGGATTCCTACTCAATGTAGCTGTCAAGGTGAACTCGGAGGATTCACCCTCGATGGGTTCACACTTGAGGTTTTGCACGACAGCGTCGTTATCGGAAGTGGTGAAGGAGGAATCACCCTCAATGACCACAACCAATTATCTACCCTACAAGGTTAACATCAGGAGTGCTGACGAGGTATCACCCTCGGCACTCGATAGTAACCCAGTAGTATCATACAACTAAGGGGGTGAAGTGCGGTGCCGGGGCCTGGTCTTCAATCCCGTTGATCGGGTCTTCTGTTAATCCAGCGGGGCAACAAGGGACAAGGTGGGGTTCTCTAGTGGGTCTCTACCTAGCCTATACTAAGCAGTTTAGGATAAGCAGGTAAGGTATCAATAGTAGGTTACAATAAACAGGCTATGCATCAGAATAGGCAAAGCAGTAGCAATAGCAATTCTAATGCAAGCATGAGAAAATAGAATGGGCGATATCGGGATGATCAAGGGGGGGGGGGGTGCTTGCCTGGTTGCTCTGCGGCAAAGGCAAGGTCGTCAATGGTGTCGTCAGGCTCCTGAGATGCATCGGTCTTGGGGTCTATCGAGAGAGAAGAGGGGGAGGAAATAGATAAATACACAGCAAACATATGCGACACAGAGCAGGTTATGCTAACGTGCAGTGCAGGGTTGCCTAAAAGCATGTCTAAGCCATTTTAGTTATTTTAGGATTAAAGTTGGAATTAGTATCCAGAGTATAAGCACTATTCATCTACCAGAAACAGGATAAAAGTTGCGGGTTCACCTCCGTAGAGGGTCCCGATACGAAAACAGATAGCATGGTTGGATTCGTCTCGTCGTTCTGAGCAACTTTCATGTACAAAGTTTTTCGATCCGAGCTACGGATTATTTTATATGATTTTCTAAAGATTTTACCATTTTCTGGAATTATTTTTATTAATTAAACCAACATTATCCAGAATAGTGAAAGGTGATGTCAGCATGATGAAAAGATGACGTCAGCAGTCAACTCTGGCTGACCAGAGTCAAACCTGACCTGTGGGTCCAGTGTGACCCACTGGTCAGTGACTCAAGGTTGATTAGTGGTTAATTAAACTAAACTAGGTTAATTAGGGGGGCGGACCCCACATGTCAGTGTCTGTTTATTTATTAGATTTGTTTTTAAATCCTATTTATCTAAATAATCACACGGGCCCACACGTCAGTGACAGTAAGCACCACGTCACCACAGTTGACCAGGTCAACTGGTCAACTAGGGCCCCTGGGCCCACTTGCCAGCGACCCAGGGAGTGGCCCCGCCCAGCCACGTCGGCGGCGCCGGCGGCGAGCCACCGGCGACCTCCAGGCGCGGCGGAGGACCTCGGGGGCGGTCGGATTTGCGTTAGGGACAACCAAATCGCGCGGTTTTGGGCGTGTTATAACGGGACGACCGAGCCGTGTCCAACTGCGGCGGTGGCGTGGGCTAGAACGGTCGGAGTCGAGCGCTACGTCGACGCCGGTGGGCGGCGCGTTCGGGCGAAGCTCGGAATCGGCGCTACGGGGCACGGGGTAACACGAGCGCGTGTGCATTGGACTCGCACGAGTGCGCTGAGCACGGCTATGAGCTCAGACGCGAGCTGTGCGTGCGGTGGCCGCGGTGGCGAGGCGAGCTACGGCGGCGAGCTCACTGCAATGGTAGCGAGCTGGCTACGGGCATGGAAAGAGAGGGAGAGGAGGAGGGATCGATGCGGCTGCTCACCGGGCCCTGCAGGTGTGCACAAGTGGGCTCGGGGTAGCTCGTCATCGCCGGAATCGACAACGAAGACCGGCGGCGATCTCTGGCAATCCGAGGTCGACGCGGGTGAAGCAGGGGCTCTGAGCTCCGGCTCGATGTAGCAGGCGGAGTGGCGGTCTCAGGCGGAGCTCAAGGGCAGCCTAGTGGCGAGCAAGGGCGGCGGTGGCCGCGTGATTCAGAGCGGCGCGGCGGCGACCTCTCGAGTGAGTGGGGAGAGGAAGAAAGCGAGGGAAGAGGGGAACCTGAGGGCGCTAGGGTTAGGAGGGGTGGCGCGGCGTCGTCCTTAAGGGCGCGAGCGTCGCGCTGTCGACCAGAGGGGAGGGTGGCGAGCGCGTGCGCGGCGACAGCGCGCGGGAGGAGCAGTGCGAGGTAAGGGACAGCGCCAGGTGGGCTGGGCATTACTGTAGCCACTTAGGCCCAGGCAAATGGGCCTTTTTCCTTTTCTTCTTTTTGCTTTCTGTTTTCTGTTTTCTTTTCTGTTTACAAAAATGTTAGGCCACTTATGGACTTTTGTAAAATATTATCCCCAACCCTAATACTGCAGTGCATTAATACCTTCCACCAAAAACTAGTTTGGGGAAAATATGACTTCATTTGGAGTTTTATTAAATGAAATGGGATTAAATGGGTGCTGTTTGTTGCTGTTCTAGGCTGTTTGAGTCACATAATTAATTTAGTAAATGTTGATGATAATTTTAGAATAGTCACTGGAATATTTACAATCTTATGAACATTTTAGTTATTGGATTTGAACAACTTTTATTTGCACTTTGAAATTTAATTGAAGTTTGAATTTCCATTTGAATTTGAACTAAAAGGGATATGATCCAAATGATGATTAAGCACTGATGATCATGATGACATGGCATTATCAAAAGGGGATTACTGTAGCTAACCACTGGGGGTGTTACAAGTCTCCTCCACTAACAAGAATTCTCGTCCCGAGAATTAAGAGGTAGAAGGGAAAAAAATCGGGGTATTCTTGGAAGTTCTTCCGAAGAAACATTCGGAAAATCTCGAACGACTGGAACATTCAAGAAAGGTTAAACAAAACAATGGAAAGGAAAAGTGATTAGTATACTAATCAGAACAATGGAAAGGAAATGTGTTTACACACCAGAAGTGGGGTATATCCTTCCCAAGGAAAAGCGGAGCATGATATACATGAAAAGACAGCAAGTCCAAAAGCACTTAGATAAAGGGGGCGAGGAAAGAATTATGGTATTACCCATACAACGGTGTTTGGATAATCGATCAAGAAACAATTAAGTATGACTCGCATAACTTTTGAGTTCACACGGATTAGGGAAAGCATAGGTTCAACCCATCGGGACAACTTAGGAACCTATACCGCAAACTCCATAAGTAAATAATCACAAGCTCGAAAGTAAGCAGAGGATATTCGGGAGATCAAATAGCAATTCAATGTGTTCTGGAAAGCACTTGAATAACTGGGGATGAACGGACCCCGGTTAAGTGAATTATCCTCAGTGCAAAAAGAAGCTGCAAAGCCGAAGGCACAAAGGATTCTCGAAGCAACGAAGAGTACTAGGTGTATCTTGTAACAACAGGAGCAACTGGGGATGAAGGTACAAGTGGCAGGGATGTTATTCACGGGGATTACCGGTGGTCAGGAACTGCAAGGCAGTCGGCACAGGGTCTCGAGAAACATCGAGGAGTATCCGTAGAATCTTCTGGCGAAGCAAGCGATCATCGGTAATGTCGGGGCTCTCCGGGAGGAAGTGAGTACGAGAACCTAAGTGTCGGCATTAGTAAATCCATTTAAACCCGAATAGAAGAGAGATCAGAATCCCAGAGTAAGTAAGAGGAATAAAATATCCTAATACCACCCAATTGGCGACGTGGGCCCGTAAGCCACACAGCCAAGTTAGTAAAATAGTTTTGGACCACTAGACTCAACTTCGGCCAAGGAGTTGGAAAGGGGGTTCCTACAGGCAGTCGGCTCTGATACCAACCTGTGATGCCCCCGGCTTAATTGTGCACTAATCATACACGCAAATGCACATTATCAAGCCTAAGGACTCACTTAAAGATATCACAACACAACTCTAAAACATAAATAAAGGCATACAAGCATTATATTACAAGCCAGGGCCTCGAGGGCTCGAATACATAAGCTTGACGCCAAACAAGCATCAGCGGAAGCGTGAGATATCTGAGTACAGACATAAGACAGAGAGATAAGCCTTTAACAAGGCGGTACAAAACAAAAGCTACGATCGAAAGGTGCAGGCCTCCTGCCTGGGACCCTCCGAATCCTACTCCTGGTCGTCAGCCAACTCGTAGTAGTATCCACCCTCGGGGTAGTAGCAGCAATCGTCGGCGGGGGCAGCTGTATCCGGGGCTCCGTCATCTGGTTGCACCAAAAGGATATGGGGGAAAACGAAAGCAATGCAACCATGAGTACTCATCCGAAGTACTCAGCAAGCAAGGATCTACACTACATATGTAACATTATCAAAGAAGGGTTGTATATGTGGACTGGGCTACAGAAATGCCAGAATAAAGAGAAGGCCTAGTCCTATCGAAGACTAGCATCTTCAGAGGTCTTGCAGCATTAGAAGAGTGTAGATTAGTACAATATAAAGTAGTAGTAATGTTATCAATCCTCACCCAGAGATCCTTTCTCGACTCCCTGCGAGAAAGCAATCCTAGAGCCATACTGTCATCAACCTCGTCCAGAGATCCCTTCTCGACTCCCTGCGAGAAGCAATCCCAGAGCCATAGTATCCAATTCTAGTTGTATCGATCGGGATACAACTCCGAGTGTCCGTTACCGTAGGACATGCTATCGATAGATGTTTTCTTCCCTGCAGGGGTGCACCAACTTACCCACCACGCTCGCTTAACTCCGGCCGGACACACTTTCTGGGTCATGCCCGGCCTCGGCCAAACGACACACCGCAACCCTACCTATAGCTCAGCAGAGAGGTCCCCGCCGGTCTACATCCTAAGCGCAAGGGGGTCTTGGCCATCGCCCTTCGCCCTCCGGGTCGTTGCGCACAGGGTGGATACCAGCGTCGCCCCGGGTGGCCGACATGATCCGACCGTGCCGCAATGCTGAACTGGATGTCTGTCAGAGCTTTCGGCTGATGCTACGATGCAGAACGCCCATACTATGCCCACGTGATGGTTAGTGCTATCAGGCCAGAGGCCCTCTCGGATCAAATATCCAAACCGTTAGTGTGTTGGTAGTGCGGCAACGAGCAGAGACTCACGAAAGATGTGACCCCATCGCCCCATCTCGAGGACTTGCGGCAAGGGCCAAGAATGCCCGACCATGCCTCGTATTCTCACTCGGGCACCATCCAGGCAACTCGTCTTCACATCACACGCGGGTACCCCTCAGGGTCGACCCGCCTTTCCAAGTAACAATAGTACAGTCCAAGTATCCGTGTGTCCAAAACATCAGGGGAATCCGAGGTATCACCCTTGTTGGATTCCTACTCGATGTAGCCGTCAAGGTGAACTCGGAGGATTCACCCTCGATGGGTTCACACTTGAGGTGTTGCACGACAGCGTCGTTATCGGAAGTGGTGAAGGAGGAATCACCCTCGATGACCACGACCAATTATCTACCCTACAAGGTTAACATCAGGAGTGCTGACGAGGTATCACCCTCGGCACTCGATAGTAACCCAGTAGTATCGTACAACTAAGGGGGTGAAGTGCGGTGCCGGGGCCTGGTCTTCAATCCCGTTGATCGGGTCTTCTGTTAATCCAGCGGGGCAACAAGGGATAAGGTGGGGTTCTCTAGTGGGTCTCTACCCAGCCTATACTAAGCGGTTTAGGATAAGCAGGTAAGGTATCAATAGTAGGTTACAATAAACAGGCTATGCATCAGAATAGGTAAAGCAGTAGCAATAGCAATTCTAATGCAAGCATGAGAAAATAGAATGGGCGATATCGAGATGATCAAAGGGGGGGTGGTGCTTGCCTGGTTGCTCTGCGGCAAAGGCAAGGTCGTCAACGGTGTCGTCGGGCTCCTGAGATGCATCGGTCTCAGGGTCTATCGAGAGAGAAGAGGGCGAGGAAATAGATAAATACACAGCAAACATATGCGACACAGAGCAGGCTATGCTAACATGCAGTGCAGGGTTGCCTAAAAGCATGTCTAAGCCATTTTAGTTATTTTAGGATTAAAGTTGGAATTATTATCCAGAGTATAAGCACTATTCATCTACCGGAAAGAGGATAAAAGTTGCGGGTTCACCTCCGTAGAGGGTCCCGATACGAAAACATATAGCATGGTTGGATTCGTCTTGTTGTTCTGAGCAACTTTCATGTACAAAGTTTTTTGATCCGAGCTACGGATTATTTTATATGATTTTCTAAAGATTTTAGCATTTTCTAGAATTATTTTTATTAATTAAACCAACATTATCCAGAATAGTGAAAGGTGACATCAGCATGATGAAAAGATGATGTCAGCAGTCAACTCTGGCTGACCAGAGTCAAACCTGACCTGTGGGTCCAGTGGGACCCACTGGTCAGTGACTCAGGGTTGATTAGTGGTTAATTAAACTAAACTAGGTTAATTAGGGGGGGCGGACCCCACATGTTAGTGTCTGTTTATTTATTAGATTTGTTTTTAAATCCTATTTATCTAAATAATCACGCGGGCCCACACGTCAGTGACAGTAAGCGCCACGTCACCACAGTTGACCAGGTCAATTGGTCAACTGGGGCCCCTGGGCCCACTTGCCAGCGACCCAGGGAGTGGCCCCGCCCAGCCATGTCGGCGGCGACCGGCGGTGAGCCACCGGCGACCTCCAGGCACGGCGGAGGACCTCGGGGGCGGTCGGATTTGTGTTAGGGATGGCCAAAGCGCGCGGTTTTGGGCGTGTTAAAACGGGACGACCGAGCCGCGTCCAACCGCGGCGGAAGCGTGGGCTAGAACGGCCGGAGTCGAGCGCTACGTCGACGCCGGCGGGCGGCGCATTCGGGCGGAGCTCGGAATCGGCGCTACGGGGCACGGGGTAGCACGAGCGCGTGTGCATTGGACTCGCACGATTGCGTTGAGCACGACTATGAGCTCAGACGCGAGCTGTGCGTGCGGTGGCCGCGGTGGCGAGGCGAGCTACGGCGGCGAGCTCACTACAATGGCGGTGAGCTGGCTACGGGCATGGAAAGAGAGGGAGATGAGGAGGGATCGATGCGGCTGCTCACCAGGCCCTGCAGGTGTGCACAAGTGGGCTCGGGGTAGCTCGTCGTCGCCGAAATCGACGACGAAGACCGGCGGCGATCTCTGGCAATTCGAGGTCAACGCGGGCGAAGTAGGGGCTCTGAGCTCCGGCTCGATGTAGCAGGCGGAGTGGCGGTCTCAGGCGGAGCTCAGGGGCAGCCTAGCGGCGAGCGAGGGCGGTGGTGGCCGCGGGATTCAGAGCGGCGCGGCGCGGCGGCGACCTCTCGGGTGAGTGGGGAAAGGAAGAAAGCGAGGGGGGAGGGGAACCTGAGGGCGCTAGGGTTAGGAGGGGTGGCGCGACGTCGTCCTTAAGGGCGCGGGCGTCACGCTGTCGACCAGAGGGGAGGGGGGCCACGCGCGGCGACAGCGCGCGGGAGGAGCAGTGCGAGGTAAGGGACGGCGCCAGGTGGGCTGGGCCTTACTGTAGCCACTTAGGCCCAGGCAAATGTGTCTTTTTCTTTTTCTTCTTTTTGCTTTCTGTTTTCTGTTTTCTTTTCTGTTTACAAAAATGTTAGGCCACTTATGGACTTTTGTAAAATATGTGACCTAACCCTAATACTGCAGTGCATTAATACCTTCCACCAAAACTAGTTTGGGGAAAATATGACTTCATTTGGAGTTTTATTAAATGAAATGGGATTAAATGGGTGTTGTTTGTTGCTGTTCTAGGCTATTTGAGTCACATAATTAATTTAGTAAATGTTGATGATAATTTTAGAATAGTCTCTGGAATATTTACAATCTTATGAACATTTTAGTTATTGGATTTGAACAACTTTTATTTGCACTTTGAAATTTAATTGAAGTTTGAATTTCCTTTTGAATTTGAACTAAAAGGGATATGATCCAAATGATGTTTAAGCACTGATGATCATGATGACATGGCATTATCAAAAGGGGATTACTGTAGCTAACCACTGGGGGTGTTACACCCGAGGTCGGGCCGCAAGCCGGGGCGCCCGAGAGGGGCGCTTGGGGAAGCTCCTCCTGAAGCGGCGCTGGTGCCGCGGCGGGTGGAGCTGCCGACGGCCTGAAGAGCCACTCCTCAAAGACGCTGGGGTCCTGAGGCAGACGTCGGGACTCCCTCTAGGCGATGTCGTCCGCCTCCTTGTTTGTGCTACGTGGTACGTGCTGCAATTCCAAGCCCAAGAAACGTTTCTCAATTTTGCGTACCTCCTCGAGGTATGCCTCCATGTGCTCGTCCTTTGGCTTGTACGCCTTGTTGGAGAAGTTGACGAGGAGCTGGGAGTCGCCCCTGATGGTGAGGCGCCTTATCCCTAGGGCCGCCGCAGCCTTGAGGCCGGCGATTAGGCCTTCGTATTCTGTGATGTTGTTGGAGACCTTCTCGCCATGCTGGAAGCAGAGCTGCACGGCATAGTAGAGCTTGTCTTGCATGGGCGAGATGAGCACGGCTCCAGCCCCCGTGCCGTGGCACGCGAAAGCTCCGTCGAAGTACATGACCCAACCATCTGGTGCTTCGCTTCTGGGTGCGAGAGAATGGTCCTCACCCACTTCCCGGTCAGGGGCATCGATCCATTCTGCCACGAAGTCAGCGAGCGCCACACCCTTGATGATCCTAGTGGTGTTGAACTCTAACTAGAATGCCCGCAGTTCGATATTCCATTCGGCGACCCTTCCCATGGTGTTTTGGCTCCGGAGTACCCTCTCCAAGGGGTAAGCTGAGACAACCTTGATGGGGTGGCCTTGGAAGTAGTGACGCAGTTTTCGGGAGGCGATGAGGAGCGCGAGCAAAAGCTTCTGTGGCATGGGGTAGCGCGCCCGAGCATCGCGCAGCACCGTGCTGATGAAGTATAATGGGTGCTCGACGAGGGCAGAGGCATTGACTGGGCCTTGTACCTCCTGAGGCGGAGGGACCTCAGGAGCTTGGTCGTTGGTTGAGGCAGCCGCGGCCTCCGGAGCACCATCCTGAGGGGCCCGGCCGACCGGCAGGGTGGCCGAGGCCTCAGGAGCGCCGTCCTGAGGCCGCGGTGCCTTGGCCGGGCGCGAGGTGCTGCTGCGCAAGCACCTGTCGGGGCACTCTTCTCGGACCACCACCAGCGCTGCGCTGGCAGAGTGAGGTGTGGCGGCCAGGTAGAGCACCAAGGGTTCAAGGGGGCGTGGTGCCACCATCACCGGTGGGCTGGTGAGGTACCTCTTGATGTCTTGAAAGGCCGCGTCAGCCTCCAGAGTCCACTCAAACGGGCCCTTCTTTTTCATTAGCTTGAAGAAGGGGAGGGTGCATTCTCCTAGCTTGGAGATGAAGCGCCCGAGCGAGGTCACGCAACCCGCCAGCTTCTGCATCTCCTTGAGGGTTTGTGGCGGACTCATCCTTTCTATAGCCTTGACCTTCTCTGGGTTGGCCTCGATCGCCCGGTGCGACACCAGGAAACCCAGCAGCTTGCTTGACGAGACGCCAAACACGCATTTTTCTGGGTTGAGCCGTAGGTTTACCTTGCGCAGGCTGTCGAACGTCTCTTCCAGGTCTTCGATAAGGGTTCTCGCCTCCCGAGATTTCACCACTATGTCGTCAACGTATGCCTCTGCGTTCCTCCCGAGCTGCTGCCCCAGGGCGATGTGCATGAACCGTTGGAAGGTTGCTCCCGCATTACGCAGCCCGAACGACATGCAGTTGTAGCAGTACACCCCGCACGGGGTTAGAAAGGCCGTCTTCTCAACATCTTGCACCACCATCTTGATCTGGTGATAGCCCGAGAAGGTGTCCAGGAAGCACAGCAAGTCGCACTCGGCGGTGGAGTCGACAATTTGGTCGATGCGCGGGAGAGGAAAAGGGTCTTGAGGACAGGCCTTATTGAGGTTGGTGAAATCGACGCACATGCGCTCCTTCCCGCCCTTCTTGGGGACGATAACTGGGTTCGCGAGCCAATCTGGATGTCGCGCTTCCCGAATGACGCCGACTTCGTGCAGCTTGTGGGTTTCCTGGACGATGAACGACTGCTTCTCCGGGGCCTGCCGTCGTGCCTTCGGCTTCACTGGGCTTGCATTGGGGCACACCTTTAGGTGGTGCTCGATTACCCCATGCGGAACCCCGACCAGGTCCACAACTTTCCACGTAAAAACGCCCTTGTTCGCATGGAGGAAGCTGACCAGCGCCTTCTCCTAGTCTGGAGGGAGGTCGGTGCCTATGGTGAAGGTAGGGCCTGCTCCTCCATCTTCATCGACCGGCACCTGCTTCGTTTTAGCCTTGTCTTGAGAGAACAATTGCTTCTTCTTTGTTGGCGTAGCCCCCGGGCCCTCCGGAGCTTGATCCTCATTCGGCTGCGTGGCCGCTGCAGCCTTGTAGGCAGGATTGAGGGCCGAGAGCGCATCCTTGGCGTCCCCCGCCATGGTGAGGACGCCGCTGCTTCCCGGCATCTTCATGAGGTTGTAGCCAGGATGGGTTGCCGCCATGAACTTAGCCAGGGCCGGGTACCCGAGGATGGCGTTGTACGAGAGGCTGATACGGGCGATGTCGAAGTCGACGAGCTCGGTGCGGTAGTTGTCGCATGTGCCAAAGGTGACGGGGAGGCGAATCTACCCTAGGGGGCTGGTGGAGCCATCAACGACCCCAGAGAAAGGCTTGGTGGGGCGGAGCCGGCCGTAGGGCACGTGAAGCAGGCCGAACGCTTCCACGGAGAGGACATTGAGGCCGGCGCCACCATCGATGAGGGTCTTGGTGACCGCTACGTTGCAGATGGTGGGGGTACAGAGCATAGGGAGCACGCCGGCGCCAGCCGTGGTCTTGGGGTGGTCCCTTGGGTCGAAGGTGAGGTCGGCCCGGAGGAGCCCCCCCCGCTGTGCGCGAGCGGCACCCACTTGGCGGAAGAACTGCTTGATATGGCGATCCGAAGCTGGCGCCTGCAACCCGCCGAGGATGGCCGCAACGGTGTGAGGCGCCGGCGCCGCGGAGCACGCGATGGAGAGGTCCAGTGCTCGCCGGTGCTGCCTGGGCGACGCGGGCGGTGAGGGCGGCCCGACGCTCAGCACAGACTCGACGAGCGTCAATCATGGGAATGATGGGGCGGCGGCGAATCGACCGGCGGAGGAAAGGCTTCGACGCACCCCTACCTGGCGCGCCAAATGTCGGATTCAGGGCTCCGCAGACCCAAGAAAGGTTCGAACTCTGGGGTGCGTGCAAAGAACTCAATCTCCCTAGTCTGCCGACCCGTGGATCTCACCACCTAGCTCGATGAACTGGAAGAGAAGGAGACACAACAGTTTACCCAGGTTTGGGCCACCTTGCGGTGTAAAACCCTACTCCTGCTTTGTGGTGGATTGGCCTCGAGATGGGCTGAGGATGAACTAGTACAGAGGGAGAACAACCTCAGGATGTGTGTTCTTGTGAAGGTGTGGGCTGGTGAGGATGATCTGGTTCCTCCGAGCCTCTATCTATCTATCGGTTGATCGATCCCCCTTCTACGGTGATGGCTTAGCTATATTTATAGTGTCCTTGGTCCTCTTCCCCCAAAATGAAGGTGGGAAGGGATCCCACAATGGCCAAGTTTGAAGAGAGACAAGTAGTACATCTTATCCTGACTAAAGGTGGTCTTTGCCTGCAAAGCTTCTGGTTGTGACGCCGCGGTGGGCTCGGCGATGACCTCCGTCCTGTCGTCCTGGTCTTGTAGCACGGGAATGGAAACCTTTGGCTAATTCCTTGGGACTCTGCGTCTGCGCTTGCTTCCTTAGCACCGAAGAGGAAACCTGCTGTACTGCGCCCGTTGGCGCCCGCCTGGCCTTGGTCGTCATGGCTCGCGTCACCTGAACCTCATGAGGTGGGGCTTGCATAGAAATCTCCGCTCCTCAGGAGCTGGCCTAAGGAAGCCGCTCCCTAAGGAGGTCTTGGCGTCGTCCGGCTCGCGAGGCTTGGCCCCTCGCGAGGGTCTTGCGTCGTTGATGATGAAGATGGGCCGTACCAGGCTGTTGGTGAAGCCACACCGAGGGCCGCAGGCAGGCAAGTCTGGGTACCCTGGTTCCTAGAACGCTGACAGCCGCTTCGATGCTCAGCGCGTAAAGCTGGAGGAATTCTGCGGGGTCTAGGGTGCCATTGTAGCACAGAGCCAGATCCGGCTTGAACTAACCAGGCCAGAAGACATGGCGCAGCTCTGGGGAGAAAGCATGGCAGCCCACCGCACTCACGAGCGCCGCGTGCGCGAGGGGAGCTCGGCCTTGACGTCCGCGTGCTGTAGATTTAGGCGGCGCATGGTCTTGGTGCTGGTGCTGGGAGCGTGCGCGCGTCGGCTTGTGGCCGCTGGACCACCTGGCAGCTTGCTTCATCGCGCGCCAGCGCTCCACCCAGCGGGTCGTGCCGAGGCGCATCGCGCCTGAGCTCGGGGTTGGCGCCACGCAATGGAGGAGGAGGAGGCGTGCTGTCGGGGCCGGATTTACCGGGACATAGAATCCCGAGAAATGACCCTCGTGTCGTCGCCAGCCCCAGGATTACTATTGCTGGTGGAAACCTTCTTGATACAGAATTCTAGGCAATTACAAGAAATTGAGTACAAGACCATAAAGGTCCAATGAATATAACAGGGATCTCTAGTGCTGGATGACGGAAGCGACTCATGGATTTCCAACGCTGATGGGACTCCTTTCCCACAGGAACAGCTGACCTGGATAACTCCTATCTCGCGTGGCTGCTATCTCCAATTCCTAGGTTGCGGGGGCTTCGTGGTGCTCCTCTCTGAAACATGATCTGGCCAAGACAATAGCCGGGACAAGCCTGTGAGTATGTTTGAATGTACTCGCAAACATAATGAACAAAAGATATAATGAATGCATATGCTCATGTTGGATCATGCTAAAACGCTCTGACTAAAATCTTGGTCATGATATGACAATAATATAATGATACGGAAATAAATACAGCAGGTTAGTCATAATCAAACTCATTTGAAAAAGAGTTAATGAATGCCACGGGTAGTCTAGCCAGCCCAAGTGACATTCAGAAAAATAAGAGAAAAGCCAATCGGGTGTCTAAAAGAGCGTCGAGCGACTGCCCGGAATCTCAAGCGACGCCATGAAAGGTCTTGAAAAGAAATGACAGTCGGGTGTCAAAGTGACGCCACGGTAGGTCTTGAAAAGAAATGCCAATCGGGTATCCACAAGAGTAGTGGCGAGATAAACTGCCTGTGAACTCGAGGGACGCCACGAAGAGGTCTTGAAAAGAAATGCCAATCGGGTATCCACAAGAGTAGTGGTGAGATAAACCGCCTGTGAACTCGAGGGATGCCATGAAGAGGTCTTGAAAATAAAACCGAATGCCCGGGGTAGTCTAGCCAGCCCCTGAGACACTCAGGAAAATAAAATAAGAGAAACGGGTTAGTCCACAATAATATGCATAACCACAATAATATTAATATGCATAGCATAATATTCATGGTAGCATCAGAGTGTCGATAATTATCCTGCAAAATATTTTAGGCATATTTTAATTATTTCCTCCGGAGACTGACACCGGGACCGACACTTGACCCACCCAGCTAATGCCCTTGACCGAGGACACGGCTATTCGAATAGGTTTAAACTCTGCAGAGGGTGTACTCTTTACCCACAAGTAAAGGATTTCTTTAGTCAGTATCATCACACTGACTAATTCCCATTACGGTCTTTGGGTTGAAAACACACCTGACCAGCACACACCAGATTAACCGTCGGGATGCCAGGAATCACCCAAAGCATCGTTCCAGCAAAACTCTAAGTCGGGGAGACAACAATCTCGAGTAGCATGGGATCACTATTAATACGCGCGGATTCCAAGGGGGGACCCCCTCTCGGCTACAACCGGTAACACCCATGCCCCCTGACCTGATGACAGGATTTCGTCCATGGCCATGGAAACCCTCATCGTGGCCCTCTATGTGGTGTGTACCTGGACAGGTGTTAACAACTTACTAAGCCGTACCTTCCTTGCGGAAGGACCCGTGGAAGCATGGTATCCAGCTAGGTGTAATGGAACAAGACTCGATCTAGGCTGACTCAAGAGGTGTTACTCATTATCACCGGTATTTTCCACATACGTCACGTGACACCACCGTGTCAAAAAAGGCCCGTGCCCACCGGCACGTCCAAGGCAGGAGACACGCTCCTGAATTTTCTCAGCCTTTAACCAAGTTAGAGAGATTCTTGAGCTTGAGTGAAGTGCAAGCCATGAGCAAGAAATGATATGACCATGCATGCAAACACTTGTGATATATGTGGTGCAACTCCAAGCCGATGCAAACATGCAATGCAAATGCAACCACCATATCCAAAGTTCAAAAATGCTTGCCTTGTTCAAAGTAGTCAGGAGAAAACCCTTCGAAATTCTCGGCAAAGTTTCCCTCTTCTTTTTCTAAAAAATTCAAATTCAAATTCAAATTAATTTTTTTGGCAACAATACAAAAACTTGTCTCAAAACATTTTTAAATAAATATTAAAAAAATAGAAAGAAAAATAAGAATTTCAAAAAAAGAATCAAGTCTTTTGGACTTGTGGTTAAAAAGTTATTAAGGTTTTAAAACCAGGGACCTCTCTATAAATAAAACAAGTACTACCGGGTCCCTGCTGTAATAAAAGAAAACGCCTTGGAACGAAATACGTTTTCCAGCATAGAAAACATACTGAGGCAGAAGACGCTTTCGAAAATAACAGAAAAGGATAAAACACTGACGGGCGGGCCCCACCCGTCAGGTTTGAATACGAACGCACCTCGCGCGCGTGCACAGAAAGGGTGCGGTGGTCACCGGCGGCGATCGCCGGCGTTTTAGAGGGCGACGAGGATATGAGCGTGCTCGGGGAGGTGTTCTGCGTCGGTGGGTGGTGGAGTTGGTTGTCGGCGAGCACCGAAGCGACGGCGAGGTCGACGGTGGCGGACGGCGTTTCGTGTGGTGGTGGATCTCGCCGGAGATAGCTCGGGAGGTGGAATTGAAGTGCGGGATCGGTGAGTGGGTGAGATATGAGGCTACTGGCAAGATTTTGGAGGTGGTGGTGGAGTGAAAACGTCGAGCTGGTTGGGGGCAGTCGTGGCGGAGCAGTGGTCGGAGTCGAGGAAGAAAGCCTCCCAGAGGTAGGGGAGGGGCGTGGGGACTCGATTGGGAAGGCGTGGGGGTGGAGTGAGTGATCGCCGGGGCTCAGGGGTCCCTTTTATAGGCGATTCGAGGCGGTCCAGTACGGGCGGATGACGCCGGAGTTATTCCGGCCGACATGGTAGGTTAGGGGTGGTGGTCAAGGGCGGCGAGGGGTCAATGAGGGTGGCGAAGCCTTCTGGAGACACCAGCGTGATCGAGATCGAGCTCCTCGGCCTCATCCATGGAACGATTCCCGTACGGGTGCGGTGGCGATGACTGACTCCGGTGACTGCCAGGAGGGGTCCAGAGGCTTGGGCTGCGGGGTCAGCGCGCGGAGAGGCGGGAAGGAGCGACACGTGGAGGAGAAGTAGGTTTGAGCGAGGCGGCGCAGTGAAGGCAGTCGGTGGCCGAGGCAGCTCCGCTCGGTCCGCCGTGGATGAGTACGGTGGCCGTTGCACCGGCTAGCCGCCAGCTCATCGGCGAGGAGAGGCTGGGGAGTGGGCCAGGGAGTCGGGGCATTGATGAGCATCGGTGTCGCCGTGAAGGAGAAGGAAGGGGAGGGGTGCACGACACCGATCTCCTCTGCTGTCTGATGAAATTCATTTAACTGAATTTCAGTCAACTATGAACTGTGCAATCTCATGTGTATGATGCACTGATAGAATGTGCTAGGGATTTCAGGATTTTTTGTGGATTTTTGTGGTGAAGTGTTGATGTAAATAAGAGATCCTGGAAAAGTTTCAGAATTTTTGGAGTAATTTAAAATAGGTTTTGATCAACAAAACTGGATCTGATCCAAATTTGAATTGAATGCCATCCTGCTTAGCCAGTCATCTTATATGTGAATTATATCACGCCATCCATTTTTTTCATTACGTATTGCATTTGTCAACAATGTTAGTACATTCAACTACTCTTCGTGTGCATCAGCCATTTGACACGGTGATGGAAAAATCTGGAGTGAAAACAAGGTCTTCAGAGCAGACAATGCTATCTAACGAAGCGCATATCTCGCTGGTTACGGATAGCTCCTCAGAAGAGGATTCAGAGACAGGTGACCAGTCCTATTCCCCCCCCACCCCGAGGTGTATGCTCTAACTTGGCAGGGTCATGTTGCTCATATCATGCGTATGGTGTCTTGCATTGCTATGTCATTTGCTTAGTTTAGACATGCTTTGTGTGAATGCCACCTGTTTAGTGTCTAATTACCATATATGTGAATTATGCAATGCCATCTTGTTGCCAGACATTATATATGTGAATTATGCAATGCTATCTTGTTGCAAGGCATTTTATATGTGAACTATGCAATGCCATGCTGTTTAGCCAATCATCATATGTGTGAATTATATCATGCTATCCTTTTTTTTGTATTACGTATTCCATTTGTCGACAACGTTTGTATATTCAACTACTCTTCATGTGCATCAGCCATTTGAACCGGTGATGGAAGTATCTGGAGTGAAAACAAGGTCTTCAGATCAGACAATGCTACCTACTGAAGCAGACATCTTGCTGATTACAGATAGCTCCTCAGAGGAGGATTTAGAGACAGATGACCAATCCTATTTCCCCCCTGAGGTGTATGCTCAAACTTGGCAGGGTTATATTACTCATATCATGCATATGTTGTCTTGCATTCCTTAGTTTTTACATCATATACACAATATTGAATGCCATCTGCTTAGTTTAGACATCATATATGCGATTGCCATCTGCTTACTTGCTTAGTATATAAATCATATATTTGAATTATATCATGCCATCATGTTTACATAGACAACATCTATCTGAATTATGGCATGCCAACCCATTTAATAAAGACATCATATAGTTATATAATCTCATCATGTTTAGTGTTTACATAGTCATCATATTTTGAATTATGCCATTCTATCCGTGAATTATATCATGCCATCATGTTTCCATAGGCGGCATGTTTGTGAATTATGGCATGCCAACCTATTTAATAAACACATCATATAGTTATATCATGTCATCCTGTTTACATATTCATCATATTTTGAATTATGTCTTTCTATCCTGTTTTGTTAGCCATCATATATGTGAAATTGTGTCATGCTATCCTGTTTAGTTAGCCATCATATATGTGAAATTGTGACATGCTATCCTGTTTGGTTAGACAACATAAATGTGAATTATTTCATGCCCTCTTTTATTCCCCACTATCCATTGCACTTGTCTATCATACAATGTCTGTATATTCAATTACTTTTCTTGTTTATCAGCCATTTGAATTGGAGGGGGTGATGGCAGTATCTAAGGTAACAACACTGTCTTCAGAAAAGATAGTGCTACTAGTCGATGCAGATAGAACCACGATTGTACTTGCCCAAGAACCAGCCCCACCACACATAACCCAGACTCTCACAGATTGTACCCCTACCCAGTTGAATAGAGAACCAGCTACACCCCTTCTAACCCCTACCTCGGCAGATATTAACCCAGTTCCAGTTGACACAACACCATCTCCACCACACAGCACCCAAACACGAGCAGTTAGTAAGGCAACTGCAGTGCCCAAAGCATGAGGAACACCACTCCGAAGCCCAACACAACGCTTAAAGCAGAAGAAGAATTGTTCTCAGGTCAGGTTCTGTAGCTATGGTTCATACTCCTTTGCTCTTGCATCACTGTATTTACTCATACCAACTAATTTCAAATTTGGAGGATGGAATTGAAACTCCAATGGCGCAACAGGTATGTTTTAAACCTATTTCTTTAACTGGTTTGCTATTGTAACTTGCTCTATGTTGATCTCAGTTTCAATTGAATAAACAGTTATGTTCTCATGTCATGCACATTACAAGTGTTGTTATTTCTATGTAGTTTCCCACACTTATATTATGTCTGTGCTGCTTTGTCTTAAACAGATATGATTTGAATTGTATCTCTATCTTGATTTGGCAACAAAAACTAGAATGATATAGACCATACAATGACCATGGTACATAGATATATGTTTGTTTCATGCTGTTATCCTGTCCACTTTACTACTGAACTGATTTACCAAAATGAGTTTCATATACAACATGGTAAACCTGTGATGTGTCAGCTTGTTTCTCTTTTAGAATGCGGACAAAATATTGGAGAAGAGTACCCCGTTATGCGATGGTAAAGAAAGTAATGCAAATAAGGTTCAAGATAGTGAGACATCCCTGTTGGTCTCCAAGAAAGTTGATAAAAACTATCTTGACGACAGTGAGACAACCCCAAAGTCCTATCTTGATGTAGTGTTTGAGTTACTGGAACTACTGCTGGCACAAGCTCTTTGAACTCGCTGCCTGAATCAGTTTGTCTTCTTGAGTCTCAACTTCAAGTTGAAAGACATCGATCAGATGTGCCGCGACACGAAGCCGAAGGACTAAGGAAGTCCCTGTAGAATTCAGATGCATACTTTCTGGTGCAACAGCAAGCGCTGGAGGATTTAAGCGCCAAACAAGAGAAAGTTAATAAGCTTGCTAAGCATCTTGCTGGCATGCTGGGTACCCAGGATATTGTTTCTTGAGCTCTTCTGAAGCGGTTTCAGTTCTGGACTTGTTTTGCGGCGACGTTTATTTGCACTGGTCGCCAACTTTGACAACCAGTGTATGTAATATGCTGCTTTGTTCCCTACATTTGCACTGGTGGCAAACTTTGATGCCCAGTGGATGTAATCTATGTAATCGCCGTCATATCCTAGCATTAGTTGCTTGCTTATTTATTTTGTTAGTCTTATTTATTTGTTTGCTTCTAGTTCTGCAGTTATTTTTTCTCGGTTTCCTAGTGGCCGCAATAACGTATTTTTTAAAACTAGGCCACAATAACCATGGTCCTGCTATCTGCTGTAGAGACCATGGGCCTCCTACGGGCCTTCTACGGGCCATAGATTCAATGGGCCTTCTACGGTCCGTATGATCAATTGGCCCATACTATTCATGGACCATTAACCGACCGCAATATGGGCCGTAAACGGGCTAGAATGGGAATCGTTTGTTTATGGGCCGACCATAACGGGTCGTTAATAGGTCGATGTGTACAACGGGCTTAATTCAATAGGCAGGCATAATGGGTCATTAATGGGCCATATTTGATGACGCTATGAAAACGGCCCAACGGATTAACGGGCCACAGACGGGCTGACTTTAACCACGAGCTGAATTTGGCCCACAAGCTTAACAGGCCAGTAACGGATCGTAAGTAATCGAATGCTGGAAATGAGCCCAATAATAAGTGGGCCCTTAGAAGGCCGAAAGATAACATGGGCTGGAAACGGCCCAATCGAATAATGGGTCGTTAATGGGTATAAAGCGATATACTGTTCATTATGGGCCAGTTTCACCACGGGCCATTTATGGGCCAAGAGTTACAAAGGGCCTCATATGGGCCAAAAGACGTCATGGGCCATACATGGGCCGGAAGTTACAATGGGCTGAATCATATTGGACAGCCCAGATGTCGCTACTGGGCCTAATTCAGATAGGCCATAACGGGTCGTGAGTTAGCGGGCTGTAAATGGGCTATATGCAAACATGCCGTTAACAGCCTTTCCATGGGCCGGCCCGCTACCTTTTGACCAAGTCAAATGGGTCAGCCTTTTCACCTGAATGAGCCGCTGTTGGGCCGTGCCATGTGTCGACGTATCATAAGCACCTCCCGTCCAATGAATGGATGCCATCTGTCCCAACGCTGAGCCGACACGTGGTTCCTCTGGCCATTGGGGATTTTACATGTGGAAAATCCCCATTGGTCTGGGCTGTTAACGGGTTATCGGATCCAAACCGGAACCCGATAGCTTAACGGTGACCCGTTACGGTGGATGCCACATGTCAGTTACCCTTGCCGAAAGCACTTCCATGACGCACCATTTATCGTCATGGAAGTGGACACTTCCGTGATGATAATTTTGGTATTGTCATGGAACACTTCTACGACAACACAGGTATGACTATCTTGATTCTGGCATAAAATCGTCATGGATGTACATGCATGTCAAAAAAACGTGACCTACTGTGACAAACACGTATCATCACGGAAGTGGTTTTTTTTGTAGTGTTGTCTTCGCCTCGAAGCCAGCACAAGCGCGCCTTGGGCCCGGGGGCTACTGCCGGTGTTCTGGGGTTGGGGGTACCCAGACCTGCCTGCCTGTGGCCCAGCACGTGGCTTCATCGAAGGCCCGGTACGGCCCAACTCCAAGACCCCAAGGACAAGACCCTCGCGAAGGCCCCTGTCCTCGCGAGGAGAACGACAACAAGACCTCCAGAGGAGCGGCCTCCCCGGGCTGCCTCCCGAGGAGCAAAGATTTCTATGTAGGCCTCCCACCTCGTGAGGCCAACGATGATGTGAGCCATGACGATCAAGGCCAGGCGGGCGCCAGCGGGCGCAGGGGAGGACAGTTTCCTCTTTGGTGCGTCAGCGTGGGATCCCGAGGGATCCGCCAAAGGTTTCCATTCTAGTGCAACGAGACCGAGACCATGAGCTCGGCAGGACGGATGTCACCGCCGAGCCCACCGCTGCTCCATAGCCAGAAGCTTTGCAGGTGAAGACCAGCTTTCGTCAGGATAAGAAGTACTGCTTGTCCCCTTTCAAAATTGGCCGTTGTGGGATCCCTTCCCACCTAAGCTATGAGGGAAGAGGACCAAGGCCACTATAAATATAGACTAGTCTCCACCGTAGAGAGGGATCAAATCACCCTGATCTCCAGAGCCCTCACGAGGCTACTCATCCTCTGTACAAGTTCATCCTCAACCTCCTCGTGAGGCCAATCCACCAAAAGGAGGAGTAGGGTATTACACCGCAAGGTGGCCCGAACCTGGGTAAATCTCTGTGTTCATCTCTTCCCTATGATTCCGCGCACTCGGTGAGACCAAGCCTTGGGTGTGGCGAGTTGTGCGTCATTGAGGAGTGAGATCCTTTGTACACGCCCCAGAGTTTGAACCTTCTTTGGGTCTGCGGAGCCCTGATTCCGACACAACTTTAAACCCGTCCAGCATCACCTGCCAGATGTACTTCAAATATACTAACAGGTCACTGTTACATGTTATGGAGCTGGCAAGAGCTACATGGACGATGTTTCTTCTGGATCTAACACCTTGGCCAACCAAGATCCTGTACTGAGGCAATGCTATGATCTTGTAAGTGCGTCTCTCTCTTGTATTATTGTGTGCCTGCCAGTGTGCTTTGCTATGATTTCCGACCAGTAATCCCTTTGTGCAGCCAATTATTTCCACTACTGACTGCTAAATTAGAGATGTAGACATCATACATTACACAAAATCATAAGTGGCATGAAGGAATTCCAGTGTACTAAATTAGGCTCCCTTAGCGTCTGCAAGTCCAGCACACAGAGTCATGGCTAGTTTATGCTGACGCACACAATCGTTAAATGGTGGTTTAAATATGTGCAAGGGATATGCAATGTATTATCATGTAGGGATATCTCTAGTTAGCCGTGTCAACTTGCAGATGGGGTGTCGCGATGAAAAAGTACAAGATTTCTTAGTACAAGATGTATGTGGCATTTTCATGGAACAACGCAAAAAAGGAGGGGCGGCGGTGAGCCTATACAGCATGGTATGGTAGGTCACTCCATTGCAATCATCGTGACATGTTATTTGTATGTCAGCGATGTTGGCCAGGGTACTTAGGGACAGTTATTTGTAGTTGTCCTAAGAAAATAAGCTCCTTTGAATATAAGCTCCAGATAATAAGCCAACCAGTTCTTTTCATTGCCTGCTTTTTTAGCTTATCTGCAGTATGATCATTGAAAAGTCTAGATTGCATTATATTTTGTCATTTTGCTACCCATATAGAAATTAATTTGATTTGCAAACATCACAAATTGAACCCATTGCAGTAATTAATATGATAGGAAAATAGACCATCATTATTTGTTCAAAATGCAAATACAAAGATACCATCTACTTGGCACAATCTATTTTGGTCAATGTCTTCCAAACATAGCCCATTGCCTAAATTTAAATGAAGAACCCATTGCCTAAACTTAAATGAAGAACCATGATTTATATCAAAATTCCATGGTCCAAGTGGCTGGTTATTATCATATAGCAGCACCACCTAAAAGCATCACATAGCAGCAACAACAACTCCTAGCAATTCATCATACAGCAGCAGCTGCAGCTCATCGCAATTCATCATATAGCAGCAACAACTCATAGCAAGTCATCATATAGTAGCAGCAGCAACAACTCATGGCAATTCAGCATACAGCACCACCAGCAGCAGCTCATACCAATTCATCATATAGCAGCAGCAGTAGCAGCTCATAGCAATTCATCATATATGAGAGCGGAAAGAAAATTTAGCAAAAAGTCAGAGGAGATCCTCACCTTGTTGGATGAGCTCATCCCGCAACAGCACCTCAAGGCCATGACCTAAGAGGAGGGGAGGCGAAACGAGGTGCCTTCTACCGGAGTGGGCATCGGCCGTAGTTGTGCGGCGACCGCCGGAGTAGAGCGTTGGACGGACCATAGTGGAGCAGCTGCTAAAGACCACGAGAGTGATTGGCGGCGCCAGAGGGAGGAGCAGTCGGGGAGATGGAGCCCTACCCGCCAGCCATGTAGCCTAGCTGGACAGAGCATTGTCGAGGAGCAGGCCACATGGGACCTATGGCGGCGGCTCGTTGGATGAACCCTAGCGCTGCTGGCATGGGATCGAGGTAGAGGGAGAGGAGATGCGAGCGGGCAGGGCAATGAATGCTTGCGTGTTTGTTCTTACTTGGGGGTCAGGTGTGATGCGGGCGTGAGCAGTGGCATTTTGAGTGTAATATAGGCACACAATAGAGTCATTTCGCTATTCCCCTTCCCTTCAATTTTAAGTGAGCTTCCACGGGAAGCACCCCCCCCAAGCATTTTCCCATTGTGAAGGAATTGGTGGTGCAAATAAGTTAAGCCCATGCCCATAACTCAAAAACAAGTTCTTTACATCTTTTATGGATTATTTTGATAATAAGCTCTCAAAAGGTGGAATAGAACTGGCCCTTAACCTGCAATTCAATTCTGCGTGCAATGATGAATCACTGCTGCCTGCTATAGTGTAGATTTAGGCATCATACATGGCATAACCTAATACATCTGCATTTCATTATAGAATCTGAGATATGCAATGTTTATGTTAGTTCATATGTTGCACATGATGTTTAAATCCCTCCTAAATCTGGTCAGTCCAGTGATGGTCTCTAAGCCTCCTTCTATGCTTGTTTTCTTGATATGTAATTCAGTGTTGTGCAAGATTTCCTCACACATGTGTTCAGTTTCTTGTTTGTATCAGCTAGCCATAATAGAACTGTTTGCTTTGATTACTTGCTGTTTTTGACCTAACAGAGCTGGTCAACGATTTAAACACTAAGGGCTGCTGTCGGGGATATAACCCCGCAATATGAGCCGCCCGTTTAGGGACGACTCATTCTTTAGCGACTTGACAAAGGGTATAGTTTGATGATGGGCTGAGACGACCATGAGATTAAGGGCCAGGCGAGGAGTCGCCAAGTGGGCCGACTCGTGGCCCAAAGGTACAAGCCGCCAATATCGACCATGATGCCAAAGGAAGGTTCTTTACTTAGGAAACAAGACAAGTAGGGAACATACTAGGGCACGGATCATAATACGAGCTGGACTTTGTTATAAGCCCAGGACCTCCACCTGTATATAAAGGGGAGCCCCTGAGGCAGAAAGACTAGGTTACAAGCTCTCGAGTACTAGGTTAGCCAAGTTGCACCCTCGTAATCGAGATCATCATCATCAATATCAATCAAGCAGGAGTAGGCTTTTACCTCCACCGTGAGGGGCCGAACCTGGGTAAACCCTTGTCTTTCGATTCTGATCAACCCCGTTCAAGCTACCACCTCGCGGTGATGGCCTCACGACTAAGTCCTTTCACGAGGACATCTGTCGTGACAAAACCACGCCAGTTGGCGCCCACTGTGGGGCTATCGCTCGGTGGTGTTGAGTTCTTGGAGAGAGCTCTCCCAGGGATCGAGGGATACACATTCGGCCATATGACCAGGAGTCACCGTGGCAAGCTCTACATCGACGATTCGGGCAGGGGCCCTGAGGCTGACTCAATAGAGTACGGGTACCGGGTCCCCTTCGGCAAGATCCACGTCTTCATTGGCAAGGTCAACGAATCAGGACCCAAGCCGGACATCTGCATCAACATCATCGAGCCGGCTCGGCAAGCGCAACCCGCCCAGTCTCAAGCCGGCTGGAACCATGTCTTCGTTGGCTTCACCGAAGTGGTCGATCTCATGGATAACTCCGCGTCTGGTGGCGACACCCTGGCATACTCCGACGGCGAGTCATCAATCAGGGATACCAAGTAGATCCGCCCGCTGTATGATGGAAGGCTTGGGGGCTGCTCTGATGACGAGCCGGCTTGGGACGGTCACGAGTCGCCTCGCCGGACCATCGTTTACATGGCAGGCATCGCGCCGGCTCTCAATTCTTCAGCGGTAGGCACCGTGCAAGGAACCGACGCATCAACGACTGATCCAAACGCATCTGGCCCAATTAAATCGCCGACTCAAGTTCTCTCAGAGCTGGTCGCCTCTTTGACGACTCTCCTCGAGTCGCCCTTAACAGCAGAAAATCAGGAAGAGCGCAATGCGGAGGTAGCTAAAATTCGCGAGCAGATGACTAAAGATCAGGAGGACATCAACGCTGAAAGAGCTCGCATGGTATTGTTAGAAACCCAGATTCATAATGAAACAAAGGGCCCGAGGACAGAGGCATGGTGCCTGGGTCTCCGTCAACATGCTTCCGAGGCAGTTCACAAGAGAAGACATGAGAGTCGCCTGCCCCTGGTTTTGAGGGAACACACCTGTTCGACACGCCTATGACAGGCGCCGGGACGAGTACCCCTGCGGCACCAGTTATACCCCAATTGAACTGGGTTGTACCACAAGATGGCAATGGCGGGCCATCTCTGGCTCAGCCTCACCAACCTGCCCAACGACCACCGCATGTTCGGACAACTCTAGATCGCTTCGTAACACCGGCAGGTCACTTCTCCAATCCTGTTGCTAACTTGGTGGCAGCGACTACTAACCTTGCTGACCTTCCAATCACAGGGAATACCCCAGTTGAGAGAGAAGCTTTGCATGCCATCGAGTTATTGAAAATTGCGGTTGCACAGCAGCAAAACTACTCCTACAGTCGCCAACGTCTTCACTCCACCCCGCACACGAGCCGCAGCAGGAGCCGCCATGCTGAGTTGCCAGCAGTCTCTAGCAATGCCCAAAGGAGACTAGAACAGCAGCGTGACCCACCTCAGCAAGGAGCTTTGTACGCACAGGGGATCGTCGACATGGCCCGGGCACGACGAGAAGCAGAGGCAGCCAACGCGGCGGCTCGTCAGTCGCCTCCTATAACCCCTTTGGCTTCATAAGGTGTTGGTTCGAGCACCCGAACCATTGGGATTCCATGCCTGGTGCCGGCTTTGTGCAATGAGCGTATGCCTAGGGATTTCAAAGGCCCTCGTGGGGTTTCCAACTACACGCCTGACCTTGAACCGGTGGCTTGGATTGAGAGTTACGAGATCGCCTTGGACATGTTGGATGTCAGCGACGCCATCTGTGCCAAGTATTTGACTATGATGCTGGAGGGGTCTGCTCGTACCTGGCTGAAGAACTTGCCCCCAAATTCCATCAACACTTGGGTGGAGTTAAATGTGCGCTTTATTAAACACTTCCAGGGAACCTGCAAGTGTCCCATGACCATTGTCGATCTACAGCATTGTGTTCAGCGCGAGGGCGAATCAGCTCATCATTGGTCCCGCCGAATCGCGGATATCATTCACTCCTTAGACGGCATATTAGCAGCTGAAGCCGTCTTGATCCTGGAGAAAAACTGTCATTTTGACCCTCTCGTTCAGAAGCTCGGGTGACTCAAGCGGATGGTTCAGGACATGGGCGAGCTCATGGATGTCCTTACCAGATACGCTGAGTCAGATACCACGAAGGATCCTACATCAGATGATGAAAAAGCCGGTAAGGGCAAGAAGAATGGTGGTGTCAAGGGATAGCAACAGAGCAACTCTGGGAACAATGGGAATCATGGCAATCAGGGCAATGGTGGCAAACATAAACATCCGGAGGGCGGCTTAGATTTTGTTACCGATACTAATACTGGTTTCAAGGGTTAGAGGCGGAATAATTCTGGGAGGCCGTTCAATGCCAATAAAGCTCATAACTTCGAGGAAGCCCTCAAGGGTCCGTGTCCAAAGCACAGTACTCAAGATAAGCTAGCAAGCCACTCTTAGGAGAACTATTATATTATGCAGCAATATCGCAATCGAGTTTTTCAGAATCACCAAGGTGGTGGCAGTGGAAACCCTGGTCAACCGGGGGCTGGCGGCTCAGGATCCAGTTTTCCTAGGGTCGGCTCATCTGGTGGGTATAACAGTCATGGTGGGTCTGGATCTGGATATCAAGGGTCTGGCAATAACGAAGGTGGCAATCAGCATTCTGGCCAAGGCACTCAGCATCAGGGCAACCAGACAGGTTTTCAGAGCAATCCTAAGTAGTTAAATAGTGGGCAGTATCACGTGTTCACCACTAGCACTTGTAAGCGCGACCGCAAGCTGCAACAACGGGTCGTCAATATGGTCGAGCCGGCGGTCCCTCAATACTTAAACTGGTCAGAGCAACCAGTCGCCTGGAGTAGAGAGGATCACCCGCCGTGGGTCGAAAATCCGGGTTGTCTTGCTCTGGCGGTGGCGCCATAAGTCGGCGTAAGCTCACTAAGGTACTCATGGATGGAGGAAGCAGCATCAATATTTTATATTATGATACTTTCAGACGTATGAATCTATCAGAGAAACAGCTCCTTCCGTCTTCGACCGTTTTTAACGGGATCGTTCCTGGAAAATCCGCTTGTCCTATCGGGCGGATTAAGCTGGAAGTGGCATTTGGTGATGACTATAACTACATATCAGAATTTTTAACATTTGAGGTAGTCAAGATTAAGAGCCCATATCATGCCCTCTTCGGACGGTCGGCTTATGCTCATTTCATGGCTCGGACTTGTTACGTATATCTCAAGCTCAAGATGCCTGGGCCAAAAGGCACTATCACGGTCGATGGAAACAGGAAAATAGCTCGTGAATGTGAAGAACGGGATGCGGCTTATGCAGAGTCGGCCTGCGCAGCAGAGGAGTTAAAATTTTATACGTCCAATGTTGACCCAGCCGACATCACGCCCCTGAAGAAGCCCACCGCGGAATCTGACCCACCCCTCACGTTTAAGTCGGCCGAAGACACGAAGCAAGTCGATTTCGTCCCTGATGACTCATCTCAGCAATTTACCATCGGGACTGGCATGGATGCCAAATAGGAAAGTGCGCTCATCGAATTCATCCATGAGAATCTGGACATCTTTGCATGGAAACCTTCCAACATGCCTGGTGTACCGAGAGAATTCGCTGAGCACCACCTTAATGTTGATCCTAAGATGAAACCAGTCCAGCAATACCTCCGTTGTTTTAATGAGGAGAGACGCAAAGCTATTGGGGAAGAAGTGGCCCGGCTCCTAGCTGGTGGGTTCATCATGGAAGTATTTCATCCTAAGTGGCTGGCCAATCCAGTGCTTGTCCTAAAGAAGAATGACACTTGGCTTATGTGTGTTGATTACACATATCTCAACAAAGCTTGTCCCGAAGACCCGTTTGCCCTTCCCCGCATTGATCAGATTATCAATTCCACCGTTGGGTGTGAGAGTTTATGTTTCCTAGATGCTTACTCCGGGATCATCAGATAAAGATGGCTGTTGAGGACCAGGAGAAGACAGCCTTCATCACACATTTTGGGGCCTTCTGCTATGTCTCGATGCCTTTTGCACACTTATCAGCGCTGCGTGCAGAATTGTTTTCACAATCAGATTGGGTGCAATGTTCATGCTTATGTTGATGATATTGTGATCAAGTCCCAGAAGAAGGAAACACTGCTGGATGATCTTAAGGAAACCTTTGACAATCTTCGGGTTTATAAGATGATGCTTAACCCGACCAAATGTGTGTTTGGGGTTCCTGCAGGTAAATTGCTTGGTTTTGTAGTGTCTGAGCGTAGTATTGAAGCTAATCCAGAGAAAATAAAGGCAGTGACTTCCCTTGCCAAGCCGGTCAATATAAATGATGTTCAGCGTATAGCGGTTCGTATTGCTGCTTTAAGCCGGTTTATAAGCCGCCTCGGTGAGAAGGCAAACCCTCTGTATCAGATGCTAAAAAAGAATGATCATTTTTTCTGGAGTGAAGCTGCCAAAAAAGCTTTGGAGACCTAAAGAAGCAGTTGGCTGAGCTGCCCATTCTTGCTGCTCCCATTTACAAAGAGCCTATGCTCCTGTACATTGCTGCCAATAACAAAGCAGTAAGTGTTGCAGTTGTCATGGAGCGCAAGGAGGCTAGGAAGGAATATCCTGTTCAGAGGCCTGTCTACTGTATCAGTGATGTCTTGACAGAATCCAAACAGAGATATCCACACTGGTAAAAACTGGTATTTGGTGTTTTCATAGCTAGTCGCAAGTTGAAGCATTGTTTCCAGGAACACCCCATCACTGTGGTCAGCTCTGCCCCTTTGGGAGATATTATCCAGAACAAGGAAGCCACAGGTCGGGGTGCTAAGTGGGCAATCGAACTCGATCCTTGGTATTTCCCCGAAGAGGAAGGGATGATGCAACACAACAACGGTAATTATTTCCCTTAGTTATGAAACCAAGGTTATCAATCCAGTAGGAGAACCAAGCAACACCATGTAAACAACACCTGCACACAAACAACAAATACTTGCAACCCAACGCGTAAAGGGGTTGTCAATCCCTCAACGGTATTGAGATAGATCAAATTGTATGACATTTGATAAATATATCTAACTAAAACAAAAAATAAAATAAATAAAGAAAAATTGCAGCAAGGTATTTTTGGTTTTAATATGATAGGAAATAGACCCAGGGGCCGTAGTTTTCACTAGAGGCTTCTCTCAAGAAAATAGCATATGGTGGGTAAACAAATTACTATTGGGTAATTGATAGAAAAGCAAATAATCATGATGATATCCAAGGCAATGATCATGTATATAGGCATCACGTCCAAGATTAGTAGACCGAAACGATCCTGCATCTACTACTATTACTCCACACATCGACCGCTATCCAGCATGCATCTAGTGTATTAAGTTCATGGAAAAACGGAGTAATGCATTAAGAACGATGACATGATGTAGACAAGATAAACTCACGCATGAATAAACCCCATCTTGTTACCCTTAATAGCAATGATACATGCGTGTCATGTCTCTTTCTGTCACTGAGATTGAGCACCGCAAGATCGAACCCATCACAAAGCACCTCTTCCCATGGTAAGATAAATCAATCTAGTTGGCCAAACCAAACCAATAAATCGGAGAAGAAATACAAAGCTATAACAATCATGCATAAAATAGTTCAAAGAAGACTCAAATAATATACATGGATAGAACTGATCATAAACTCACAATTCATCGGATCCCAACAAACACACCGCAAAAGAATTACATCGAATAGATCTCCAAGAACATCGAGGAGAACATTGTATTGAAGATCAAAAGAGAGAAGAAGCCATCTAGCTACTAACTACGGACCTGTAGGTCTGTGGTAAACTACTCACGCATCATCGAAGGGGTAGCAAGGATGATGAAGAACCCCTTTGTGATCGTTGCCCCATCTGGCAGAGTGCCGAAAAAGGCATCTAGATTGGATCTCGTGGTTCTAGAACTTGTGGCGGCGGAAAAAGTATTTCGTCGACTCCCCTTGGGTTTTTAGGATTTTAGAGTATTTATAGAGGCGGAAGTAGGTCAATGGGGTGCCCGATGGCTCCACTACCCACCAGGGCGCGCCTGGGCCCCCTGGCGCCCTGGTGCCCAGTGGGCCCCTCGAGCCTCCTCTCGTGTGCTCCAGAAGCTTCCAGGGTCCATTATCACCAGAAAAAAATCTCCAAAAAGTTTCGTGGCAATTGGACTTCATTTGATATTGATATTCTGCGAAGTAAAAAACAAGCAAAAAACAACAACTAGCACTGGGTACTAGGTTAATAGGTTAGTCCCAAAAAATGATATAAAGTTGCTAGTAAAAGTATATAAAACATCCAAGATTGATACTTTAATAGCATGGAACAATAAAAATTATAGATACATTGGAGATGTATCAGTCCTCATCATCTTAATCATGTGCCCAAGAGAGCCATCAAATCTCAAGCATTGGTGGATTTCATCAATGATTGGACTGAGCTACAGATCCCTGAGGAGAAGCCGGATAATACGTATTGGATGATACACTTTGACGGTTCAAGGAAATTGGAAGGCTCGGGGGCTGGTGTTGTTTTATCTTCTCCCCGAGGTGATAAATTTTGTTATGTCCTCAGGATCATGTTTCCTTGCACTAACAATGTAGCTGAGTATGAAGCCCTCCTTCATGGTCTCCGTATGGCCAAATAGATGAACCTCAGCCAGGCCAGGTGCTTGGGCGACTCAGATCTGGTTGCCTAGCAAGTCTCTGGAAAGTGGGACTCCAAGGACCCTCTTATGGCAGCTTATCGTCAAGCAGTTACTAACATCGCCGGACATTTCAAAGGATATCAAGTGGACCACATCGATCAGCGGCTTAACGAGCCGGCTGATGCTCTTTCATGACTTGGCTCTCAACGTAAGCCGATCCCTCCCAATGTGTTCCTTGATGTTCTTCATAACCCTTCTGTCAAATTGCCTTCCGAGGAAGGCCTAGCTGTTCCCGACCCGGAGGCACAGTTGGTGGCGGCTCTCCGCGCTATCCCAGATTGGACGGTCTCTTATTTGGCCTACTTAACTCGAGGTGAGCTCCCTGAGGATGAACTTATCGCTCGTCAGATCATTTGGCATTCCAAGTCCATGACTATTGTCAACGGTGAGTTGCACAGAAGAAGCATCACCGGTGTTTTTCAACGATGTGTTTCCCCTGAAGAAAGATTCTCAATGAGATTCACTCTGGTGATTATGGTCATCATGCCGGCTCAAGATCCCTCGTGGCAAAGGCATTTCGACATGGTTTTTACTGGCTCACGACTCATGTAGATGTTGAGGATATCGTGCGTAAGTGTGATGGATGCTAGAAGTTTGCACGTCAAGCTCATGTTCCTGCTCAAGCACTTCAGATGATTCCAATCACTTGGCCATTCTCTGTCTGGGGGCTTGATATGGTTGGACCATTCAAACGATCCAAGGACAAGAAGACCCACCTTCTGGTTGCTGTTGATAAGTTCACCAAGTGGGTTGAAGCAGAGCCAATAAGCAATTGTGATGTAGCCACAGCAGTTCAGTTCCTAAAGAAGTTGATTTTTCGCTTTGGTTATCCACACAGCATCATCACTAATAATGAAACTAACTTGTCCAAGGGAGCTATGAAGAAGTTTTGTCAACAAGAGCACATCCGGCTTGATGTGGCCTCTGTGGCACACCCTCAGTCCAATGGCCACGCAGAACGCGCTAACCAGGAAATTTTATGAGGCATCAAGCCCAGACTTATGGTCCCTCTGGAGCGTACTCCGGGTTGTTGGGTTGAGGAGCTCCCTTTTGTCCTTTGGAGCATACTAACTACCCCCAACAGATCAACTGGTTATACGCCTTTCTTCATGGTTTATGGTGCTGAAGCAGTACCACCAAGCGATATTCATCATGATTCCCCCAGAGTGGCGCCTTATGCTGAAGAAGATGACGAGCAGGCTCGACAGGACTGCCTCGATGCTCTGGAGGAGGAACGTGACTTTGTTGCATCAAGATCAGCAATATATCACCAAGACATGCATCGCTATCACAGCTGTAGAGTCTGTAGCCATACTTTCCAAGAGGGCGACTTAGTGCTCCGACTGATACAAGATCAAACCGGTATGCATAAGCTCTCACATCCTTGGGAAGGGCCTTTTGTCATCAGCAAGAACCTCAACAACGGTTCATATTATCTGATTAACATACGTGAACACAAGAAGTCACATACATCTGAGGTGGAGACCAACAAGGCTTGGAATATCGCTCGTCTCCATCCTTATTGCACTTAGAGCCACTGGCTCCAGCTTTTGTACATACCTATGTGTATATATCTTTTATGATCAATGTTAATAAAGCCGGCATCCTCGAAACTTGGGGCCTCTATCGTTTCGTCCCATATATTGTGCATGAGTCTTTATTTCTTGATCATAGGTCACTTGGGGGCTTCCAACTCATTGAGTTTAACATCCCTTTTGACCCGGCATATGCCATTATATTACATGGTTAAGCTTTCCTGTTTGCTTGATGCTCATCCGCCAAGATGACCCGACGTACTCTTGACAGTCAATCATTCACGACCCTGAACTTTTCAAGGTTAAAACACCAGCTTAAGTCATGTGAGAGTCAGCCTACATGAAGCTAGGATAAACCATAGGTTATCAAGCCAGCTTCATTGAAGCAAGACTCGAGCCTCGAAAGCCAGTCTTTTTGTCGAGCCTCGAAAGCCGACTTAATATCTATATTTATGTTTATTCAACTCTTTGTTTTATAGGACTAACTTCGGCCATGAGCTGCCGGGTCATTGACACACCGGTTTATTTTTGGTCAAGAATATCGCCATGAGTCGTCGGGTTATAAATACACGAGTTATTCTGATCTTCACTCGTTATTCAGCTAACAGACAAGGATCAGTTATTGGTGACTCATACAAATATGACTCGCAAGATCATTACTTAAAGCAACAGATTCTTCAAAGGATACTAGGCGGGTTAAGACAACACCACACCAGTTCACGACAGTTCGCAAAATAAAACTTCAAGTGTCAAAGTGCGCGATGGCACCGCCAAGGACCACAACTATTTCTACTACTCTATTACATAGCCACAGTAGGGCTCAAATATCAAAGTTTTTTTCATGGAATAACGTGTTCCTGCAAGTCGGATTTTGCGCCTTCCGGGTTGTCGTTTTTAGGGTTGACACCTTGGTGATCTCCAGCATTTGTAGCATCGGGGTCATCATGGGCCTTCTCTTCCTGCTCGTGCTATTGTTCGCTCGAACCCCAGTCAATTCTGGTTAAAGCCTCGAAAACGGCATCATCTTGAATGATAATTGATGGGTCAACATCAGGAGCAAAATAGTTCTTACATCGTGCTGGAGTCAGATCAACCGGCTCGAAGGTTGGCGGGGGGACCTGTACATTTGATTCATCATATGCCAGCTGATACTTGGCAAGGTCGAGCTCCCCAGCAAGACTCACCAACACGCCCGTCTCCTTCAAACAACGAGCATAATCCACCTAAGTAAACTGACTACCATCAAGTTTAAATTCTGGAAACCCTTCAAACATATCAGTCGGGTCCATCTCTGGTAAGAAGGCCTTTGAACGGCTCAGTGATTGCATCGCGCCAACTCGGGCGGCTGATCTCCTCCACTCCTCCAGTTGCTTTGGGATGGTGGAGAGTTGTTTAAGCACATCTTTTATCAGAACTGGTGGCTCTTTGCCGCCCTTCATAGCCATGACAGCACGAAAACATGCAATCAACCATTAGACAAAAATATAATATGTTTGCTTACATATCACACACATCAATGCATAAACCTGACTTGAACACTTGTTCACTTCCTCTTCTTGATATGATGGAGAAATCAAGTAGCCACAACAACAACAACAAAATTTTGTTTTGGTCTGTAATGATGAAATTACTCTAAAAACATTTGAAAATAAAATCAAGGTATTACAAATAGATCATGATAGAACAACATTCATGTTATTACTCATGTGCAGCCTATATGCGAGTAATTCTTTTGCCACTTATTGTAGATATCTATCCTATATACATGCAGTTAGCAATTTATACATATGGCAATGGAAGCAACACAAAGGAATCGAATATGAGAAAATAAAGAACATACTCTGGATTTGCACACGTGCTTGTAGTGCACCGAGAGCAAGCCCGAGGCCGAGGTTTCCGGCCAATTGAAAGTTAGCTAGCCTTGAATAGAATCGGCCAGCAGCCTGCATGCAAAGCTAGATCATATACTTGTATGTCTCAATAGAATCAACCCAAGCATGTACATGTTGTGCAGCCATGCATGTTGTCTTAATTAGTGGCCGTCGAATCGACGCTCAGATTGTGCAGGCTCGCGCTCGCTCACGATGGGAGAACCCGACGTACAGTCATCCCATAGTGTCAAGATAGTGAACAGCTGGGCCAACAGCCTACCATGGTTCTATAGCATCACATGGACGGACCTAAGGGCGAACCCTAGGTGGTGGGTGATACGTCCATTTTGCATCATGTTTTTATGTTGATATTTATTGCATATGGGACTGTTATTACACTTTACGATGCAATTCTTATGCCTTTTCTCTCTTATTTTACAAGATTTACATGACGAGGGAGAATGCCGGCAGCTGGAATTCTGGACCAGAAAGGAGCAAATCTAAGATACCTATTCTGCACAACTCCAAATGTCATGAAACTTTACAAAGAATTATTTTGGAATAAATAAAAAATATTGGGCGAAGAAAGATCAGAAGGGGACCCACCAGGTGGCCACAAGCCTAGGGGCGTGCCCCTTGAGCTTATGGGCCCCCTGGCCAGCCCCCGGTGTCCATACTCTGCTATATGGAGGGTTTTGACCTAGAAAAAAAAATCATAAGGAAGCTTTCGGGACGAAGCGCTGCCGTCTCGAAGCGGAACCTGGGAAGGAGCAATCTAGGGCTCCGACAGAGCGATTCTGCCGAGGAAACTTCCCTCTGGGAGGGGGAAATCGAAGCCACCGTCATCACCAATAATCCTGTCATCATGGGAGGATCAATCTTCATCAACATCTTCAACAACACCATCTCATCTCAAACCCTAGTTCATCTCTTGTATTCAATCTTTGCCTCAAAACCTCAGATTGGTACCTGTAGGTTGCTAGTAGTGTTGATTACTCCTTGTAGTTGATGCTAGTTGGATTACTTGGTGGAAGATCATATGTTCAGATCCTTAATGATATTTATTACCCCTCGATCATGAACATGAATATGCTTTGTGATTAGTTACTTTAGTTCCTGAGGACATGGGAGAAGTCTTGTTATAAGTAATCATGTGAATTTGGTATTCGTTCGATATTTTGATGAGATGTATGTTGTCTTTCCTCTAGTGGTGTTATGTGAATGTTGACTACATGACACTTCACCATGATTTGGGCCTAGGGGAAGGCATTGGGAAGTAGTAAGTAGATGATGGGTTGCTAGAGTGATAGAAGCTTAAACCCTAGTTTATGCATTGCTTCGTAAGGGGCTGATTTGGGTCCACATGTTTAATGCTATGGTTAGATTTATCTTAATTCTTCTTTCGTAGTTGCAGATCCTTGCGAGAGGGGTTAATCATAAGTGGGAGGCTTGTCCAAGTAAGGATAGCACCCAAGCACCGGTCCACCCACATATCAAATTATCAAAGTAGCGAAGGCGAATCATATGAGCATGATGAAAACTAACTTGACGATAATTCCCATGTGTCCTCGGGAGCGCTTTGCTTCATATAAGAGTTTGTTCAGGCTTGTCCTTTGCTATAAAATGGATTGGGCCACCTTGTTGCACTTTTTTTACACTTGTTACCCGTTACGAATTATCTTACTACCAAACTATCTATTACCGATAATTTCAGTGCTTACAGAAAATACCTTGTTGAAATCCGCTTGCCATTTCCTTCTACTCCTCGTTAGGTTCAACACTCTTACTTATCGAAAGGACTACGATTGATCCCCTATACTTTTGGGTCATCAAGACTCTTTTTTGGCGCCGTTGCCAGGGAGTGAAGTGCCTTTGGTGAGTGGAATTTGGTAAGGAAAAAATTATATTGTGTGCTGAAATTTACTGTCACTTGTCATTATGGAAAATAACCCTTTGAGGGGCTTGTTCGGCGTATCTTCACCTTGATCGGAAGCACAAAGAGTTGATCCTCAACCTATTACACCTACTGAATATATTTATTATGAGATTCCTTCGGGTATGATAGAGAAACTACTAGCTAATCCTTATGTAGGAGATGGAACATTACATCCCGATATGCACCTAATCTTTGTGGATGAAGTTTGTGGATTATTTAAGCTTGCAAGTTTGCCCAGAGATGAAGTCAAGAAGAAGGTATTCCCTTTATCTTTGAAGGGAAAGGCATTGACATGGTATAGGCTATGTTATGATATTGGAGCTTGGGACTGGAATCGATTGAAACTAGAATTTCATAAAAAAAAGTATCCTATGCATCTAGTTCATCATGATCGGAATTATATATATAATTTTTGGCCTCGTGAAGGAGAAAGTATCGCTCATGCTTGGGGAGGATTAAGTCAATGATGTATTCATGCCCCAATCATGAGCTCTCAAGAGAAATTATTATTCAAAATTTTTATGCTCAGCTTTCTCGTAATGATCAATCCATGCTCGATACTTCTTGTACTGGTTATTTTATGAACAAGACTACTGAATTCAGATGGGATCTTTTGGAAAGAATTAAACGCAATCCCAAAGATTGGGAGCTCAACAAAGGTAAAGAGTCAGGTATAAAGCTTGAGTTTGATTGTGTTAAAACTTTTATGGATACCGATGCTTTTCATGAATTTAGTACTAAATATGGAGTTGACTTTGTCGGCGTTCTCGGAACCAGGGTACCCAGACTTGCCTGCTCGTGGCCCATGGCATGGCTCCTTTGACGGCCTGGTATGGCCCATCTACAAGACTACCAAGACAATACCCTCGCGAGGGCCCCCTGGCATCGCGATGCGGACGACACCAAGACCTCCAGAGGAGCGGCCTCCCCAGGCTGCCTCCCGAGGAGCAGAGTTTCCTATGCAAGTGCCCAGCCTCACGAGGCTGTGATGACGTGAGCCATGACGACTGAGGGAGTCATGGACTAAGGGGTCCTCGGGGCGACGACCCATTGTACGTGGGCCGGATTGGTGGAGCCGTGTGGTGACCGGAGACCTGTGAAGCCGTGGTGTGCCCTCCAAGTTAAGGGTGGACGAGATCCCTTTCCCTCTTGTTGTAATCCATCTTCGGTAAACCCTAACCCTATCGGTGTCTATATAAATCGAGGGTTGTAGTCATTAGGGTTAGAGCTATATTCATCACCTCAGAGCCTAGGGTTTAGCTCATGCTGATGTCGAGGTAGATCTACTCTGTAAACTCCATCATATACTCAATACAATCAAGCAGGACGTAGGGTTTTACCTCTTCGAGAGGGCCCGAACCTGGGTAAACACTGTGTTTGTCGTCCCCTGTTATCCATTGATCCTAGATCCACAGCTCGGGACCCCCTACCCCAAGGTCTGCCGGTTTTGACACCGACATTGGTGCTTTCATTGAGAGTTCCGCTGATTGGATCGCCGGAAGGATTGATGGCTCGTTTAGTCCTTGGAGAGGACATCAGTTCCATGGACCTCTTCGTCCCTGGACAACTCTTCGCTTTTGGCAGCATCGTGCTACACGCCGATCCGACCGGCCATCTTGGTCAGGTCGACAACTTTGCTCCTGAACACCGGATTTGATTCGACAATTTGGAATAGACCACTAACGCGCGGGGGGATCTGGTTTTCACCGGATTCACCACCCCCGCAGGCCTTGTCGTGCCTACTCCGGCTTACACCCCCGATCCCATCTGCGAATCGGTCCCGATCTACCAAACGGCTTTGAGCCGGGAAGGACTCCTCGAGAGAAGAGACCTCACCCCACTGTCAACCGAACCTACATCGGCAGAGGATTTATCCCCGGCCCTCGAGGCAGAACCAGAGTTCAGAGGCCAAGATTCGATCTCAGCCGAGCTCCTCCTCCACAACACCTTGCTGGCCTCGAGCCCGCACCCTGAGTCGGCGAAAGGCGGCCAGAGGTCACCCCCGGCCCAAAATGACCTAACCTCAAACATAGGCACTGAGGGCGCACAAGAGGATCAAAGCACACCCTTAGTTTTCGAGGACAAACCGGTGCCCCTCGAGGTTTCGGTCCCGAATCCCGAAGACAGGTCCGTTCGGGACCAAGGATCGGTTGAGTCACAGACTGGCCTCCGCTTCATCGCCACAAAGTCTGGCCTAGAGCCCTCGAGTCCGGCCACCCTCGATATGTTGGACGAGGCGCTAGACCGAATTCAGAAAATGACTATCCAGGAGAATTTGCCCTCCTCCTTCAATCACCGACCCTTCGAGGCCTTAGACAGGGAATTTTGCGCCCCACCCACCACCCATTTAGTAGCAACTATCAAGGATTTAACCGATATGTTAGACTACAATTCGGAGAATGCCAAATACATGGACAAGGAGGACGTAACCGTGGCTAACGCTGAGGTCGGTCCCCCATCACCGGCCGCTCGACGGCCACGTCCACCTACGAAATTTACATGGTGGACGCCCCCAAAGACGGCGACGGCACCCCCATTCAGGACAGAGGCAAGCCCAAAGATGAGCCGCCGAAACGACGAAAACAACGCCGTCAGTCAAAACCACGATGAAGCCAAGCGAGCAACATAGACTCGGCAGAGAACGGCACCGAGAATAATACGGATGACCCCGCCGGAGCCGCAGCCAACGAGCATCACCAGGATGACCCTGCGGGACAGGAGGACCCGCTTAGTCCAGAAGGCCGTGATGACTCCGAAGACAACAATTACCTCCCACTCTCTAAAGAGGAGGCCAGTCTCGGGGAGGACGATTTCATCGTCCCCGAAGACCCGCCGGAGCAGGAACTATTCAAATGGAGGCTTTTAGCCACTGCTCGCAGCCTGAAGAAACAAAAGAGCAAAATCAAGGCCGAACAAGACACCCTCAACGATTGATGGACCAAAGTCCTCACCGCTGAAGAGGGGTACATCCACGAACAGCAAGTTAAGCGCTATCCTAAGCGAAAATTGCTGCCCCAGTTTGACGATGAAGCTTTAGAGCCAACACGTCCAACATATACATGAGCTGAACAGCCGGACCATCACCCTAGAGGATGGGACAGAGAAGCTGACAAGGCCGAATGCCGAGCCGCCCCACCTCACCGTTACGGCAAGGATCAAGCACGACCCACTTACGAGTACGATCTTCGCCATGACCTAGATGCCAGGGGAGGTCGCACCAGGTCCATTTAAGGACCCAGGCAAGACTCGCCCACGTACCAGGAAGCATACTACGAGCAGGTAAACCGAAACGATAGAATCCGGGAACAACAGCAGATTCGGAGGACCGAAGACCTTCGACGCGACACAGCCCGAGCCAGGGGTGCCACACACCCCTTATGCTTCACAGAGAGGGTCATGCAACATCAATTCCTGGAAGGCTTCAAACCTGTGAACATTGAATCATACGATGGAACCACGGATCCAGCCGTATGGATAGAGGATTTCCTCCTCCACATTCACATGGCACGAGGGGATAACCTCCACGCCATTAAATATTTGCCGCTAAAGCTCAAAGGCCCAGCTCGGCACTGGTTGAACAGCCTCCCCGAAGACTCTATAGGTTGTTGGGAAGAGCTGGAGGACGCTTTTCGAGCAAACTTTCAGGGCACCTATGTCCGGCCTCCGGATGCCGACGACCTAAATCACATTATGCAACAACCCGGAGAATCTGCCCGACAGTTCTGGAACCGATTCCTCACCAAGAAAAACCAGATTGTCCACTGTCCAGACCCCGAAGCCTTGGCCGCCTTCAAGCATAGTGTCAAGGATGAATGGCTCATAAGGCAGCTCGACCAGGATAAACCACGAACAATGGCAGCCCTTACTTCACTCATGACCCACTTTTCCGCAGGCGAGGACAGTTGGCTCGCTCGTAAAACCACCAATCCCGATACCCCTGGTACTTCTGACGTCCGGGACGGAAACGAAAAGCCATGACGCAGCAAGAATAAATGTCGCCACAATGATGGCGAAGGCGAGGATACGGTAGTAAACGCCGGATTCTGAAACCCGAAGTCCGGACAGCGCAAAAAGGCCCCTAAAGGCAACCGCGATGGCCCATCCAGGCTAGATACAATTCTGGACAGGCCCTGCCAGATCCATGGCACGTCCGAAAAGCCTGCCAACCACTCCAACCGTAACTGTTGGGTGATAAAGCAGGCCGGCAAGCTCAACGCCGAAGACTCGGGCAAGAGCCCACGCAGCGAGGACGATGATGAGCCCCGCAGGCCGAATAATGGAGGCCAAAATCCCTTCCCTTCCGAAGTCAAGATGGTGAATATGATCTATGCAACCCACATACCGAAGAAGGAGAGGAAGCATGCGCTACGGGACGTATACTCCGTCAAGCCTGTAGCGTCGAAGTTCAATCCATGGTCGGCTTGCCCGATCACGTTCGATCGCAGGGACCACCCCACGAGCATACGCCATGGGGGGTCCGCGGCCCTAGTGCTAGATCCCATTATCAATGGATTCCACCTCACCAGAGTCCTAATGGACGGAGGAAGCAGCCTCAATCTGATATACGAGGATACAGTGAAGAAAATGGGGATCGATCCATCAAGGATTAAACCCAGTAATACCACTTTCAAAGGAGTCATTCCAGGAGTGGAGGCCCGCTGCACGGGCACCGTAACACTCGAAGTAGTGTTTGGATCCCCGGATAACTTCCGGAGCAAAGACTTGATCTTCGACATCGCACCTTTTCATAGCGGCTATCACGCCCTCCTCGGCTGAACAGCGTTCGCCAAATTCAATGCCGTCCCACATTACGCGTACCTCAAGCTGAAGATGCCGGGCCCTTCAGGGGTCATAACTATCAACGGCAACACCGAACGCTCACTTCGAACCGAAGAACACACTGCGGCCCTAGCGGCCGAATATAACACCGGCCCATATAGGCCCGGATGCCGACCCGCCGTAAAGGACGGCGACAACAGCAAACGGGTTCAAACCCGTTCTCCGTCATGGGAGCCCGCATGCGTTCGCCGCAAATAGGGATACGCGCCCCACGGCATGCCTATCTCCTCCATGCTCCATGTGCCTCGCCAGCACAACTTTGCGCTTAAAATTCCATGGGCAGCCATGAGGCATTCTTTAATCCAAAGTACATGTTCGGCTCAACCGAACTCTGGGGCGACCTGGTCTTAGGACGATCCGGGGATTAACTCCGGACACCCCCAAGCATAAAGCACCACAAGCAGAGCCCTCGCCCATCAAGGTCTCATTGAAGGTCTCAGCCCCCACATATCAGAAGAAAAGGCGCAGACATGCAGCAGGGCACAGTGAAGACTTCAACTCACGCATCAAGGCCCTGCGTCAACCTTTCCTCTGTAAAAACTCCTTTTTCCTTCTTACAACTGCTTCCTTCACAGTTCGAATTGTACGGTTAGATGTCCTGAGCTTACGAGAAATAATAAAATACCTTTTATGGTGTTCGGATATCCGCATTCTTGCAATCTTTATGTCCCTCTCCGACTCTCTCATCGCTCCTCGAACAGCCCGGCATGAAAAAATATATTAGTCAGTCATGAGTTCGATTTATGTGTCAGCTCAATACCCTTAAGTCCGGCACCGCTTCCCGCTAGGAGTCCGGCGTCTCGGATATTGCACTATATGCATCTGTTCCGAACTATGTCTTGGGTCAATAGTTGGGTTGCCCGGCTCCTGTGTTTGCCCCTTATGTTCAGCTAGTTCGGCTAAGAGGGCAAAGGGAGAACCCCTGCGATTGTACTACTGGCTTGCCCGGTCAAGTACCTCAGGAGGAAAAAGCCAAAAACTGATAGTCATAGTAAGCATGAACGGGTCAGCGATCCGATGACGAGGTTGGACTCTAAAAATCATTGGCGATTTAGCCGTGTCACATGAAGGGTTCGTCTTAACACAAACCATGTGATTGGAAAGGGTAAGCTTCAACCCCCAAGTACATCACACATACACAGAGGGCTAGTCCCTAGTCCCCACCATCAAGCTCCTACGGCTAAGTGAAGGCAGTAAAACCGAATAGTCTAATTGCCTAGTTTCGTTCCCACACTACCGCCTCCAGGCACCAAGACGTTGGCTAAGGGTTACAGTGCGGAGACAAAACACCCCTCGTGATATTCACTTGGGGGCTGAAGCCGACGACTGTTAGCATTCAGAATTAACATACGGCCACACAGGAGTCAAAATTTAATCACTACAATATCAAACAAGTTCGCCGGGCGCATAATAAAGCATAAGTCCCACTTGGTACACACTTGATTACAGCTACTCAAGCATTACATTTTTTGAACACTGGCCCTCTATCGCCCGCTCTACGGTCATCACCTACATGAAGTACTGCTTGGGGCAGCGGTGCTCCTTCCCCTGGGGCGGAGGACCAGTGGCCATCTCCATTGGATTAATCCTTGGCCAATGAACCATGGTCTTCGCAAATGCGAGCCTCGCCCCCTCAAGGCACGCCGACCTCTTCACGGCGTCAATCCGGAGCGGCGCCTCCCTCAGCCTCTGCACAAGGCCAAAGTAGGTGTTCAGAAGGGGCTCCGCCGGCCACAGGCTGACACAAAGGTCCTTCAAGGCTAGCTCGAACATCCGATGCATCTCCATCAGCTGCTTCATTTGATCGCTGAGGAGGGGCGGACGCTCGGAGTCCGAAAATTGTGACCAGAAGAGCCGCTACGTGGAGTCCTCCTCGACGGTGCCATAGTGCCTCGCCGCAGCCGCCGCATTCTTCGGGAGCTCGGCGAAAACACCTGCAGAGCGCCAGACCCTCGTCAGCAGGGCGAATCTGTTGCCTCCGAACACACTCTGCAGTAAATTTTTCTTACCATTGGCAATTTGCGCCGCTTGCCGGAGCTCCTCCCGGACGCCTCGAGCGTCACTCCTCGCCTCATGCAGCTCCTTCTCCGCCTTGGATAGCCGGGAGGATTTCTCCTCCCGCCCCTTCTCAAGGGCCTCCAGCTTCTTGGCGGCATCCTGGAGCTCCACTTGGACTTCGGTCACCCGCGCCTCATGTTGCTCGGCGGCAAGCTTGGCCTTCTCAAGCTCGGCCATCGCCTCTTCAGCGGTGGTCTTCTTCGCGGCCGCCTCGGCCTCGGCTTTCTTCAGGGCCTCCTTCAAGCCCTCGACCTCGGCTGTAGCAGCTGCAGAACCATTAAGATTATGGATTAACACATAGTCCGGATAGTCAATATCCAGTGTCAAGTCAATTACACATCTCTTTGTAGGGCTTACCTTGCGCCTCGTCAAGCCGTTTGTTGACAAGGTCAAGCTCTTTATCGGAAAGCGGGAGCTTCCGATCCATCTCCTCTAATGCTACGGCATTAGCAGCCACGGCAACGGAAGATGCATGCGTCAGCAAAAATACATCGACATTGTTATCCGATTACCGAATTTGATCCTCTGCAGGCCTCTTTGAGGTCCTGGCAGAGTCTCGGGGGCTGCTATATGTGCGGCCTACCTAAAAACTAATAATCATTACCGCGTTATGAGAAAAGAACATTACTCGACTTACCTCAAAGCCTGTTAGAAGGCCTTGGACAGCGTCGTTCTGCCGGGATTGGACGGACCGAACACCCTGCATAACCGCACTCATCAAAGTGCGGTGGTCGTCAACGATGACGGAGCCTCTCACCAGCTCCTCTAGAACCTCCGGCCAGCCAGCTGCTGCTCGTGTGGAGGTGTTCGGCGCTGGCGTTTGCTCCTCGGCCCCCTGCTCTCTGTGAGGAGCCTGTGCCATCAAAGGCCTTGGGGGCTCGGGAGCGATCGACGGTGGGGGTCCGGATGGTCCGGACTCCTTCTCCTCATCTTCGGCGGCCGAGGTGTTAACCTCGGCCATTATGGCCTCCGCCTCCCCCTTTGTGTTTGGAGGGGGAGGAGTCCTTTGGGATCGCACCTCCTCAACCTATTCGGGGATCGGAGGAGGCGCGGAATGTGCCATGGACCCACTGTCTGCCAGTTCGGCGGGCGGAGACGTCCCCTTCGAGGTCTGCTCGGTAGGGCGTTCGTGCGGGGGGCTGCAGCTCGGAAGGATTTACCTTTCAAACCAAAGCAAATTACTGAAAGTATGATAACTAAAAAGGCCATAATATGTACCTGGTCACGCGGGACTTGACCCTGGGTCCCTTTGGAGGGATCGGCTCGGACACTTCGGATTCTTCGTCCGAGCTGTCAGGCAGTACCAGCTTAGGCCGGCACCGCCTCTTGAAGGCTTGGGGAGGATGAACCTCCTCGACGTCCTCAGATACCGCTCTCTTCTTGGAGTGCGAGGTGGCACTCTCCTCCTCGCCCTCGTCATCATCCCCATCCTGAACGGATGAGGCCGCCGCATCTCCGGGGTGGTTGCCCGCCCTACGCCGGAGGCCCTCCCTGGCCTCCGATGTCTCCTTCTTCTTGCCCTTCTTGTCGGGCGCCTTGTATGGCGCCACGACCAGCAGCTGCTCTGGCTGTTCGGATCGGGGCCCCTCTGGCAGCGGTGCTGGGCTGCTGATCTTCTCAGCCTTGGCGAGCCAGCCCTGAAAAACCCATGTAAAGGGGTTCGGATTAAGTCATGTGAAATAAATGTTTAGACTTTTGCTTGAACAAAGTATCGCTCACCTTCTTTGGAGGGTGCTCAGCGTCAAGACCAATGTCCCCTTCCTCTGATGGCCACTCCTTTTGTGGCCTGAATAGCAGCCCCCACACCTTCTTGTGGGTCGTGCCGAAGAGGCGCCGCACGATGGCCGAATCTTCAGGGTTGTGTGCCCACATGGGCTTGGCCCTCTCCTGACAGGGGAGGATCCGGCGATTGAGCATCACTTGGATCACATCAACCAGCTTCGCGCCGGTCTCCATCACACTGCCAACGCGCTTCTGTAGCACCTTTAAATCATCAGGTGACACCCAGTCCGGGCTTTTCTCGACCCACGAGGTCAGCCTGGTGGGGGGGGGGGTCCGGATCGGAATGCCGGGATTGATGCCCAGCCGGCCCCCTTTGGTTCGGTGATGTAGAACCACTCCTTTTGCCACATCCTGACGGTGTCGACGAATTGGCCCTCCGGCCACTGGACCCGTGTCAGCTTGCTGATCATAGCCCCTTCGCAGTCCGCATGTTCGCCGCCGACCACTTTGGGCTTGACATTGAACACCTTCAGCCAGAGGCCGAAGTGTGGCTGGACGCAGAGGAAGGCCTCACATAATATGATGAAGGACGAGATATGGAGAAGGGAATTGGGGGCTAGATCATGAAAATCCAGCCGGTAGAAGAACATCACCCCCGCACAAAGGGATGCAGGGGAAACCCGAGCCCCCTGAGAAAATGGGGGAGAAATACTACTCTTTCACCAGGACCGGGCGTTGGGATGACCTGGCCCTCTTCAGGGGCCCGATGAGCGACATTGGCCGGCAAGTAGCCGGCCTCCTTCAGCTTTAGAATATCCTCGTTGGTAATAGAGGAGGCTTCCCACTTCCCATTAGCACCAGATCCAGCCATGACCGAGGGAGGTGGAGTTGGACTCGCTGTAAGAGCAGAGAGAAAGGGCGCTGGAGCTCTGAGGATCTGAGCGAGCAGGAGGTGGAGGAGGGCGTGAGGTGCAAACTGTAGCGGCCCTCCCCCTTTATAGGCTGTTGACAGGCCGGGGATTCCTTTTTCCGCGCCGGTGGCCTCTCCACTTCCCAATATCTCCGCAACATTATGAGCGGGGAGGGGAATTGATATCATTAACCATATCCCCTTAAAAGCGGGACACAATTTCCACCTTGAGAGGACGTGTCAAACGTGGCGTCAGTCTCGAACCACGCTCCAAGAAATAGTAACTGCTTGGCATTTTGGCCGAAAGCGACTCTTCGTTGAGAGATAAGAAGTTGTCAGTAAAAGGCACTATTCGCGCTTGAGCGATGTTTTTGTTTTCCTTTGGTGTTAAGTAAAATCGCCACTTCAGATTTCAGACACCACCTGTTCCCGAACATTGAAGAACTCGCCTCGCAAGCCGAATACTGGTCAGATTAGCAGATGCCGGATACAAGCTTTGGCGTTGGAGGCAAGTTTGGGGGCTACTGAGGGAGTCATGGACTAAGGGGACCTCGGGGCGACGACCCATTGTACGTGGGCTGGATTGGTGGAGCCGTGTGGTGACCGGAGACCTGTGAAGCCGTGGTGTGCCCTCCAAGTTAAGGGTGGACGAGATCCCTTTCCCTCTTGTTGTAATCCATCTTCGGTAAACCCTAACCCTATCGGTGTCTATATAAACCAAGGGTTGTAGTCATTAGGGTTAGAGCTATATTCATCACCTCAGAGCCTAGGGTTTAGCTCATGCTGATCTCGAGGTAGATCTACTCTATAAACTCCATCATATACACAATACAATCAAGCAGGACGTAGGTTTTTACCTCTTCGAGAGGGCCCGAACCTGGGTAAACACTGCGTTCGTCGTCCCCTGTTATCCATTGATCCTAGATCCATAGCTCGGGACCCCTACCCTGAGGTCTGCCGGTTTGGACACCGACAACGACCAAGGCCAGGTGGGTGCCAGCGGGCGTAGAGGAGACAGTTTCCCTTTTGGTGCTAAGCGAGCAAGGACAGACGCCCTCCAAAGGTTTCCATTCCGGTGCCACAAGACCAAGACCATGAGCTCAACAGGACAGATGTCATCGCCGAGCCCACTACTGCGTCACGACCAGAAGCTTTGTAGGAGAAGACCACCTTTTGTCAGGATAGGGTGTACCTCTTGTCCCCTTTCAAATTGGCCGTTGTGGTATCCCTTCCCGCCTAAGTTTCCAGGGAAGAGGACCGAGGACACTATAAATATAGGTTGGCCACCACCGTAGAAGGGGTCGGTCGACTCATTCTCCCCCCTGAGCCCTCGTGAGGCAACTCATCCACTGTACTAGTTCATGCTCAACCTCCTCGTGAGGCCAATCCACTACAAAGCAGGAGTAGGGTTTTACACCTCAAGGTGGCCTGAACCTAGGTAAACTGCCATGTTCATCTTCTTCCCCGCTCACGAGAATCCGGCTAGGCTAGGCTGTAGGGCGATGAGCTCGAGGCTTGAGAGGTTGAGATCTTCGCAAACGCCCCAGAGTTCGAACCTTCTTGGGTCTGCGGAACCCTGAATCCGACATTTGGTGCGCCAGGTAGGGGCGTGTCGAAGTCCTTCTTCCACCTTCGCTTCGCCTCCGCTCCGTCGCTCCCATGGCCAACGCACGCCGTGTCCTCACCGAGCGCCGGGCCACTCGTGTCGCCTAGACGGCACCCGTGGGCAACGGCGCTCCTCACCGCTCTGCCTCCCCTGTGGCTAATGCTGCCACTAACCCCGCTGCTCGTGAGCAGCAGGATTAGTCGTTGCCACCCTCCGTGCGGCGTGACGGCCGTACAGCTACTCCGTCGCCCACTCCAGCCATGGTGTTGTCCTCCCATGCTTGCCGTGGGCCGGCAAACGCGCAGGCTGCGCTGCTCATGGCGCGTGAGCTCCTACATTATCTCCCCGCTAATGACCTCTACGATGACTGGCTTGGCCGCATCGCCGAGCTCGTCAACGCCACCGGCGAGGCCCCTGCACCATCCCGCTCGCTCCCTCCCACGCCATCTCAGGCTGGCGATGTGGCTCACGGTGCGTGTAACACCCCAAAAATTTAACCACATTTTTTATTAAGTAAAATTTGGCCAAAAATAAAATTTTGATTTATAACAGGTCCTTTAATAATTTTAGAGCCTTTTCTATTTCTGACTTTCAAAATTCTTCCCTCCATATAGAAATTTTTGGAAATAATATTATGGGCTTTGGTAGTTTTCCTAAACCATTTCATCTATACTTTAATAACAGTAGGAATTATTTTTCATAATAAAAAAAATTCCCCAAAACATTCTTCCTGGATTTAGACAAAATATTTTCTTTAAAATGAAATTCATTGAAAACCATTTTGATCCTATTTTCTTTCTTCTGTTCGGAAACCTTTTCAAATTTTAGTTGGGTTCAAAATTTTCTAGGAAGGTTCTGTTTTGATTGATGGTATTATTTGGAAAATTATTTTTGGAGGATAAAAAACTTTCCTTTTTAGAAGAATTTTGAATAGTTGGGAATTTTTCAAGAATATGGCCTTTTCATTCCTTCTAGAACTTCCAAAATCCATCCAATAATTTTTCTGTCACTTCTAAATTATCCCCAAGCCAATCTCACATTTCTAGGACAGAAACCAACACTTTCCCTCTCCACAAAAATATTTTTCATATTTTAAATAAACTCCAAAGTGGGAATTTGTTATATTCATGGTTTCTTTGAGTTACAAAGGAACTATATTTTCTACAACTCTTCTGCCTCCACCAAAATTATCCTAGCAACTAGATGGTACCTACAACCCATTTCACCAAAAACTTTGGTTGCCACAGTTCAAAATTTTCAAATTCCATTCAATTCAAATTTGGATCAGATTCAGTTTTGCTGATCAAATCCTATTTTAAATTACTCCAAAAATTCTGAAACTTTTCCAAGATCTCTTATTTACATCAACACTTCACCACAAAAATCCATAAAAAATCCTAAAATCCCTAGCACCATCTGTCAGTGCATCATACACATGAGGTTGCACTGTTCATAGTTGACTGAAATTCAGTTAACTGAATTTCTTCATACAGCAGAGGAGATCGGTGCCATGCACCCCTCCCCTTCCTTCTCCTTCACGGCGACACCGATGCTCATCAATGCCCCGACCCCCTGGCCCACTCCCCAGCCTCTCCTCGCCGATAAGCTGGCGGCTAGCCGGTGCAACGGCCACCGTACTCATCCACGGCGGACCGAGCGGAGCCGCCTCGGCCACCGACTGCCTTCACTGCACCGCCTCGCCCAAACCTACTTCTCCTCCACGCGTCGCTCCTCCCCGCCTCTCCGCGCGCTGACCCCGCCGCCCAATCCTCTGGACCCCTCCTAGCAGTCGCCGGAGTCGGTCATCGCCACCGCACCCGTACAGGAATCGTTCCGTGGATGAGGCCGAGGAGCTCGATCTCGATCACGCTGGCGTCTCCAGAAGGCTCCGGCACCCTCATTAACCCCTCGCCGCCCTTGACCCCCGCCCCTAACCTACCACGCCCGCCGGAATAACCCCGGCGTCATCCGCCCGTACTGGACCACCTCGAATCGCCTATAAAAGGGACCCCCGAGCCTCGGCGATCACTCACTCCACCCCCGCGCCTTCCCAATCGAGTCCCCACGCCCCTCCTCTACCTCCGGGAGGCTTTCTTCCTCGACTCCGACCACCGCTCCGCCGCCACTGCCCCCGACCAGCTCGACGTCGTCACTCCACGACCACCTCCAAAATCTTGCCAGTAGCCTCATATCTCACCCACTCACCGATCCCGCACTTCAATTCCACCTCCCGAGCTATCTTCAGCGAGATCCACCACCACCCGAACCGCCGTCCGCCGCCGTCGACCTCGCCGTCGCTCCGGTGCTCGCCGGCGACCAACTCCACCACCCACCGACGCGGAACACCTCCCCGAGCACGCTCATATCCTCGTCGCCCTCTAAAATGCCGGCGATCGCCGCCGGTGACCACCGCACCCTCTCTGTGCACGCGTGCGAGGCGTGTTCGAATTTCAAACCTAACGGGTGGGGCCCGCCAGTCAGTGTTTTATCCTTTTCTGTTATTTTCGAAAGCGTCTTCTGCCTCAGTACATTTTCTAAGCTGGAAAACTTATTCCGTTCCGAGGCATTTTCTTTTATTACAGCAGGGACCCGGTAGTAGTTATTTTATTTATAGAGAGGTCCTTGGTTTTAAAACCTTAGTAACTTTTTAACCACAAGTCCAAAAGACTTGATTCTTTTTTTGAAATTCTTATTTTTCTCTCTAGTTTTTTTTAATGTTTATTCAAAAAAATTGAGACAAGTTTTTGTACTGTTGCCAAAAATTTTAATTTGAGTTTGAATTTGAATTTTTCAGAAAAACAAGAGGGAAACTTTGCTGAGAATTTCGAAGGGTTTTCTCCTGACTACTTTGAACAAGGCAAGCATTTTTTAACTTGGGATATGGTGATTGCATTTGCATTGCATGTTTGCATCGGCTTGGAGTTGCACCACATATATCACAAGTGTTTGCATGCATGGTCATATCATTTCTTGCTCATGGCTTGCACTTCACTCAAGCTCAAGAATCTCTCTAACTTGGTTAAAGGCTGAGAAAATTCAGGAGCGTGTCTCCTGCCTTGGACGTGCCGGTGGGCACAGGCCATTTTTGACATGGTGGTGTCACGTGACGTATGTGGAACATACCGGTGATAATGAGTAACACCTCCTGAGTCGGCCTAGATCGAGTCTTGTTCCATTACACCTAGCTGGATACCATACTGCCACGGGTCCTTCCACAAGGAAGGTACGGCTTAGTAAGTTGGTAACCCCTGTCCAGGTACACACCACATAGAGGGCCACGATGAGGGTTTCCACGGCCATGGACTAAATCCTGTCATCAGGTCAGGGGCATGGGTGTTACCGGTTGTAGCCGAGAGGGGGTCCCCCCTTGGAATCCGCGCGTATTAATAGTGATCCCATGCTACTCGAGATTGTTGTCTCCCCGACTTAGAGTTTTGCTGGAACGATGCTTTGGGTGATTCCTGGCATCCCGACGGTTAATCTGGTGTGTGCTGGTCAGGTGTGTTTTCAACCCAGAGACCGTAATGGGAATTAGTCAGTGTCATGGTACTAACTAAAGAAATCCTTTACTTGTGGGTAAAGAGTACACCCTCTGCAGAGTCTAAACCTATTCGAATAGCCGTGTCCTCGGTCAAGGGCATTAGCTGGGTGGGTCAAGTGTCTGTCCCGGTGTCGGTCTCCGGAGGAAATAATTAAAATATGCCTAAAATATTTTGTAGGATAATTATTGATACTTTGATGCTACCATGATTATTTTTCTATGCATATCAATATTATTGTGGTTATGCATATTATTGTGGACTAACCCGTTTCTCTTATTTTATTTTCCTGAGTGTCTCAGGGGCTAGCTAGACTACCCCGGGCATTCGGTTTTATTTTCAAGACCTCTTCGTGGCGTCCCTCGAGTTCACAGGCGGTTTATCTCGCCACTACTCTTGTGGATACCCGATTGGCATTTCTTTTCAAGACCTATTTGTGGCGTCCCTCGAGTTCACAGGCGGTTTATCTCGCCACTACTCTTGTGGATACCCGATTGGCATTTCTTTTCAAGACCTCTTCATGGCGTCCCTCGAGCTCACAGGCGGTTTATCTCGCCACTACTCTTGTGGATACCCGATTGGCATTTCTTTTCAAGACCGAAAATGGCGTCACTTTGACACCCGACTGGCACTTCTTTTCAAGACCTTTCATGGTGTCGCTTGAGATTACGGGTAATCGCCCGACGCTCTTGCGAACCTCTCTTGCGGACCCGTGTAGTCCTCAAGATGATTCTGTGGATAGACCCAAAACCAATGATAGCAGGCAGATGCCGGCGGCGGGGAAGAAGATCTGAGGCGATGAAAGACAGTCTGGAGGGCGGATCCCCGCTGTGGTGGACCCTTTTGTCGTTGGAGCAGCTGAGCTGGGGTGGACGACAGCGTGGCAGGAGCGGGACAAACCACACAAGGTTTTCTTTGACAACTATCTGTAAGAGATGTAATTCTGTAAGGGCTCGTTTGAATTCTAACAACGCAGGGATAGGAAATACACAGTAAAAGGATAGGAATGCATGCGCAAAACAGAGAATTTAAAATCACAGGATTTCTGTCAATCTGGGTGTTTGCTTCACGGGAATTGGAAGGTCACAGGAATGCAAATAAGCATTGTCAAATTAAGTCAAACCACAAGAAAATGTACAGTTATAATGCTATTATGCTACTATCACTTAGTCTTCTTCTTCATGAATAGGAATTTGAAAAGGAGGGCCAAGTGGATATTAAAATTCCTATGATTTTTCTTTGAAAGAGACACTAAAGGAACAAATCCTACAATTTTCCTTTGCTCCATTCCTTTGAACCAAATGCATGAATAGTACTACCATAGGAAACTTTCCAAATCCTATGTTTTTCCTTCACTTTTCCTTTCAACCACTGGCAATTCTAGTAGGCAGGCTTGAACAGGCAAAAGCCTACACTCCAAAAATGTTTTTGTGCTACTTGTACTACTTTGGACCCAGGCCACTACCCTACAAGCTCAACTCCCAGGCCCATCTACACATGCACAGCTCAAACGCGCATAAATAAATAATGATGGCTTTCGAGAGAGTCCATCACGGATAGCTAAGTTGCCTGGTACCTCACTGCCTCACTTCTTGTTATATAGGAGAAACTAACCGTATTTCACGTTGCTACGTGTGCTCAGTGGACAATATATATAACATGTAGAGTAAAAAAGCAATGCAGCAAGTGTACAACCTCTTTGGCGGAGCCATGTCAATCTCAGCATCATTTGGTTGGTCGCTGAGGATGCTGCGGCTGATGTGGCAGTCAGAGGAGGGGAAGAAGATCTTAGGCGCCTGGAGATGGAGCCAAGGGTACTGCTCCGCTGTGATGGAGGGTTTCATCGTTGGGGCAGCTCTGATGAGGTGTACGACAGCGAGGCTGAAGCAGGACGAGAGAGACAATGTTAACCTGAAGTGGTATTCTAATAGCAACTCCAATAGATGATGTAAAATATATAACCAAAAAGTGCTAGATGTAAAATACACCAGCCGCTCATCTCTGAACTTAACTGTCGAAACTGAATTTTACTGTCGAAACTGAATTTTGCTGTCGAAACTAAATTTTACTGTCGAAACTGAACGCACTAGTAGCAGAAAAGTAGTGCACTTATAGTTTTGGCCGCTCGAGCACTAGTGGCAGAGTAGTAGTGGTCTAAATCGGTAGCCACTCCAGCAGGGAATGTACTACCAGAGAGCAGCCGGGGCAGAGCAGCAGCGTGTGCGAGAGCCGGGGCAGCTGGTCATGTAGCAGCACCTCGGGTAGTAGCAGCAGGAGCTCGAGCGAGAGCCAGAGCTGCTGCTCGTGCAGCAGCAGCGCAAGCAAGAGTAGACCAGCAGCGCAAGTAAGAGCAAGAGCAGCAGCGCGAGCAAGAGCCAGAGCAGACCAGGCAGGGGACCGAGAGCAAGAGCAGAGCAGCAGCATGAGCGATAGCCATAGCAGCAGCAGCAGGGACAGCGAGAGCCGAAGCAGCAGTAGCAGCTCCTACTGATGTGGACGTCGCTGCTGAGGGAGCGACGCTGTGGAGGAAGTGGCCAGCGATGTCGCCGTAGATGGAGCCGCGCCATGGCGGCTCGGGACCGAGCGCCGGCAGCACCGTGAGATAGAATCAAGAAGAAAATGCAGTGATTACTTAGAACCTCTTTGGTGGCGCTGATTGGGCCTCAGCTTCATCCGAGGAATCGGTGATGGTGCTGCTCTTCCGGTGGTGCAGGTGAAGACGGCGGTGTGGGAATGGAGGTGGCGCGGAAGACGAGGCGAACGTCGGGGCAGCTCCTTGGAGGTGGAGGATGGGGTGGCTGAACCGGCGGGACGACGAGATCGACGACGGATCCTCATCCGGTGCGGTGGATGAGGGACGTCGAGCTATTGCGGTGGACGATGTCATCGGGGAAGAGGCTCCGGCTGGGTGGCGGACGGAGGAGGGTGTGGGGCTTCGAGGGTTTTCATGGCCTCGGTGTATGAATGCGGGGCAGAGGGGATGGGAGGGGGAACCATGGCTTAGGGACGCGCTTGTCCGAAATCTGGGGTAAGTTACGAAGTTAGCCCCACCGATTTGATCTAGGTGGTTGTTTTGGTTCAGGAGTATCACGGGAATTTTGCGTGTCGGGATTTCGCAGGAGGTGGGAGTTTTCACGCGCGTTGTAATTTTGGGATAACAAGGCGCAGGTTGAGATGGAGGGAATTTTAGGAGCACAAGGAGACAAAGAGATATCTTAAAATTTTGGGATAACAAGGCGCGGGTTGAAATTTCTGGACAAGCCTAACAGCTACTGTACCAAATCAATTCGCACTTTTCTCGACGAAAAACCAAAAAGAAATCATTTCGCACCACACAAGAGAGTCTAGTCCTATTTTGCTGTATGAGTTACTACAAATGCCATTCAAAACTTTGAATCGATGTTATGTTCGATTAAAATATTTCGCTACGCGTATAATGCATGTAACCTGCTACTCAAATGAACATTTTAGTGCATTCCAAACGTATATACTACCGCTTCAATATGAACTAAATTTGAATTTGTTTCTCTATTTGAATAAGATCTACAATTATGATTGTTGTCAAGTTAAACCATTTGAATTCGTTTATCTAATTCAATAAGATCTACAATCATCATTGTTGTCAAGTTAAACCATCGTTTGTATATTATCTTCACAACACACCACATGATTACTGTCGAGTTAGATATGAACTATGTGTACTATATGAACTCGAACTCGAATTTTTCAATCCACTTTATGTTGATTTAAAATCACAGTACATTTAGCTAGATCTTCATAATCTAAACCATGTCTCATATGTATAATGTGTTTATCACATAATGTATGGTGCCCCGCCCCCTACGCCTACAAGTTTTTAGCTGTGAGTTGAAACGCCACACATTATCACAAATTCAAATAAAATGTGAGATTGTTCGATATATAGTATGGTTTACATTGTTCGGTATTTAGTTGTGAGCTGCAAACGCCACACATTATCACAAATTCAAATAAAATGTGAGATTGTTCGATATATATTATGGTTTAGATTGTTCAATATTTAGCTGTGAGTTGCGAACGCCACACATTATCACATTATAGTATAACATGTCCAAAACCACACCACGCGTATCACTATGATCTCTTATTCAAATATATGAATCCACTTTCATAACGAATTATGATCTTTGTTAGTCTCTTACACCCACACAATCCTCTAACCTTTGTAGCTAGCACTAACTTTCTCTCGTGCATGCACACGCCCTCCTCGCCCTCGCCCTCCCTCAGCATTCTATCCATCACACACATTCATTTATTTTCTGTAGGTCGTTCTCCCACGGTCTCCACAACTCCTTCTTTCTGACACACACCGATCGATAAACCGCTCTAGCGATGTCTGCCTACCACATACACACACACTTTCCATCTCCTCCTTTCTGTGTCCATGCCTCATGTCTCTCATACGGTCCCACATACGCGTAAACTCTCGCCCCTCTTTTCATTGATCTCACAATCGCACACTCCTCCCCCCTATCTAGTAGGCCTCTCGCACCACCTCCTAGCTCCATCGCTCTCTCTCTATCTGTCTCTCTGGGCCTTATTTGCCTCTAACAAATGGATGTACACCAACCGATCTCCCACTATACATATAGCTAGCTAGGTCGTTTATAACTCGTTTTCCCCACACGCCGATCAATCTACCTCATTAGTTATGTCTTTCCCTTCCTCCGACACACAACAATTGATCTACCGATCTAGTTAGGTCTGCTTACCAATCACATATGGTCCCCCTTCATCATCCATGCATGCCTACCGACACATCTATCATGCACAGGCACACGCACACACAGAAACACATCCCCTCTCTTCTTGATATTGCAGTTGTACCCTCAGTTTGTCTAGTAGGCCTCTCCCACCATCTCCGAGAAGAAACTCCACCACCCCTCCGGCACTCTACCTCTCTCTCTCTCTCTCTCTCTCTCTCTCTCTCTCTCCCGCAACCTATTTCCCGTCCTTCACTTATGTATGGATGTCGACCGATCTCCCTCAAGACATAGCTAGGTCTCCCTTTCTCAACACATAGACAAGTCGATCTACCTCTCTAGTTAGGTCTCTGCCTCCCCCCGCCCCCTCCTCCCCCCCCACACACACTGATACATCGAGCACTCTAGTCATGTCTCCCTGCCACACACAAACTTGCCCTCTTCCCTCTGACGTTCTGGTAGGTCAGTCACCCTATATCTTTGACATGCACACACACAAATTTGATGGCTCTCTTCATCGATCTCGCACCCACACACTTGATCCTCTCTTCGACTCTATCGATATCTATGACCCCTCCCTCTCTTCTCGTGGATCACCCCCTCTATATATGATATAGATAGGCCTCTATTTCACACACATTGCATGTGTCACATTTTTGTTTGAGATATCATCGACACATATTCCCACAAATACACTCACGAAATCACCCCCCAATAAAAAAACACTCACGAATGCACACGCCATCTCTCTAGGTTTGTATCTCTCTCTCACACACACACGTAGTTGGGGGACATGCACGAAGAGAAGAGGTGCACGCACGGCCCACGTACTCCTGTCTCTTTCCCAACCACACCCGCGCGGGTACACGGTGGAGCTCATTTCTGTACGAAAAGGCAGCCCACGTGGTAATTTGACACGTGTACTGGTTGTCCACTTGATGGAGGATCGTGTACCACGGGTGAACAAACAAATTGCGGCTTGACTCGTTATTTTAAAAAATATTTTATTCCTCAATGGCGCACGTACAGAATATAAACCAATTGTTATGGAGAGAAAAAGGAAAGTCGCTCCTCTATACTATACTATATAATATAGGCAGGAAAGGATGCTCAATGCTTGCTTTCTGGGGTCGGTCTGTTCTACTCTCTCACACAAGATGGTGGTGGCCACTCTCTCTCTCTCTCTCACCGCTGGCCCCTGATCCGGCCGGATCCAGTCCGCCAGTGGAAAGGGACGATGTGCAACGTTGCTCCGGTCGCCGGCGTCGACGCAGGAAACCCACTATCGGCGCGTCCCGATCTGCGGTACCCACCGTTCTCCCTAAGCAAGCTTCGGTGCGGTAGTGCCTTTGCCCCATGCTCGCTGCCGCAGTATGGGTAGATCTCGCCCGCCGCCACCCTCCTGGTTACATCCCGACGACCCTCAGGTACAACTTCCACTAGAACCGGCCTTGCTCCACCACACATCTTCCTATGTCGCTGCACGTGGATCTTCTCTAGTTATTTTCCTAAAACATACTGTAGCTCGGCCGGTGTACTTTCCATGTTTCATCAACAGTGCCACTATCATTGCAATCACACTTATTCAATATCCTTGTCAACAGGGATACTCAGGTCCATTTTAGTGCAACTGCACAAAATGATGGGATGGTGCATGCATCCAACTGCTACATGTCTTGGCGGGCATCAATGAGCTGCGTGAAAATGGCTACCAACATGTCCACCGTGGCCAGGAAATGAAAGCATGCATAGGGACCTGATCGATCATTTTTTTCTTTATTTGTACACTTCACACAACTTTGTCTTAAGTTGTGAAGTAAATACTGGGTCTGATATGTGAATCATTGATATGCATTAGCATGCATGTTAGTTTCCTTTGTATTTGTTGGAATGTTGTAACAAGAAACCCTTCAAGGCAAGACACATGAAGAAAAGATGAAAGCTTCATAGCATTGTAGTAGTATAATTTTATCTCGCTGAGAAATTACATTTACTAGCACGGTATATGTAAACAAATGCTGAAAGGTTGATAGCATTGCGAGAAACCATTCTAGGAGCACAAAACTTCCTTTCCTCGACATGTGGGACATCCAGCATTCGGGTCCATGTGCCATGCACAAAATTATGAGTGCACAACCACAAGGAATACTACTAATGAGCAGTCACATCTCAAAGCCACACCTTTCCAATAGTAGTAAGCTGGACGCATGAACAACACATCATTTCACACATCATAGAATCCTCTCGTAATAATTTTCCTAGAAAAACACCACACATGAAGATTGGACGGTACTGTTGCAGCAAGGCATATAACCCTTCTCCGAAACATCAAGTATGGCCATATGGGGATGGTTCCAGAAAATAATATTCCCTCCCTTCCGGTTTATGGGCCTCAATTCCAAATCTAAACCAATGTTGCAGCAAGGCATACTACTAATGTTGCTGAGGTTTCTCTTAATCCTTGCATGCAACATTTTTATTGAAGCTTGAAATGTGAACATGTGAATGGGAGGGACTACTACAACCCTTCCAAAAAAACTGTAGTACTAATGGTATCGTACTCCCTCCATTCACCATCTCACATGCTCAGTACTTTTGCGAACTATGGAAGTAACAAATTTATTCCACCACTCAGGATCTATTATGGTTAGGGAGATTTCAAATTGAGTCATATAGACTGGAAAGTAGGCACTTAGGGCATCCACAATGTATGCTTTTTGTTGCCTCTAAGCCCTCTCTCTCCTCTTAGAGGCAGGCCTCTATACATTGCATGAACTGCCTCTAACAAAAAATTGGCTAGCATCGTGTCTAACCTTAGAGGCTGCCTCTAACAATGTAACAATCCATCTGGTCCCACTTGTCAGCCTTAGGAAGCATAAGAAAGTACAAGAGAAATATTACTGATTGGACAAATGTGGTGCTAATCAATACTTTTAAAATTTCTGCTAGGGCCCACCTTAGAGGCTGGTTAGAGTCTCTATACATTGTGGTTTTTTCATTTGATAAGAGGAAAACCATGTGGGGCCTACCTTAGAGGCAAGGCTCTATACACTGGAGATGCTCTGTAGTGTACTACTTTTGATGTGTCCCGTCAACTCGCAGAACGAGGAGAAGCTTGCTTAGTATGCCCTCTCCCCCGCCCACGGGTGCGGTGGCTCACAGAGTCGCAGGATGAGGAGAAGCTTGCTTACCACGCCTACGCCCGCTCCCTCGCCCACCCGCGTGGTGGCTCGCAGGACGAGGAGAAAATTTTACTAATCCCTCCATTAGAAATATACTCCTCGTCCCTACCTTGGTTAGAGAGATTATCATATTGTTTGAAATATATGTCTTTTAGCAGATTTCAATATGAACTAATAGTACATACTCCAAATACTGATGTATATAGACGTATTTTAGAGTGTAGATTCACTCAATTTGCTCCGTATGTAGTCCATATTGAAATGGACGTAGTAGTAGTACGCACTCTCCCTCGCCCCTCGCCCACGTGGTGGACGTGCAGCAATTCATTCGGTGTTAGATAGACAGAACCATATACTATACTACCATCATTGCTCGACTTCCCAAAGAGGCGAAGAGGCAAGCGCAAGGTTAATATTTTTGAGATGACAAGCGCAAGGTTTATAGGAGAACGAGTAGTAGTACTACTAGTAGTACGTACTGTATGGGGAAGAAGGCAACAAGAATGTATGTTTTGCATGACAGTCTCTTCTTACAGGACGTGCTAGACCTAGTGGACCTCATTGTTGCAATGGGAGTATCATAGATGGCACGGTTCAGAGTGGTGGGCAGCGGGAATAATATTCGGAGCTACTTAGTCTTAAACCCCATGAAGAAGTCCCATCGAAAGGAATAGCCATCCTCTACACGTGCTCCTATGTAAAATGAGTAAATGAGACAAAAAGAGAAAGAGATAAAGTAAAAAAGACACCAACCTTAGATCCAGCCCTATTGTATCAGTGAATGATATTTCTACGTCATGATTGACATGGCTATACTATTAACCATGCTGCGGAGGTAGCAGCGGATTTTTATTTATTTGCGGAGGTAGCAGAGGATGGATATTCAACGAGGAGTGAAATGATGGCTGCTTCCTCGGTCAAACATAGAGAAAGGTGGGCCTCGTGATTTGATGGATCATTAGTCATTATTACTGCTTATACTCTTTACCCATATAATAACCGCGTCGTAGAGTAGTTGGCCTACTAGACATGCTCGAAATGGCAACGTGGTAGAGTAGTTACCCATATAATAACCGCGTGGTAAAGAAAGAAGTATACTTTTAATAACCATGCTCGAAGAGAAGAGGTGCACGCACCCACGCACGTAGCACTCTTTGCGTCTTCCCCAACCACACACGTGACACGGTGGAGCTCATTTCTGTACGATGGTGCAACCCACGTGATAATTTGACGCGTCTAGTAGTAGTTACTCACTTAATGGAGGGTCGGGAACAACGCATGAACGGTGCCGTGTTATTTATAAATAAAGTTTTTTTTCTTTAGTGGCACGTAAGCAATATAAATAGGTTCATATGGAGAGAAAAAGAAACCGCTCCACTATATACATAGCCATGAGCCTACACGGTTGCTTGCTGGGGTTGCTCTCTTCACACTCTCTCACACAAATCGACTGTGGCCACATCTCTAGTCACACATCCGGGAGGATCACGTCCGCCGGGGGAAGGGGTGGATGCTTTGTATAGATGCGGTCGCCATCGCCGACGGTGAAAACCCACTGTCGGCGCATCCCGATCAGGGGTCCCCGCCGTTCTCTCTCACAAAGTCGGGTGTGGTTGCCTTCGTCCCTTGCTCACTGCCGCGACATGGGCAGTTGCCGCCTCCCGCCGGCCGCCCTCCTCTAGCTACATCCTGACATCCCTCAGGTACAACTTCCTTTACAGCCGGCTTGCACCACTGCCCCAGCTGCCCATATCGCTCCATGTGGATATTTCTCTACTTCTTTTCCCCGCACGTACCTCTACTGGCTTCTACTGTATTTGTGATGAGTTTATGTCTCATCAACTAGTCCCACTAGTCTTATTCTAATCACACTTCTTCAATTTCTTTGCCACAGGGATGCTCAGCTCGATTTTAGTGAAACTGCACAAAATGATCCGATGGTCAAAGGGTTGCAAACTTCATTTCTTCGGAAGGTTCAACGTCGCCAGCAAATTAAAGCCTGGTTAGGGTTTAGGGTTCAAGGCCTAGGGACTGCATGGATCGTTTTTTTCTTTAGTTGTCTCTGTTCCAAAATAAGTGTCAACTTTAGTACAACTTTGTACTAAAGTTGGCATAAAGTTGAGACACTTATTTTTGAACAGAGGGACTACATATTGGCTATGGTATGTGAATCATTGAGATGCAATAGCATGCATGTTAGTCTCCTTTGTATTTGATGGAATGTTGCAACGGGGCAACCTTGGACACAAGATACATGAAACAAAAGCTGAAAGCTTCATAGCATTGTACAATTTTATCTCGCTGAGAAATTACAGTACTGTGTACTAAAGAGTTAGGTGTCCAAAAAATATAGTGATAGTGTGAGGTGGGCCATGTAATCACTGAGCTGCTGTGTTTTCGCTGATTTCACACTCCTTCGCTGTAAGAGTGGAGAAAATTGTAAAGAGTGGAGACGCTCTACCTCCTTTTGCCGAAACGTGGGACATCTAGCATCTGGTGCACGTGTCATGCACCAAAGTAAAGTGTATAGTACAACTGAGACTCAGCACGGTCGTACCACCTCAGTAATAATGACCAATGGCCGTCAAATCACATAGACCGGGCAGTAAGTTGGACGGAGGAAGCAACCATCACTCTTCGGTTAATCTGCTTCTCCCTTCAACGCATGCGCGAGTGAGAGGTCGCATTTGCTCTGCCCGGACATGACTGCGGCACCGATTCTTTGGAGCGGCGCTGACCATTTTAGGCGGGAAGCGCGTGCGGGCGATGGAGGGGCTTTGGGTGGGCCAGGCTGGTCAGGAGCGGTCGTGGCAGCTGTCCCAACCGGACACCCGGAAATGAGATGATGCACCGACTCTCGTGGCTAAATCGTAGTAGTACTACACACCATCTCTCTGTAGGAGTAGGTCGATGTGTCGCTCTCGCTAACACACACACGCTGTTAAAACACACACACACAAACACACGCACACACAGGTTCATATAATAGGAATATCGTGGGAGTGGGAAGCCACCGGAAGTGAGATAAATGGAGTACGTACAAGAAGAGAAAAGGTACACACACGTTCATCGAAGACACAGTGGCTGCCTCGCACTATAGCCCAGCCGACCATAGCATGTGTAATTTTGTAAACTACGAGATGGAGTACTACATTTCTCCACTCATCATCTGCCTTGGTTGATGAGATTTCAAATTTATGCCCTATAAACCGGAAAGTAGTGAGTAGTTAAAATTTCTGTCAAACTTTGTCAAAAAATATATGACATGGCGTAAAAACCTGGACTGAGGTAGTACTCCCTCCGTCTAGGTGTTAAGTGATCTTACGAAAATCAGATATTCCCAAAATATTTAGGTGTCATCCATTAACTTCGCATCTCAATCCACTCCTAGCCTCGTTGCTAGCGAGCATTACTTACTCCGCCTTCTTATCTCCCCCGGAAACCCAATGCATGCAGTGCAACTACGCGTTGATTAGTCAAGGAATCAAAGCCGGCTTGCATGTGAGTTAATATGTGGCCCTGCATGGTAGCTAAAACGGCATCTCTTAATTGCTGTGATTAATTTTTGCGTTTAGAGAGAGAAATCAGGGCTTTGATTGGAGGAAGGACCGGTCAAGTTTCTCCTTCTCCTCCAATCTGTTTGCACCTTCTAACATGACTTATACACCTAGACGGAGGGAGTAGTACGAGATACGGTGGCACACTGACTTAGGCCGAATACAAGTGCCCAAAATTATTGGAAGTGAGCAAAGTGTACATACAAAATAATTAAAATTGAATTTCTCATTTTTTTTCGAAACAGATGCAAAAGATTCGCCTCATCCATTAAATAAGAGGAGAATAGAGTTTGATAGTTTGCAAGTGACCTTACAAATAAATGGCATGGCAATTACTCTCAATACGCCCTAGTTTCTTAGCACCCGCTGTAACCCTCTAGTACATACGGTGGCACACTGACTTTGGTCGAATACAAGTGCCCAAAATATTTAAAATTGGAGGATGGTGTGGCCCACCTTTCCGATATTTTGACCGTGTGTGGTTCAGTTGTTGCTTCGGAGGGTTGTGTACCACACGTGAACGATAGTAAGTGCGACCAGGAGGCATGGAGCGTCAATTGCGAGTTGACTCCTTCGAGCGTTAACTTTTCTTCACGTATTAGCTTTGCCCTAGTATTTTTCTTCACTAGTACATTAAATAGAGAGTTCCGTTTCGTGCACAATTTAAAACAATTTTTATGGAGAGAAAAAGAAAACCACTCCAACTATATATGCTGCAGCCTCAGCGCTTGTTTTCTAGGGTTTGCTCTCTTCACACTCTCTCTCCACTATATATATACACGCTGGAGCCTCAGCGCTTGTAGTTTCTCTCTACACACTCTCTCACCCTATCCAGATCTAAACAAGAATGCGTTGGCCTCTCGCTCACCGGGGAAGGCAAGGAGGCTTAACGCTGTCGCCGTCGGTGAGGGAGAGAATCCACTGCCGGTGTCGCTGTTCTCTTTCACCCAGCGGCGGCGCGGGAGGGCCTCCGACCCCTTCTTCCTCGCCGCCGTACATAGTGTGGGCAGATCGGCCTCCAGCCACCCACCGAGCCACACCTCGAGAACCTTAAGGTATAATTTACTTAATCCACAGGCATTGCTCTAGCTGCATGTGGATTTTTTTTGCTTCTGCACTCGAATCTAGGTGTTGGATCAAACAGGAAAGTAGTGGGGAAAGTTGTATAGCATGAATCTAGGACGTGGTACAAAGAGGAAAGGAAGCGGGGAAAGTAGTATAGACTGGCTATCCAACACCTATGTTGGTCGAAAGGGAAAACAATGACAAATGCAGTACACACATCTGTAAGGAACTGATCTTTTGGTAGGTGGGGGACAAGGCTGTAGAGTTTGAGCAAGAATAGATTTGCTGCCCTCACATAGGGAAAGGTGTCTAAAGATAACAAAAATGGGACCAACACAAATATGCTCCTTGGTTGTTTGTTGCAACAAACTTTGCATCACCCCTTTATACATCGGTAGATGCACATGATGCTTGTGCGTCCACTGTCCCATACAACTCTTTAGCTGTTGTTAATCTAATAATGCCGTTGGAAAATTGAAGCAATACCACAGTTTAAAGCAAATTACATGTTTAATGAATTTTATTGTTAATATAATCTCTCTGTTAATATGAATCAATGCCACTGTTTGAGAAATGCTATTGTCTTGCTTTTTTCCATTTAGATAAGTTAGATGCTTCTTTTTGTGGGGTTCTGTGTCATCCACCGTTATTGACCAGTAATTGTTTCGTTTGCACCTCTGTGTAAACAGGGTTATCTACTTCACCTCGTTGCTATTGTGACCTTTTGTTGCACTGCACAAAACACTTTTCTGTTTAAGAGTGTTTTGTGCAGTTCAACCAAAATTTCACACTAACAATGTTGCTTGATTGCTTGACCTTAGTGGAACTGCACAAGAGGAGATCTGACTTCCTATCCGTGTTGGTAGATTTGTTTCAGATCTTCTTCTTGTGAGTTGTTTTAATTCTGCGTCATGAGAGGTCAGTACTGGCCTTCTTTCACATGATTGTGCAGTGTGCTTTCATATGTTGTGCTACTTATACGGTAATGTTGCTTGATTTTAGTGAATTGCACAAGAGACCAGACTTCCAATCTGTATGTGCACCGTAATATCCCATTGAGGTAAGATAATGATATTTCACAACAGTTGCCCTGTATTTTGCTACTGTGATCAGAAAATTAATGTCGTTCTTTAGTGCTATACTTGTGCTCCCTAATTGACATGCCAAATCTTACATTGAAGGCGAAGCTTGTCTGTTATTGAACCAAGTGATGAAGGGAAAGAACAAGCGGAAGAAGAACAAAAATCAACTCCCGAGGCTGTAATGAAGCACTGGAACTGTGATGACACAAGTAATGATATAGTTTGCATCATCTAATTTATTGCTATGGCTGGAACGAGCAATTGTTTTCCCACTGTGATTTGATGCCACTCTTAATGTAATATGTAATTATCTCTACTTGTGCAAACAGGGATGAAGATAACATATATTTTAGTGGAACTGCACAAGAAGATGTTGAAAACATTAAACTAATCGAGGAGTATATGGTAAGCATGGCAACCACAGTAGATAATAACGGATGGTTCCGGAGAAGTGCTTCATCTGCATGCTCTACACAATAAGCCTCCTGACAAAGGTTGGTACCGGCCGACGGATTTAATCCATATGATTGAGCTTTGTCATCTCTATTGGTGTTGTGCTACTGTTTAGCTACTGTCATGAGAAAGTGGTATTGTCCTCGAGAAGTGCTTCATCTGTGCTGTTTTAAATATTTCCTTTCCTTTTTTTGAGCAAACAGGGATGCTAGCATCTAGTTGTTCTCTTGTGCTTGCACAAAAGGATCATCCTCCTCTGAAGAAGAATATGGAGTACGTGAAGTGCCTATAGTTCTGATTATGACAGGATGAAGAAGCCAAGCCTCTTTTATTATCAAAAGAGAGCAGTTGAAGGATGGTTACATTACTACCCACATGAACAAACTAACTTCAGCTCAGAAGGACTCACAGATCTCCATCTTTGTTGCTGTGATGGCCAATACAATGTTGTTTTAGGATTCTTTCTGGTGAGTTCCATTTTTTTAAATGTGTGCTCTGCATGGATCATGTAGGTTGCCAGTTTAAACTGTAAATTCATAATACAGTTTGCTTTGTACTAATCACTTTTCTTGTATTTATGCAGACGGGGATGCTCAGCTTGCTTTCAATGGGAACTGCACAAAATGTTCTGATGTTCATGCCCTCCATTGTACTTCATCATGCACAATACTTCGAATGTTCTTGAATCATGCATTTCCACTTCCATCCACAAAATTAGCTACAAGAAAGGAGGTGCCGATATGTTCAAGGCGTTGCAACATATAAAGGCGAAATCATACAAGCTACGCGCGAAGTTGATTGATTTTAGTGGAACTGCACAAAAAGAACAACTGGTTTATTTAGCACGAGGTGACATGTCAATGTCTGAACTGATGGCAAACCCCGCCCATTCCACAATCGTAGGCATTTGATATTTTGGAATGGAAAAACCTTGTCAAAGTTTGCTCATTGATGTACGCAAAAAGACACTCATTTGATATTTTGGAATGGGACAACCTTGTCAAATTTTGCTCATTGATGTTAGCAAGAAGACATGCGTTTGATATTTTGGAATGGGACGCCCTTTGCCATCAGCACCATTGATCGATTTTTCTTTATTCTTTAGTTGTGAAGTAAATATTGTTTTGAATGTTCTCTATGAATTGACAGGCCTGTGAGTGATTGCAATGTACATGCACGCTAAAAAGCTCCTCAAACTTTTTGTACGTGTGAAACTACTACAAACGAGGTGATCACCATGCGTCCTGAGAATAATGCTAGTACGTATTATTTTGCATGTTCATCTAATTCTAGTGATACAAGAATTCGAACAAATCGGACTAAATTCGTTCATACACGGCCCGATTTCATATAAACATGCCGGATTTCATTACATTTCATACATTCTTCAACTAAAAAGGGGTGCGCTGGAGGTATAATTAATTAACCTAATCTATGATCTTCGGCTTCCATTCCCCATGTCCGACTGAGCCCCAAGAACAGAAGTTTCTTCTCCAGCTCCGCCTTCGGAGCCACAGGAAGTAAAGCTGTCTGACTCCACGTCACCGCCAAGCAGCTAATCGGCCGTCAATGTTCAACCCGCCAAGCTTGGCTTCAATAGGAGGGTAGCAACGGTGGCCTTACTTGGACCCGAGCGGCGGCGACATACCATCTTCTACTCTTCCTGGTTTTCTGTGTGGCGCGGCCTCGTTGCCGGCGGGGCGGCGCCTCGGCGGAGCGGGGGAAATCCTCCCCCTCGTTGCCGGCAGGGCGGCGCCTCGGCGGAGCTGGTGATGTCCTCTGCCTCGTTGTTGGCTAGGCAGGGCCTCGCCGTAGCCGGCAAAGTCCTCCACCTCGTTGCCGGTGGGGCGGGGCCTCAGCGGAGCCAGCATTGTCCTCCACCTCGTCGTCGGTCTCGCCAAACAGCGCCTCGCCCGCTTCATCGCCCTCTTTGTAGGCGGCCGCAATCTCTGGCACCCGCATGCGGTACCGCCAGCGCGCGAGGCGGCTCTCGTGGGCGGAGCGGTATGACTCGAGCAGCGCCTCCTGCTCCACCCGCTCCACGGTGATCTGCTCCTCCGCCTACAGGTGCGCCTGGAGGACATGGTGGTTGTACGCGGCGTCGGCCTGCACCTCCCGAAACTGCTCCTCGCGCTTCTGCCTCACCATGTCCATGTATTGGGCACGGGCCTCACTGATGGTCATGGTGCAATGCACCAGCGAGGATGGCGTAGAGGAGGGGGTTGGCGCCGGATCGTCGATGACCACGTTCTCCATTGGGACGTCGTCGTCCTTCGGCTGCCTGCCGGCCAGCCAGTCGGCAGCAATGGGTGCCATCTCCTTCTTCTGGTCCGTCGTCCGCCCGTCTCGAAGAGCGCTGGAGCGCGAGGAAGCCATGGTGGGAGTGGTGTGGAGAGGAGAAAGGAAACGGAGGTGGATGACTGCGGCTATGGCCGGCGCAGCAGTTTATATAGCAATGGTGGGCGGCAGAGGGACGGACAGGTGGCGCCGGAGTAGCCGCCTCGGCAACCGCGTATCATTAATGTGGGCAGCAGATGGACGGACGGACGACACTTGTGTCATGTGAATGCGGACCAGCGGTCCGGTCCAGCAGCCGGACATGCTGGCTCGTCAGTGAGCTCGCCGAGCTCAGCGACGACAACCAGACAATGGACGTGGCTTCCGACCAGTAGCCGGCGCCACCGCCCAAGCCGGTTCATGCCGTGTTCACCATAGATCAGGTGAATCCACACTTCGGTTTCCTAATGGCGGAGGAGCTACCAGCGTAGGAGGACCTATGCTATATCCTCCGTCTCCTCAACGAGCACCGGCTCGCAGAGGGACGAATCGCCGGCGAACAAGCGAACGACAATGCCATCGCTGAAATGTGGCCCTATGATCCTGGCTTCCTGAATGAGCAGCGGGCGCTATATCAGACCATCCGTAGGGCCCGCGAGGCCCTCTCCGTCATCCTTCGAGTTGTTGCGCTCGCCGTGGCGCCGCCGTCTCACGAGGACAACGAACATGAGGAATCAGGAGATGACTTTACATGGAGAGGATGACAGTACAGACCCACCAGGGCCATAGCCGTACGTACGCAAGTGCCTCCTTATTTATTACAACTATAAAAAAATTGCTTCCTCCTGGTTTCCTGACATCACGGTCCTACACCATTGTCAACCTATATAGTCAATAAACAAGAGAATTGCACAAGGAGCGGCCGACAGCTGGGACCCAGCAGCTTGAGCAGTATTTGTTTTATGAGGTGTGAGCAGAGTTTTTTCTTGAGCGATGTTTTTGTTGTTGTTCAGAGGAGCAGGGTATCAACTGGGCGGGCTGTGGCCCGTCTAGCCCAGGCTATTATTTTATGTCGACCAAATATCCAGCCCAGATATTAAATTTTGAAGGTGAAAATGGCTAGCCCAGCTATACTTTTTTTTGAGGAATACCCAACCCAGGTCAACTTGTTATTCTCCGCCCCGCTGGGCTGCAAATCTTCCCTAGGAGGGATGCATTAGGCCTAACAAGAAAATGGGCTTTAAGAAATAATAAATGGGATCTAATTATAAATGTTGGGCTGTAAATATAAAAAAAGCACCAAACAGGCAATTAGTTTCAAAAATATTATTTTTGGATTCTGAAATTTCAATTTTATTACTTGTTACGCGTGCAATATTTCATTGGATTTTTACCTAATACAAATTTATTTTGAAATTATATTTAATCTGACTCAAAATTTCGGGATAAAAATATTTAGGATCCCATCAAAATGTGGGATTTTTTGTTGAATTCTGTTTTGAGCGGTTGGTTGAAATTATTAATCGTTGTCCTGGCTAGAAAATGGGTTGTAATTTAAACAAACTATAAATGGGCTATAGTAAATTCCATTAGAATTCAAAAATGGGCTCTACATTATTACAAATCGCAAATGGGCTATATGCTCTCTGCCACAGATGTGATGCTCACTTGTGGGCCTACTAAGTTGACGCGTACGGAAGGCTTTGTCAACTTATAGTCAACACACGATTCTAGCAGCAGTGGCCGTTGGATGTCCATCCAACGGCTGTAGTGCTTCTTCAATCTCGGATATTCTTGCTTCAGCCGCCCAAACCACCATCGGTGGTACCGCCTGCTACCGCCTCCCGTGGCCGGCTGTGCTGCCGCGTAGGCTTCACCGGCCCACCCTACTCACATCGCCGTCCAGGCCATTCCTCTACTCACCAACACCTCTTGTTATTCTCCGGCGACGGCAGCCTCACACCGCAGCCGAACCAGTGAACCCTCATACTCCCCTCCACATGGGCATCCACTGTTGTGTCTTCGCTGGCTCCGGGTCGTTCCCCTCCTAGGCCTCGCCATCATTCACCGTGTTGGTTCTCTCGGCGCGTCGTGGTCAACTTTGTCAACAAACGACAGCCATCGGAAGATGCATGTACGTGGAGTGGATGACAGTAGGGATCCACATGGCCCATGGCCGCATGCAAAAAGTGCCCCCTTATTATGCGAAAACAAATGATTTCTCCCCCTGACAGGTTTGACCCACCAGCTACCTCTTCGCACGCAAGGAAGTGCTTCCTTTATTACGCGAAAAAAAAGTTTCCTCTCCGTGACAGCTGGGACCCACCAGCATTATTATGATCCATTTCGTGAAAATATAGATTGTACCAAAGATGTTAAATTGTTTTCTTTTTATGCTATCTCGAAAAAAAGAAATTAAAAAACCAGAAAACATCTTCGCATGCAAGGAAGTGCTTCCTTTATTACATGGAAAAAAAGTTTACTCTCCCTGACAGCTGGGACCCACCAGCTTTATTATGATCCATTTCGTGAAATATAAATTGTACCAAAGTTGCTAAATTGTTTTCTTTTTATTATAACTCGAAAAAGAAGAAATAAAAAAACCCAGAAAACTTCTTCGCACGCAAGGAAGTGCCACCTTATTACGCGCAAAAAATTGATTCCCCGTGCTAGCTGGGACCCACCAGATTTGGAGGCTGACTTGTGGGCCTACTAAGTTGACGCGTACACAGGGCTTTGCCAACTTAGTCAATAAAAAATTCTAGCTGCAGGGACCGTTGGATGTTAATCCAACGGCCGAGCTGCATCTTCAACCTCTGGTCTTCTTGCTCCAGCTGCCCAAACCAGCGCCCGCCGTACCGCCTGCTCCAGCCTCTCGTGGCCGGTTGTGCTGCCGCGCAGGCCTCACCGCCCGGCCATACTACCACTGGCCAGGCCTTCCCTCTACTCACCCACACCCCCTGTTATTCTCCAGCGACGGCAGTCTTACACCGCAGTCGAACCAGTTAACCCTCGTACTCCCATCCGCGTGGGCATCCACCTACCTTGTCTTCCCTGGCTCAGCGTTGTTCCCTTCCTAGGCCTCGCCATCATCCATCGCCTGGGTGCTGTCCGCGCGGCGTGGTCAAGGTGGTCAACGAACGACAGCCATCGGAAGAGTGCTGTACGCGTTGAGGCTGACAGATGGACCCACCAGCTACATCTTCGCACGCAAGAAAGTGCCTTCTTATTACGCGCAAAAAAATGAATCTTCCCCCTGACAGCTGGGACCCACCAGCTATATCTTCACTTGCAAGGAAGTGCCTCATTATCCTCCCTGACAGCCGGGACCCACCTGGTCGAACCGTACATAGGGTTGTCTGTCTGGTCGCGAACGTGTACGTACATACTGGCCGATTGGTGTTTTTGCAACGATGACCCGTGGCTGAGCAAGCAGCGGCACGTGTAGTAGTAGAGCCCCCACCGTAGCAGTTCAGGCAGTCCAGTCTAAACAGTGTAGACGTAGGTATAGCCAGATGCCAAAAAATACGGCCACGTATGTACATACAGGCGGGGTCTCGAACGCCTACTCGCGCATACGTACAACCAGGGCTCGTGTACATGGAGAGGAAGCGGATGGCAGCAACAGTGTCCTGTTCATCGGCAGCCAACTGGCTAGGTCAGAATGAATAAACTGCATCGTGTTCATCGGGAGGCAACGGAACGCATTGTGTTCATCGGGAGCCAACCGGCTTGGACGGAATAGCCCAAACGAGGTCTGGCGTACCGCATAACGGAGGAAACGGCCTTCTGTTTGACTGCGTACGGTCGAAACAAGATCCTGTTCATCGGGAGGGGTCTGCCGTACCACAAAACGGAGGAAACGGACTTTTGTTCAAGCTCCTATGGTCGAAACGGGGTCCAGTTGATCGGCAGGGGTGCGGCGTACCGCAAAACAGAGGAAACGGACTTCTGTTCGAGCGCCTACGGTCGAAAAGGGGTCCTGTTCATCCACCGTCTACTGCCTCGCTCCAGCCTCCACGGGCTACTGTTCATCCACCGGCGACTTCCTCCAGCCTCCACCAGCTACTGTTCATCCACGGACTACTGTTCATCCAGCCTCCACCGGCTACTGTTCATCCAGCCTCCACGGGGTCCTGTTGATCCACCCCCAACTGGCTGGGGTCCGGCAGCCTCCTCGGGGTCCTGTTCATCCAGCGGCAACCGCCTACTACCACGGGGTCCTGTTCATCCAAGCCCTACCGGGAACTATTGATCCACAGCCAACCAACCGACTCGACTCACCACGTCTCGACTCATTCTATGTACTGGAGCCGCGGAGGCGGACCGCTGTGGGGCAGGCGCCCCGGCACACTCATCCGCAGTCGCTCCGGGGGCTTCAACCTCGGGACCCCCGGTGCCGGGTGCCACCAGGAGGGGGTCATCACGAGGCCCCCTATGGCCTTTGGGGAGCAGCCCCCACTTGTCGAAGCGTGGCATCGCCTGGGCAAAGGCCCCCCCGTTTGGACAATTGAACAGGGGGAGCCCTTCCTGAGGGAGTGCGGCAGTCTCTCCGCCGTCAGGAGGTGGAGTATCTCGTGCAACGCGCTGGAGGGAAGGGAAGGCTCCTAAAGCCTCATGGTGTCCTCGCGACCGGTGAAGGCCCACATTGGGCGGGAATGGCCATCGGACGAACTCCCTCACCACCATTGCCATCGTCACGCCCGCCTTCCTCAGGTCAGCCAGCCTGGCCATAACTCGCGCGAGCCGCGGGTTGACAAGCTCCACACGCTCCCAGCCAGAGCTCGGCTCCGCTAGGGCCTTAGGAATTTGGAGCAGGGGGCTGTACACGGCAGCGTCAACATACACCCATTGCCTCCGGAATCCCTCCGCATTTGGATGAAGCTCGGCCTGGATACCCGTGCCCGCCGTCACGCCCACCGCTCAGAGCGACACGCACCCTGAGCGCTACCCGCTGGCGACCATCTGGAGGGAGAAGAAGTGGCAGAGCAGAGCCACAGACGGGGCGACGCCCACGAAGGCATCACACAAGAACGCGAAGGCGAAGAGGAGGACGATGGACCTAGGGTCCATATGCAAGGCGTGGACCTAGTAGTGCGTGAGCACGGCGTTGAAGAAATCTAAATACGGTGGCAGCAAGCCGGCGAAGAGGGCGTGGAGGTGAAGAGGGATTTTGGTGGCCTCCATATCAGCTAAAGGCCGAGAGGCGGGCTAGATCTTCGTCGCCTTCCACTCGTTGGAGTCAGCGGCGATCGCCTGCCGGACCTTGTCCAGCCCTTCGAGATTGAGCACGGTGGACCGGCCCAGCGTGGGCTCCGGCCCTGCCTGAGGCTCCGCCGCCGTCGAGGCCCTCCCCCTCTTCCTCTTGGGAGCCATGGCGGCGAGGCGGATTGGAGCGGGCGCTAGATCCAGCGGGGGAGGCACGATCTTGCAGAGGAAGGAAGGAGCAGAAGGCGGGCACGCGGCGGGACAATGATGGTTCTGCCGCGTGCTCCAGGCTTTTTGTCAGCAAGGGCAGTTGCCGAGGCAACGTGGGGAAGTGGAGGCATCCGCGCCTCGTCGAGCACCACGCGTCGAGCCTGTCCCGCAGGCGGTTGGGGCCTGCGGCGCTTCGCCCTTTGCTCGTTGCACTACAAAAAAAAGACACATCCGTGACATTTTGGGCCGAACGATTTTTTTTCTGTCATGCTTATGACACTTCTATGACGATAATTGTGACAAAAGCACGTATCATCAAAGATGTGGTAGGCTCCTACTTCTATGAAAAAAATCATGACAGAAAATGGGCTTTTCGTCCTGGGCGGGCCGGTGACGCACCTGCATGACATTCTTTGGGCCGTCCATGACGAAAAAAATCATGGTAGAAGCGAGGGCGAGGAAAATATCGGGGAGTTCCCGGTTACGGTGGGTGGTCGGGGCCGAGCGATGCACTGTGGTTTGCGCGTTTCTCTCGTGTACGCGCGTGTGTGCGAGGTGTTGGCTAACTGAACCCCAGCGATCGCACTATAGCTATGTTACTGAACTCGAGCGATCGATCCCTTGGCTGTTAACTGAACCCGAGCGATTCATTCGGTGCTGACTGAACCCGAGCGATTCCTTTGCTGCTGCTGACTGAACCCGAGTGATCGATCACTTCTGGTGCTTACTGAAGCCGATTGAGCCCCCGTGCGAGACGTAGCCAGCCAATGTTGGGTTGCCTCTCGATGAACAGTGACCGTTGCTACCATGCGCGCTCCTCCCGAGGACGCGTCCATCACCCCAAGCGCGAGGGACCACACGACGAGCTCCGGCGCGCCGACTTCCGGCCTCCGCGCTCCCCGGAGGAGGAGGGAATGTGGTTACCGCACCAGTTCAACCCCGCGGGCCTTCAAGAAGAGGAAATGGGTCGCCATGGACGAGTAAGTCTTCTACTTTCCTTGATTTCTGCTCGTCAAGCCCTCCTGAGCCCCCATTTCTCAGGTCTCCGTCAGACGAAAAGGCGAAGGGGCTCCCGCTGCCACCCTCCGGAGTGCCGGAGTGCCCAGCTGCCGAGCTTGCGCCCACTAGAGGGGTCACGCTCCTCCCGAGGCGACCCTTGGTGGCACGCGGACCTGAGGTCCCGACAGCCTCTGACGAGGGCCACGCCAAGCTTACATGGGTGGTGCCATCGCTCATCCCAATCTCACATGGCGATGCTTGGGGTTCCCGCGAGCCGATGAGTGGCCTGGTGTCGAGCTCGCGCAAGGCCGCGCCCCAGATCTTGGGAGTGGGCGCCGGGCCGGCCGGTCCCGGGTTCCCGTCCGATGCTGTCGGGCCTTCCGGAGCCTCCACCGCGGCCAGGGGCACGGGGCAGGTCCCCGTCTGAGCATTGGAGCTCGTGCGCGGTCATGGCGCCGTCCGGTATGGCCTCCTTCAGGATGCCAGGGGCACGCTGGACCGGCTCGAGGCCGAGCTTGGCGACGTCGACTCCCACCTCGAGGTCGAACATCAGCACCTGGCACGCGAGTGGCGCAGGCTCGAAGTGGCTGTGAACTTTAGCCACCTCCAGCACGAAGCCACCCACGCATAGGACGAGGCATCCTCCACCGCGGCCAAAGAGGCCTACGACCGCGCCTTCGAGGAGGCCGAGGCCGCGGACCGGCGGCGTGAGGCCGCCGAAAGGCGTGAGTAGGAGCTTCTAGCCTCCATCATGACCCTGGAGCGGCAAGCCCGAGAGCTTGGGGTCACCGTGCTTGTCCCCACGAAAGGGTTGCTGAGCTGCGAAGTGGAGCTCCGCGCCCTAGGGGAGGCGTTGGGGCTCGTGGCATCGGAGCAGGACCTGGAGCGCGATCGGCTGGAGACGACGGAGCGCCAAGTGATGATCGCCGAGGCCGCCCTAGCCTCCCGAGAGGTGAGGGTCCAAGAGGAGGTCGGCGAGAGGGTCACGGGGGTCCGCCGGGCCCTTTCCAAGGACTATCGTGCGAAGCTAAAGCTTAAGGAGTCCCGTTTCTGCAAACGGCGCGATGAACTGAAAAGCGAGGCTGACAACCTCAAGAAGAAGTTAGCCGAAGTGGAGTGGCACGAGATGGCCGCGCTGGACGCCCAGGCCGCAGCCGAAGCCGAGCTGTCCTCCCTCTATGAGCAGGTGGAAGACGTCACTTCCCTCATGGAGCGGGTGTCGGACGAAGCGAACTAAGCTCGGGGACTGCAGCACACGCGCTCCCAGATGTTCCAGGCCCTTGAGCAAAGGGCCCGCAGGGCCCTGAGTGGCATCTGCAACGAGAGCGTCTCCAGCCCGCTCATTCCCGGCGACACCGGCTACCTCGACTTCTTCACCAGGGTCGTAGAGCGTCTTGAAGGGGGGCCGAGAAGGTGCGCCAACTCGTCGAAGAGAGGAGCCGTGATATTGTTGCTCGGGCGTCCTCGCGCGTCTTCAGTCACCTTCTTCGCTTTGACCCCAACTTTCACTTCGAGGCCACGGCAGCCCCCGTGCCCGAGGTGATTCAGAGCGCCCTGGGAGACTGGGTGGAGGACCACATGGATGATCTGATCATAGAGTTCACTCCCATAGGTGGCGAGGGCCAGCCTGAGGTCGAGGGGCGTGAGGTTGATGGCAGCGATGGCGACAGCGCGTCCCCTTAGGTTGTCTTTTCCCTGCTTGTTTGTCAAGATTTTGAACATGACCCGATGGGGATGTAAAAATACTTTTGGAGGAAATCCCCTTATGATGTATGAAGTAGCGTTGTACTCCCTTTGGCCAGCTTCCCCTTGCTTATTGTGCACCCGTAGCCCCTGAGCAGGGGTGGATCATTCCTGTTACGCTAGGTCGCGATGCCCGGCCAATACCAGAAGACGAATGCTCGTCAGGGACCTTGGGCAGGTGCGCCAGCTGGCTCACTTCGAGAGTGTTGCGCGAGGACTCAGGCACCAAGGCCTTGGTGAGGTGTGCATAGGGGCAGGCCCACGGCTGAATGGCCATGCTCGGGCTGACTTAAACGCAGGCACCGACCCAGCCCCCGCTCGCGGGACGATCGGGAGGCGGGCGTCAGGCAGCCATTGCTACTCTTAAAAAGAAATTCCGAGGAACAGAAAATGCTGCAGAAAAACCCCATCCCCTAGCGAATAAACAAGCGAGAACTTCAAACTTTATTTCAAGAAGAGGCAAATTGGTTACAAGAGAAGGCAAAAAACAGCCGCGTCCGGCGCCTAAGCTAGTCTTCCCACCAGCGCGGAACATGGGGCCTCCACTTGGCGTGGGCATAGTCACTATTTGACCGTGTCGTCCACTAGCGTAGAACATGGGGCTTCCACTTGGGCGTGGGCATAGTTGTTGTTCGACCGTGTCGTCCGCCAGCGCGGAGCATGGGGCTTCCACTTGGGTGTGGGTGGGAGCTCCCATGAGGCCGTGGGGTGGCGCACCGGGAGACTCCGGGGCGTGTACAGCCCCACTCATTATTATGTGAGAGTGTCACGGTTAGAGCTTGGGGGAAGCGTGGGGTGTTCCATGCCTCCTAGATGGGGACTCCATCCCTCCTCTCCAGGCATGCGGTGGCAGGCCTGGCGGCACGGACGACCCTGAACAGGCCCTCTCCATGGACGGGAGCTCGCGGATGCCCCCTCTGGGAAGGACCCGCTTCAGGACGGGGTCTCCGACCTTGAAGGTCTAGAGGTAGACGCAACTGCCGCAGTAGTGCCGCGATGCCTTGCGGCATGGGGAAGGCCCGGCGTCGGGCTCTCCCGCCGAGCGCGAGTTCGGCCTCCCGCGTGGCATCCCGGCACACCTTGTCGGATGCCGAGGTCCGCGGGGATTCGTACTTGATCTCGGGAAGGTGGGCTGCCGCGGCCCTGTATACAAGGAAGAATGGGGTCCCACGAGCGTCTCAGTCGCGGTGGCGCGAATGAACCACAACACGGGCTGTAGCTCGCCCAGCCAGCCCGTGCCGTGAGATCTCGGATTCCTCATGAGTCCTTTGGCCTTGGGGCTCATAAGGACTCTGGCGCGCTTGGTCCGGCCGTCGCTTCACGGGTGCGCCACCGAAACATAACATACCTGCATCACAAGGTTAGCACAATATGTTCTGAAGAGATCGGTTGCAACTGGGGGCCGTTCTTGGTAACGATGTGGTCGCGGGCACCGCTCCGGCTTATGAGGGACCCTGGCTTCGCATGGCCTCTGATGAACCTGATGGCTGAGCCGGCGGGGGTGGTGTGCGGGGGCTCCACCTCCGCCTATATGGTGAATTTGTCGACGGCGAATCAGAGGCAGCGATAGCTGTCGGCCGCCCGAGGGGATGGGTCCAGCATGCCCTGCCTCCCAGACCGCAAAGAGTCATGATAGCGGGATGGCCTAGAGCCCTTGGGTGGCTTCGAAATCCGCTCGGCGTGGAACTAATAGGCCTCGCGGTGCCTACTCAGTGATATCGTCTGCTTCCTTGCTTATGCCCCCGAGAACATGCAGCAATTCCAGGCCCGAGAACTTGCCCTTCGGTTTGCACTCCCTGTCGTATGAGCCAATAAAGAGCCGTTGGGGGCGACGACCACGGGCCAGCACCTGAGATCAGCCCCTGATCCCTCCATCTTGTCGGCCGCTACTGCCGCCGCCGGACCACGCCGGCCAAGAGGTGGCTTGCCGCGGCAACTTTCACGGCGGGCTACCTACCCCGACCGAGACTCGGGGAAGTACCTCCTGGGCCAGAAGGGAAACACCGTCCGCAACCTCACTGCCGCAGAGCCCTCTAGGTCTTCTCTGGAAGGACGAGCAGACGCAACAGGGGCAAGCACGGGGCCGAGGCGGGGGCCGCTACTCAGGCAGGAGGCGAAAGGGCTCCATGCCCCCGCAAGCGGCGTCGAGCAGCTAGGTGACCCGGTCAAGCCAAGCGTTGTAGTCGCCATCGGCAGGATGGTAGCGCAACAACTCACATGCCATGATGAGCGCGGCTTGCGCGTCCGTCAGCCCATGACGAGCGTGGGGGACGATGTCACGGCGGGATGGGAGGAAAACGTGGCGGTGCGGCTGCCGCGCCGCGCAATGTCTGGCAGCGATGGGTCCTGCCGCCAATGAGCGGTGGTGCTTGTGGCAGCGTTAGCTGCGAGGGAAGCGGGGTGCCGAGGAACACCGCGACCGAGGGGCGCCGTCAGGGCGACACGAGCGGCCCAGCGCTCAGCGCGAGCTCGGCAAGCTCTAACCATGGATGCGGCAGAGCGAGAACAGAGCATGGTTGATGAAGAAACGGAGCCTCGACAGTCCCCTACCTGGCATGCCAAATGTCGGAATTAGGGCTCCACAGACCCAAAGAAGGTTCGAACTCTGGGGCGTGTACGAAGGATCTCGCTCCTCAACGATGCACAACTCGCCACACCCAAGGCTTGGTCTCACCGAGTGTGCGGAATCGTAGGGAAGAGATGAACACAGAGATTTACCTAGGTTCGGGCCACCTTGTGGTGTAATACCCTACTCCTGCTTTTGGTGGATTGGCCTCACGAGGATGTTGAGGATGAACTAGTATAGAGGATGAGAAGACTCGCGAGGGCTCTGGTGATCAGGGTGATTCGATCCCTCTCTACGGTGGAGACTAGTCTATATTTATAGTGGCCTTGGTCCTCTTCCCTCATAGCTTAGGCGGGAAGGGATCCCACAACGGCCAATTTTGAAAGGGGACAAGCAGTACATCTTATCCTGATGAAAGGTGGTCTTCGCTTGCAAAGCTTCTGGCTATGATGTAGCGGTGGGCTCGGCGGTGACATCAGTCCTGCCGAGCTCGTGCTCTCAGTCTCGTTGCACCGGAATGGAAACCTTTGGGGGATCCCTCGGGAACCCGCACTGGCCCTTTCCTCCTTAGCACCAAAGAGGAAACTATCCTCCCCTGTGCCCGCTGGCACCCGCCTGGCCTTGATCGTCATGGCTCACGTCATCGCGGGCCTCGCGAGGCGGGAGGCCTGCATAGAAATCTCCGCTCCTCGGGTGGCAGCCTGGGGAGGCCGCTCCTCTAGAGGTCTTGGCGTCATTCTCCTCACGAGGCTAGGGGCCTTCGCGAGGGTCTTGTCCTTGGGGTCTTGGAGTTGGGCCGTACCGGGCTGTCGATGAAGCCGCACACTGGGCCGCAGGCAGGCAGGTCTGGGTATGCCCGATCCCAGAACGCCGACAAGTTGACAGTACCTCAGCCGCGGCGGGTGCTTGGCATCGTGCCAAACGGTGGGAATCAGGTTAGAAACGTCAAGGGTGATGACGCTGCGCTGTTGTCGGGGTCCAGTAAGGAGATCTAGGACCGTGGAGGACGGTGTTTGTGAAGCGACTCCGGTAGGGTGGACTACGTGTGGAAGAAGCGGATCTGAGGCCGTGGACGAGGGTGTCGGTGAAGGTACTCCGGTGGTTGGGTTGAGGATGGTGTCGATGATGCGGGTCTACGGCCTTGGACAAGGGCGTCAGAAGCTGCCCCCGGTAGGTTGGACAAGGGTGTCGACGAAGCGGATCTGAGGCCGTGGACTTGGGCATTGGCGAAGCGGCTCCGGTAGGGTTGAGAATGGTATCGGCAATGCTGCTCTAGTAGGGATGAGGATGGTGTCGGCGAAGCGGCTCCGGTAGGGTTAAGGACGATGTCAACAAAGAGGATCAGAGGCCGTCGACGGGGGCGTTAGTGGGGCGGCTCCGAGGGTGTTGACGAAGCGGCTCCGGTGTACAAAGGAGCCGCTGAAGATGCACTGTGGTTGACAAGAGGACCGATGAAGTAGATCCGACGCCGTGGACAAGGCCGGCACTGAATGGGCTGTGGTACAGTGGTGCATGAGGAGTCTACTATTTCTAGGGGAGGTGGGAGGGTAGATGCGGCCACAGAAGCAGATCGGGCGAGGTGGACGACGCCGGTAGTGAATGGGCTCTGGTATGCTGGTGGATGAGCAGTCTAGGGTTTCGAGAGGGAAGGGGCAGAATGGCCGATGAAGTACGGACGACGTGATGTAAGATGATCCGGTGCTGTGGAGTAGTTGTTTTTGTGGGAGGGGAGAGGAAATGGGGGTGTCGTGTGGTGGGGGGAACCGGAATTTTCCAAAGCAACCCTGACCTATTATGTTAGTGAGGGTCATATTGTTCTCCGTGCACCAAGGACAAAAGGGAAATTTCGCATGCTACAGACTTGGCCGCGGAAATTTTAGAAGGAGGCGGGAGATTTTGCCGCCCGCGGGATCATTCGTATCCAATTTCAACCAATTTTGGACAGTGCTAGCGGGAAGGTCATGCGAGACTATCTACACGGGGCACACATGAGCAATTAATAAATGGTATGAAGTCCACCCCAGAAAAAAAGACAATAACTCGGGATGATGCACCCATAACTTTTTACGATCACACGGGCACGGCCGATCATATGGGTGTAGAGGCGCGTTCACAAAAAACGGATCAAACGCTCAACCTATGTACTTCTCCTGTAAATATATAATTTAGTGCCATTGGTTATTTATTTTAAACACAATGCATTGACGTGTTAATTTTAATTATATTGCACAGTAACAAATGGATAATATAGATGCGCAAAAGAATGGATATTGTAGTCCCCTACTTAAAAGTGTTACCTCATATGATTACATGGCCTCCATTTCATAAATTGCAGTACCAGTTGAATTCATGTATGAATATTATGTATATTACTTCATAATAGAACCTTAATTCATCCAAAACTAATGAATTTGAATGCAACACTAAGAATGGTGCCTGTACATGATAACTACAGTGGTTGTTTGAAGAAATATCACTATAACTTTGGCACGCACAATTGAAAAAAAGGCTTTTTGAAAGAAAAAAACTTGTGCGATATGTGAGTGTCCAATCTTTATAGCGTTGTATCAATATTGTATCTTCGGCCACGGTACGAAGTAGATATTGATTATGTTCAAGCGATGCACGGCCTTGACCATTAGATAGTGATACGTGAATGAATTGTGCAATCTCTCTCACATGCATACAAATCTCCTTTCTCTATGGGCATCTCAGTCAAACACACACACTTCGTCTATTTCTATCCCTCCATCCAGGTTAGAATTCATTTTTCTATCTCGTCCTACAAGTCTCTCAAACAAACACTCTCTCTCTCTCTCTCTCTCTCTCTCTCAAACACGCTCACCCCTTTAATTCCGCCCACCCACCGCCACTCATGTCTTGAATAATAACTATGCATCGCACACATATCCGTAAGGATAAGTCGAGTCCCAGGACAATATGAATTCGTACAATGGGATTCCAATAGAGCACCTTTTGTTTTGAGATTTCGAGAAGAGTTCGCACACACACACACACACACACACACATTGTTTCTCTCTTCATTTATTTATGGAACTTGCATGCACACCCGCTTGTTTATCTCCCTGATGCTTTAAGTATGCCTTGCACACATGCTATCTACCTACCCCCTAGCATAGTTATGTGACACACGAACTCCATCTCTCTTTCTCTCTATCTCCCTCTCTAAGTGTCACTAGCACCCTCTCCCCTTCCCGACATTGAAGGAGTAGGGTGACACCTCGATCTTTATATTAATCTATCTATTGGCTTCTCTCTCAAACACACACACACACACACACTCACTAGTTGTGGCTCTGTGCCTAGCACACACACACACTCTTGATACATCTTTCTCCCCTCCCAGCAAAGACAGGAGCAGGGGGACACCTCGATCTTGATCTTAATCTATCTATTGGCTTCTCTCTCAAACACACACACACACACACACACTCGCTAGTTGCGTCTCCGTGTGTCGGAATCGGGGCTCCGCGGACCCAAGAAAGGTTCGAACTCTGGGGTGTGCTCGAAGAACCACGCCAGACTCTAGTTCCCAACCCACTGCCTCACGACGATGCTCCGACGTGCTTGAGCGGAAAGGAAGACAAACAAAAAACATGGCAATTTACCCAGGTTCGGTCCACCTTGCGGTGTAAGACCCTACTCCTGCTTTGTGGTGGATTGCCTCGCGAGGGAGGATGAATATGTGTGTGTGTACAACGATGAACTGCCTCGGGAGGCACTGATGGCTCTCTCTCTGTCCCCCTTGATCTCTCTCTTTTTCTCCTTCTCCCCTCTCTACGGTGGAGACTAGCCTATATTTATACTGGCCTTGGTCCTCTTCCCATGAAAACTCTAGGCGGGAAGGGTTGCCACAATGACCAAATTCAAAGGGGGATAGGAGTACATCTTATCCTGACTAAAGGTGGTCTTAGCCTGCCAAAGCTTCCTACCATGATGCGGTCGTGGGCTCAGTGATGACCTCCGTCCTTGCGAGCCCGCTGTCCTGGTCTTCTTGCACCAAAGGGGAAACCTTTGGGATTGCCTCGGGGACCCGCGCGCTGTCCTTGCCTCCATAGCATGAAAGAGGAAAGCATCCTTATCCGCGCCCGCTGGCATGGCTCCTGGCATCGCTCATCGTGGCTCGTGTCACCAACATGCAGCGCGAGGCGGGCTTGGTGAGCCTAAAGATATCCGCCCCACGAGGGGCCTCGGGAGGCAGCTTCGGGAGGCCGCCCTGCAAGAGGCCCTCGGGAGCTCTTGACGACCCTTGCTGAAGTTCGCCTCACGAGGCGGGGGCCCTTGCGAGGGTCTTGCTCGTGAAGCCTTGAAGTTGGACCGCACTGGGCCTTCTGCTGGTGCCACGTGATGGGCCGCAGGCAAATGGGCCTGGGTATCCCTAGTCCCAGAGGCCCGACAGTAGCCCCCAGGCCCGTGGTGCGCACGACTCCGCTCGCAGCGGAGGGAGAGAGAGGGGGTGAAGCGACACGGGCCCCAACCGCCTATGGGCCAGGCTCGACGCGTGGCGCACGATAGGGCGTGGGACGCCCCCACTACCCCATGACACCTTGGCAACCTCCCGGGCTGACATAAAGCCTGGCGGGCGTTGCTCGGGGCCATCATTGCTTCGAAGGCGAAGGGGCACGAACCAGCCTCCATCAGCGCTATAAAAGGGCAAGGGGTCAGATCCCTCGGCCCATCCCCGTCTTCTTGCTTCTGCGTTTTGCCCTGCCATTGCTACAACCATGTCACCTTTGAGGAGGTTCTCCGCTGCCGAGAAGGGGAAGGCGGCAGCAGAGGAGGTAGAGCCGCCGAGGCTGATGAGGGGGCGGGGCCGCCCTCGCACGGCCGCTGCCATGCCCGGGACGGCTCCACGGGGGCGCGGGTGCCCTCCGCACATGCCCTACGTCGGCTCCGGCAACTGAGGGAACCACTCCACCCGCGGGCACGGGCGAGGGGGACGAGGCGGCCGTGACCGGGGCGGGTGGAGCGGCGCCGCCCGGCCTCCCTAGGCGTGGAGCCACTCCGCCGATGCGGCCCGTGAGTTAATGGTGCACATGCACCATGATCCCTGCACCTGGCTCTGGCTCCCCGCCGCCTTCGGGAGGGAGATGGCGGAGCGCGCGCCGCTGGGCCTGTGGCTGCAGCCGGACGACTGCTACAACGGGCCCTCCTGGGCGGCGACGGATTTCACCCCCTCCGGCTTCATGTTCCTGAGGCGGGGGTGGAAGTCGTTCGCCCTTGCCCAGGGCTTGTAGGAAGGGCACACCCTCCTCTTCAAGTACGATGGGGCCGCCACGCTCTTCATGAAGATCTTCGGGACCGCCGGCTGCCGCCTGGGCTGCTGCATGGAGAGCGACAATAGCGGCTCTTCCGGCAGCGGCAGCGGCAGCAGCAGCAGCACCTCCTCCGGGGGGTGTGGAAGCGAAGATGACTCCGACAGCTCCCCCACTACCGCGTCAAGGAGGAGGACTCCGACTAAGTGCAGGTGGCACTCGAGTCGGTGCCCTAGGAGCGGCGGCTTTCGTGAGGAGGTTTCTTTTGTTTTCTTCTATTCCTGCATCAGAACGGCATGGGCCTTGTGGGGGCGTGTAAGAAACTCTGGCGCTTGCGCCTTATCTTAAGTGCTTTTGTTGCTCGCGGTTAAGTTTGAACATGGTGCTTCTTGTTTCGACTAGGTCCCTTCTTCATGATCGCCCTAGTGCTCTACGACGCTAGGACCCAGCCCCGAGCGAGCCTCAGCCATCGCTGGTATGTCAGGTCGTGATGCCTGGGACAAGGCCAGGAGGTGAGGGGCCCGAGGTCCGATAAGAGCTCCTGAGGCGCGATGCTTAGGAGGTCCCCCTTTGACGCGCAAGTGGCTCATGCGAGAGAAGAGGATTTCGCCTTGGATGAGATCGCGAAAAGAAGGAATTCTTTTTAGAAGGATTCACGTGCCACGCGAGGCAGTCAACTTAGCTCTTTGGGGCGCGACGCAGATCGGCCGCGGCTCCTGCGAAGTCTTTGTGATGCGAGGGCATGTTTCCTGGGAGTTCGGCTTTCTATCCCTCTTCTACCTATGATACATCAATATAGGCCCCACGAGGGGTGCGTGAAAAATATATGCCCTTCGTGACTTAACCAATGCCTTCATGGCTAAATTGCGGAGTCCCTCCCCTTGTTTCCCTGTGCGGCGTGCCTCTCTTTTTCTCGTTTGCCAAAATGCTCTACGTCCTAAGGACCCGGCTCTCGAGCGAGGCCTAGCTGCCACTGGTATGTAAGGTCGCGATGCCTAGGATAAGGCCAGGGGGTGAGGGCTCGAGAGCTAGTAAGAGCCCCTGAGGCGCGATGCTAAAGAGCTCCCCTTTTAACGTGCAAGCGACTTGCATGAAAAAGAGGCGACATGCTTTGCGAGGGTCGTAGGGAGAAGGAATCTTAATTGGCAATGATGGGCCGCACGAGGTGGTTATACTTAGCTTTTTGTGGCTGGTGATGTGGACCGGACCATTGCCTGCTCGAGGCTGGGCCTCTTGAGGTGATGAGATGTCATTCATACGTTGTCCGGACGCCTGGCTTCTGGAGCCTCTGCATGCTGACAGATCACAAGGTATATAGGGCAAAGTGCGCTCACTGGTCTATTCATGATTGTTCCGTGAGGAGACAAGGCACTAAGGACCTGATGAGGTGGCGTGCATGAGGCCGGCCCGCGAGCCAGAGCTCAATCACTTAGGTTTATTAGCACTGCGGGGACGAACCCGAGCTCAGGCGCCGTGCCAATAGCCCCGCTCATGGGATGCTCAGGAAGCAATCTGCTAGCGCGTGGAGCCCCAAGGGGTGGCACCTCCAGGTGTGATGCGGGGCCAAGTACGAAGTTTATGCGAGAAGAATAAACTCATGAAAACGCAGCCGAGTTTAGTACTTGGCTAAAAAGCAAGGCAACTACAGGGGCTGACTCTAAAACAGCCTGAAGGTAATGCAGCCTGGGGGCGCGCTCAATTGAACAAACCAAGAATTCACCTGGCAACGATGTTGCTGCTGAAGCGTCGGGGTGGCCGGCGAAGCATGTCGAGAAGGTTCGCCCCTCAGGGGCTGGCTCGCTCCTGAGGCCCTAAAGACTCGCGAGGGGACGGGGCCTCATGAGATGTCAGCGCCAAGCGACGGGCCTCGTGAGACGCCAGCATGAGCTGCGCGAGCCGCTGGTACGTGGCGCCCATGTTCAGCAGGCCGAAGGGCATGTGTATGTAGTTGCAGGGGACGCCCCGCTCCGGCTGGCGCATGACGGCCAGAAGGGGTCCTAGGAGCTGGCCCTGTTGAGGCCTGGGATGTTGACGCTCACACGCAGCTCGCCACCCGTGTCAGAAGCGGCAGCTGAGTCGACGGGCTGCGCGGGGCAACGCTCGCCGCGCATGGCCCGAGCTTCCTACAACTTGCGGATCTCCTGGGTGATGAATTCATGTGCTCCTGGCGCTGTGCTCCTTGCTTGCTAGGGCGTGCGTCGAAGCACGCCTCCAAGTGGTGCCCGAGCACCTCCCTCGTCACGCTGGTCAAGTCAGATGCTCTCCAGGTGGAAGCCCCGAGCCTGCCCAGAGGGAGGCGCCGGGTGTGCCTTCCTATGCGGGAGGAAGGCAAGCCCCGGCGGCAAGCGCAGCACCGGAGGTGTCGCCAGCTGATGCCTTCTCCGCCACAGGATGACTCTTGGGGAGGAGCTGCCTCTTCTTCGTGGGGGTGGCCTCAAGAGGCACCGCGGCGTTCTCGCCGTCAGAATTCTCAGCCGCAGCGGCCCGTTAGGCGTGCTCAAGGGAGAAGACCGCATATTTTTCATCGCAGGCGACAATGATGACGCCGCTACACCCTGGCATCTTGAGGACGTTGTAGCCATGGTGGGTCGCCACCATCAACTTGGCGAGAGCAGGGTATCCCAGGATGGCATTGTATGGGAGGCCGATGTGGGCCACGTCGAAGTCGATGAGGTCGGTGTGGTAGTTGTCGCGAGTGTCAAAGGTAACAGGGAGGCGCATCTGCCCCAGGGGAGTGGTGGAGCTGTCGGTCACCCCCGAGAAGGGCCTGGTGGGCATCAGCTGGTCATAGGGTACCTGAAGCGTCTTGAAGGTTGCGATGGACATCACGTTGATGCCAGCACCCCCATCGATGAGGGTCTTGGTGACAGAGACGTTGCTGATCGTGGGAGTGCATAACATGGGGAGCGCGCCGGCGGCGGCTGAGCACGTGAGGTGATCCTTGGAGTCGAAGGTGATGGCGTACTGCGACCATTTGAGGGGCCGCGTAGCCTCAAGTCTCGGGAGGGCAGCGTTCACCTCGCGAGAGAACTGCTTGAAGAGGCGGTTAGACGCGGGAGCCTGAGCCTCGCCGAGGATGCAGGCTACAGTGCAAGGCTCCTAGTAGCCCCCAGCCCCCTCGTCTTGTTGGTTGTTGTCGTTCCTCCTGGGTGGTGGCGGCAGCGGCGGAAGGCCCGCGTTGTCCTGAAGACGTGCCTCACAAGGCTGATCGCGCCAGGTGCCATCGTGAGGCTGATCACTCTAGCCACCCTCGCAAGGTTGGTCACGCCAACCCTGGCGGGGATTGCGATTGTCCCATCGGCCTCCACCGCGGCCACCTCCACGGCCGAATCCACGGTCGTTGCGGTCAGGGCGACGGCGCAAGCGCTCGTCGCGAAGCGCCTTGAGCTCCTGGCAGTCTACGGTGTTGTGGGTGTGCACATTGTGGTAGACGTAGAATAGGCAGCCATCCTTGATGGGCTCATCACGGTCGAGGCCGCGCTTTTGCTCAGGCTCCGCCGCCAGCACGGCAGGGCCCTTGCGCTTCACCTCCTTGGCCTTGGCTTTCTTGTCGTCTGGCTCGGGGTCGGGGTTGTTGAGGAGGAAGAGGTGGCTTTCCTCTGCCTTGGCACACTTGTCGGCCATGTTGAATAGTTCCAGCGCCATGCTCATGCCGTCGTTGATGGCGAGCTTCTCGCTCATCCTAACATTCGTGACGCCATTGGTGAATGCAGAGATGGTGGCTTCGTCCGAGGCCTTCGGGATCTTGTGGCGCACTTGGATGAAGTGCTGAATGTACTTGCTGAGGGTCTCGCCAGGGCGCTGCTTCACACGCCGCAGGTCGTTGATGGTGAGGGCGAGGTCGCGAGTGCCCTGGAAGTTGGCGATGAACTACCTGCGAAGCTCATCCCATGAAGAGATTGACTCCTCGGGCAGATTCATGAGCCAAGAGCGCGTGACATCCTTGAGGGCCATGGGAAACCAGTTCGCCATGACCTTGTCATCACCGTTCGCTGCCTCAATGCTTAGCGCATAGAGTTGGAGGAAGTCCGTGGGGTCGGGGATGCCGTTGTAGCGCGGGAGCAGTTCTAGCTTGAACTTGACTGGCCAAACCACTCGGCGCAGCTCGCGAATGAAGGCCCGGCAGCCTGCGGTGCTCACGAGCGCGCTCCATGCGTGGGCAGCGCGGTCTTGGTGCCCTGCAGCCGCGACTTCTTGGGCGACCCGGCCTAGGTGCTGGCACTGCTGCTCGAGGGATGCATACGCTTCAAGCAGCGCGTGGTGCATGATCTGGCAGCTAGCCTCGTCCTGAGCCGGTGCAGGCGCTCCGCACGGCTGGGCACGCGGCCACGCGTCATGCCAGGGCTCGGCATCGTTGCCACGCAGAGGAGGAGGCGGAGGCGCGCAACGTCCCCAGCATGAGACGGCGAAGGAAGAAGTGAGTGGGAAGGCGCCAGGGCCCTGCCATGGCGCTGATGAGCTCGGTGATGCGGCCGAGCCAGGCGTCGTAGCCCTCATTGGCCGGGCGATAGCGCAGCAGCTTACGCGCCATGAGCAGCGCAGGCTGCGTGTTCGCCGGCCCATGACGAGCATGAGAGGACGAAGCCATGGCCGAGGTGAGGGAAGGTGTGGTGACGCGGCCGTCGGGTTGCGCAGAAGGGTGCATGGAGGAATCCTGCTGCTCCTGAGCAGCGAGGTCTGTGGCGGCGTTGACCGCGGGCGAAGCAGAGTCACGACGGTCGGCGTGACCTGCAGGCTCCATCTGGGCGAGACGAGCCGCCCGGCGCTCAGCGCGGACACCGCGAGCGTCGGCCATGAGGACGGTGGAGCGGGACCTGGAGTGGAGAGGAAGAGCTTTGACACACCCATACCTGGCGCGCCAAATGTCGGAAATCGGGGCTCCACGGACGCAAGAAAGGTTCGAACTCTGGGCTACGCTCGAAGAACCACGCCAGACTCTAGTTCCCAGCCCACTGCCTCACGACGATGCTCCGGCGTGCTTGAGCGAAAAGGAAGACGAACAACAAACACGGCAATTTACCCAGGTTCGAGCCACCTTGCAGTGTAAGACCCTATTCCTGCTTTGTGGTGGATTGCCTCCCGAGGGAGGATGAATATATGTGTGTGTACAAGGATGAACTGCCTCAGGAGGCACTGATGGCTCTCTCTCTCTCTGCCCCCCTTGATCTCTCTCTCTTTCTCCTTATCCCCTCTCTACTGTGGATACTAGCCTATATTTATACTAGCCTTGGTCCTATTCCCCCAAAAACTCTAGGCGGGAAGGGTTGCCACAACAACCAAATTCGAAGGGGGACAGGAGTACATCTTATCCTGACTAAAGGTGGTCTTCGCCTGCCAAAGCTTCCTGCCATGACGCGGTGGTGGGCTCGACGATGACCTCTGTCCTGGCGAGCCCTCTATTCTGGTCTTCTTGCACCAAAGGGGCAACCTTTGGGGATTGCCTTGGGGACCCGCGCGCTGTCCTTCCCTCCTTAGCATGAAAGAGGAAAGTATCCTTATCCGCGCTTGCTGGCACGGCTCCTGGCGCCGCTCGTCGTGGCTTGCATCACCCACGTGCAGCGCGAGGCAGGCTTGGCGAGCCTAGAGATATCTACCCCGCGAGGGGCCTTGGGAGGCCGCCCTGTGTGAGGCCCTTGGGAGCTCTTGACGACCCTTTCCGGGCCTTCTGGTGGTGCCATGCGATGGGCCGCAGGCAGACGGGCCTGGGTACCCCCAGTCCCAGAGGCCCGACACCATGCGTCGCTCACACATTCTTGATGTGACTTTCTCTCCATAGCCCCCTCGATATGTAGATTTCTCAGTGGTCCTTGATGGTGGGGGCGGAGTTGCGAGCGCATGGGTGTAGTTACGATGATGCCGAATTGCAACCTCGCCAACGCTTTTGTGTTCGACAACATGTGTGCGTTCTTGTGTGTGTAGCTAGCACACCCAGTGTGCCTTGTCTTTACACGCCTGATGTGATGGTTTTCGCCCAGTTTTCTGTTAATTAACCAGGCAACCTTTCTCTTTGTTACTACTAATGAATTCGAGATCATTCGAGGCAGACATAAAATATATCACTTATAACCAATTATCACAGTAACTATATAAGAAGGCCGACATCTCTTGATTCCTCAAGAAATAACATCTGGTGGACTGGTTAGCGCCCTATGCTAGCAACGCAATGACCCAAGTTTGAATTTTGTCAGAGTCTTCAGTTTTTACATTTTTTATATATACTTCTTTCTCTACTCTACTGACAGTGGAACCCACAGAGTACTTAGAATACAAGATTAAGGATTGATTAGTTTCATTTTGAACTTTTTGTACAAATCTGTACCCACCATGCAAGTCATCTACTATACTATGTGACTATTATTACAGCATAAGAGCATCGCCAATAGCAACCGGAAAATTTCCTCTCGCTTCCGTCCGTGGACAAGAATGCCGGACATCGAACGCCGGCGGCATACATTTTGACAACAACTGGAACCAACCAGGCAAAATTTATGCAAACATGGCCAGATTTTCATATAAACATGACGGATTTAGTTACATTTACATCAACTAAGCAGTGCTAGTCCGTCTTTGGAGGTATAGTAAATACCTAATCTAAATGGTCGCCCGTGGATCCCTCATGTCTGGCAGACACTTGCGGGGTCGACGAAGGTCCTTGAAAGAGAAGAACCGGGAAGACACGGCCTGTGTACGTAGTCGTCGTCTCGGCGGTGGCCTTCCTGGGACCCAAACAGCAGTGGCCTCCCATGTTCTACTTCTCCTCGATGATGGCGGCAGACACAGAGGCGCTGGCCACCGACTCGTCCCTCTCCACACACTCGGCTTGTGTCCTTGCCTGCATGGCGCTGCCGCAGGCACTGGAGGTGCGGCCACCGCAGACACCGAAGATGCGGTACGACGAGGCATCGTCGACGGCAGCGACGACGCCCGTGCCATCGTGCTCCCCTCCGTGCCGGCTTGGAGCAACTCGCCACACCTCATCGAGCTGAACTGGAGCGACGAGTTGCGGAACCACGCGCCAGTTTGGAGCGGCAACTGGCTTCGTCAGGCTAGGCGAGGTAGTTGGAGCAGCGAGGTGCCTCGCTCATATCCGGATGGCTCGGCGGGCCACCCGGCTGGCTAGTATGCTGAAGAACTGCTCCTTGGAAGCCTTCGGAAGAGTGGATAAAATGGTGAAGGAGGAGATGGGGGAGCGGCGGAGGGGTGCGATTCTTGTAGGGCATCTGGCCTCGTTTAAATAGAGGGCGAACGGGAGGAGCTTGGCCGGCATCTGGCCTCGTTTAAATGGATGGCAGACATGACGAGCTCAGCTGGCATTGCGTTTAATTCCGGCCCGCTCATGAACAGAATTGTGGCCGGAGTAGGTTTCTCAGTTTCCATGCGGGTTTAATGGAGGCGTTTGATGGCGGTGAGGAGGCGTGTTCAGCCGGGTGTGCCGCGGGGGCGCACCACTCCCTACTATACTCAGTACTACTACTAGTATAGTAGTATTTGATTTGACAACTAGCAAACCAGGTCGGTAAAAAAACTGAGAAATGGACGGTAAACTAGTAAACTGGGACGGTTCCCGATACGGCTTTAATGCAAATGAGGGAGAGGGCAGCGGTTAATGAAATGTTGAACGGTGAATGGTGCATCCTCCTTCAATTAGCATGCTGAGGGAAGTAATGGGAGGATGACGGGGAAAAGAGGCAGCACAATGTGAATGCAACGCAGTTTGCACTCATATAAAGGTGCCCCTCCATTCCAATGCATCTACCAAATCGTACGCACCTACGCACCTACACTAAGCGCAACAGTGCTCACTCTAGACCCATGGCGATGATGCGCGTGAACGGCCAACGGCTGTGCTAGATGGTCCACGATGCCGTCCTGCGGCATGGCACCGAGGATCGTCTCCAGAGGGTGTTGGCGACCGGTTGGTTCATGGCCATCGTCGACGCCAGCTATGACTCTCAGTTGGACAAGATGATCGTTGCCACCATCAATAAGTGCACCACCATCAAGAAGCTCGTGGACAACATCGCCGTACTCCTCCAGCCCACGCACCTAGGCTCCTCATTGCCTGCCAACCTAATCGGCCTCCATGGCAAGAACCTCTTTCAAGCACTGGTGGCCCTACGACTGCCCACTGACGCAATGAAGAATGTCCACCTAGAGGTCGCGCTCACCGCGAGGTGCCTCGCCCTACAAGAATTCGTCAATCTACACATCCACGTGTATGAGGAAGTCATGTACATAGGCATCTACAAGGCCGGTGAGGACGCTACGACGTTGGCCTTCGTCAACTGGCTGGAAGCGTTGGATGCCTTTGTTGAGAAGCACCTTGACCTCACCACAAAAGCCGCCACTCCAAAGCCGCCGGTAGGTGGCTCGGCGCAGTGAGACGAGGAGGAGGAGGTCGTACGTTGATGGATGGATCTTTCTTCTTGCCTCCTGTAACCACCACTGCGACCGCGTCATCGTGGCCTTAATTCTTATTGTACTATAGCATTCTCTTCCAGTCAAAGACATGTGTGATCCCTTTGCACACATTTGGCATCAATTATATGCATCACTGTAACTAGTACTCCCTCCATCAACACACGAAGGGGACCAACAAACTGATACGTCTCCAATGTATCTATAATTTTTGATTGTTCCATGATATTATATTATCTGTTTTGGATGTTTTATATGCATTAATATGCTATTTTATATTATTTTTGGGACTAAATTATTAACCCAGAGCCCAGTGCTAGTTTCTGTTTTTTTCCTTGTTTTTGAGTTTTACAGAAAAGGAATGCCAAACGGAGTAAAACTTTTGCGATGATTTTACTTGGACCAGAAGACACACGTAGGACTTGGAGATGTAGTCAGAGGAGTCCCGAGGCGGCCACAAGCCTCAGGGGCGTGCCCTAGGGGGCGCCCTAAGGGCTTGTGGGCCCCTTGGAGCTCCACCAAACCTAATTCTTGGCCTATAAATTCAGAAATATTCCCAAATGACCAGAAGCGTCCACCAAAATACTTTTCCGCTGCCGCAACCTTCTGTACCCGTGAGATCCCATCTTGGGGCCTTTTTCGGCACCTTGCCGGAGGGGGATTCGATCATGGAGGGCTTATACATCAACTCTATTGCCCTTCCGATGAAGTGTGAGTAGTTTACCACAGACCTACGGGTCCATAGCTAGTAGCTAGATGGCTTCTTCTCTCTCTTTGATCTTCAATATAATGTTCTCCTCGATGTTCTTGGAGATCTATCCAATGTAATATTTTTTTGCGGTGTGTTTGTCGAGATCCGATGAATTGTGGATTTATGATCAGTTTATCTATGAATATTATTTGAATCTTCTCTGAATTCTTATATGCATGATTTGATGTCTTTGTATTTCTCTTCGAATTATCGGTTTGGTTTGGCCAACTAGATTGGTTCTTCTTGCAATGGGAGAGGTGCGTAGTTTTGGGTTCAATCTTGCGGTGTCCTCACCCAGTGACAAAGTAGGGGTAGCGAGGCACGTATTGTATTGTTGCCATCGAGGATAAAAAGATGGGGTTTTCATCATATTGCTTGAGTTTATCCCTCTACATCATGTCATCTTACTTAAGGCGTTACTCCGTTCTTGTGAACTTAATACTTTAGATGCATGCTGGATAGTGGTCGATGTGTGGAGTAATAGTAGTAGATGCAGGTAGGAGTTGGTCTACTTGACACGGACGTGATACCTATATTCATAATCATTGCCTTGGATATCGTCATAACTTTGCACTTTTCTATCAATTGCTCGACAGTAATTTGTTCACCCACCGTATTATTTTCTTTCAAGAGAGAAGCCTCTAGTGAAATCTATGGCCCCGGGGTCTATTTTCCATCATATATTTTCAGATCTATAAACCAAAAAACCCAAAAATACCTTACTGCAATTTATTTGTTTTTACTTTGTTTTACGTTTTAGTAATCTTTTATATCTATCTCTATCAGATCTCATCCTTGCAAGTGACCGTGAAGGGATTGACAACCCCTTTATCGCATTGGGTGCAAGTGTTTGATTGTTTGTGCAGGTGCATAGATTGGAGACTTGCGTGTACCTCCTACTGGATTGATACCTTGGTTCTCAAATTAAGGGAAATACTTATCTCTACTTTGCTGCATCACCCTTTCCTCTTCAAGGGAAAAAAATTTCTGGCGCCATTGCCGGGGAGGTTCTACATCAAGCCTACCAAGTACCCACCATAAACTCTCATCTCTTGCATTACATTATTTGCCATTTGCCTCTCGTTTTCCTCTCCCCCACTTCTAAAACGATTTTAGAAAAACACAAAAAGATTTGCCTTTTTATTCGCCCTTCTTCCGTTCGTATTTTTGTTTGCTTTTTGGTTGCTTGTGTGCTAGATCGCTTGTTTTGCTTTCATGGCTAGTCCTTCTACCATTGTTAGTACCCCTGAAAGTGAGGTTCTCAATTTTAAACAAAGGGAGGGAGAAAACTTAAAAGATGCTTGGTATAGAATTTGCAATGCTCAAAATAGATCTACTCGTAAGCAATCTACTATCGTTCTCCTCCGCAATTTTTATGTGGGTGTTACTACTTGGTATAGATATATGCTAGATACCATTACCGGAGGTAATTTCTTGGGGAGCCATACTTTGGATTCTTATAATGCTATGATAGATTTGGTAGGCTCACCACCACTCATGGTTAATGAAACAGTTTTAACTTTGGAACATGTGATGCAAAGGCTTGATATTATTGAGAATAAAATTGCTACCATAGAGCTTATTGAAAACTTGGATAAGAAGATTCATAATCAAATTACTCAATATGGATCTAAGGTAGGAGTCACTTTAAAGAATTTAAGGGAAAAAGAACCCATAGTTAATGAAAAGATAGATCAAGATTCTACTAGAATTGGCAAGCTAGAAGATATTATTACCAACTTGGGTTCCGCTTTTGCCTCTGTTAAAACTATTCCAAATTTTCCTCCTACTAAAGCTACTAAGTTTATTTATGTTCCTAAGAATAAGGGTGAATCTTCTAGTAAAGGAAACGAAGATCTTAAGATGATAAGTGTTCACCCTAACTTTATTAATATTATTAAGGAACCAATTGCCACGAGTGAATATATTGATTTCTTGCCTAGGAGTGTGATTATTGATAAAACCAAAGAATCTCCTAATGGTTATGAGTGTGAAATTGAGGAGTTGCATACCAAAGATGAGAATACCTAGATCTATGTTTTATGCCTAGCTAGGGGCGTTAAACAATAGCGCTTGTTGGGAGGCAACCCAATTTTATTTTTTATGTTTTTGTTTTTGGTTATGTTTCTCAATAATTACACATTATTACCTCTGTAGTAATTGTGTTTTGGTATTTTAATTAGTGTTTGAGCCAAGTAAGACCTTTGGGATGGCTTACGGTGATAGTTGATTTGATCTTGCTCAAAAACAGAAACTTTTGCGCTCAGTAAAACAATTTAAAAAAATCACAGAAGCGTGATTTTGATCTGAATTTTTTACGCAAGATTGATGTACAAATTGCACAGGTTGTCCTAATGTTTCAGAATTTTTGGAGTTACAGAAGTATACGAAGTTTACAGATTGCTACAGACTGTTCTGTTTTTGACAGATTCTGTTTTCTATGTGTTGTTTGCTTATTTTGATGAATCTATGGGTAGTATCGGGGGGTATGAACCATGCAAAAGTTGAAATACAGTTGATATTACACCAATATAAATAAATAATGATTTCACAACAGTACCAAAAAGTGGTGATTTATTTTCTTATACTAACGGATCTCATGAGTTTTCTGTTGAGTTTTGTGTTGTGAAGTTTTCAAGTTTTGGGTAGAGATTTGATGGACTATGGAATAAGGAGTGACAAGAGCCTAAGCTTGGGGATGACCAAGGCACCCCAAGGTAATATTCAAGGACAACCAAGCATCTAAGCTTGAGGATGCCCCGGATGGCATCCCCTCTTTCGTCTTCGATCCATCGGTAAATTTACTTGAGGCTATATTTTTATTCACCACATGATATGTGTTTTGCTTGGAGCGTCTTGTATGATATGAGTCTTTGCTTTTTAATTTTCCACAATCATCCTTTCTATACACACCTTTTGAGAGGGACATGCATGAATCGTGAATTTATTAGAATACTCTATGTGCTTCACTTATATCTTTTGAGCTAGGCAATTTGCTCTAGTGCTTCACTTATATCCTTTTAGAGCACGGCGGTGGCTTTATTTTATAGAAATTGTTGAACTCTCATGCTTCACTTATATTATTTTGAGAGTCTCTAAACAGCAGGGTAATTTGCTTAGGTTATGAATTTAGTCCTAATATGATGGGCATCCAAGAGGGATATAATAAAAACTTTCATATAAAGAGCGTTGAATACTATGAGAAGTTAGATTCCTTGCATTTATTTTGATATATAAAGATGGTGATATTAGAGTCATGCTAGTGAGTAATTGTGATTTGGTAGAAACACTTGTGTTAAAGTTTGTGATTCCCGTATCATGCACGTATGGTGAACCGTTATGTGATGAAGTCGGAGCATTATTTATTTATTGATTGTCTTCCTTATGAGTGGCGGTCGGGGACGAGCGATGGTCTTTTCCTACCAATCTATCCCCCTAGGAGCATGCGTGTAGTACTTTGTTTCGATAGCAAATAGACTTTTGCAATAAGTATGTGAGTTCTTTATGACTAATGTTGAGTCCATGGATTATACGCACTCTTATCCTTCCACCAATGCTAGCCTCTCTAGTACCGCGCAATTTTTGCCGGTGCATTAAACCCACCATATACCTTCCTCAAAACAGCCACCATACCTACCTATTATGGCATTTCCATAGCCATTCTGAGATATATTGCCATGCAACTTTCATCGTTCCGTTTATTATGACACGCTTCATCATTGTCATATTGCTTTGCATGATCATGTAGTTGGCATAGTATTTGTGGCAAGGCCACCGTTCATATTTTTTATACATATCACTCTTGATCATTGCACATCCCGGTACACCGCTGGAGGCATTCATATAGAGTCATATTTTGTTCTAAGAATCGAGTTGTAATTCTTGAGTTGTAAGTAAATAAAAGTGTGATGATCATCATTATTAGAGCATTGTCCCATGTGAGGAAAGGATGATGGAAGCTATTATTCCCTCACAAGTTGGGATGAGCCTCCGGACTTCAAAAAAAATAAAAGAGGCCAAAATAAGCCCAAACAAAAAAATGAGAGAAAAGAGAGAAGGGGCAATGCTACTATCCTTTTACCACACTTGTGCTTCAAAGTAGCACCATGGTCTTCATTATAGAGAGTCTCCTATGTTGTCACTTTCATATACTAGTGGGAATTTTTCATTATAGAACTTGGCTTGTATATTCCAATGATGGGCATACTCAAACTGCTCTAGGTCTTCGTGAGCAAGCAAGTTGGATGCACACCCACTTAGTTTCTTTTTGAGCTTTCATACACTTATAGCTCTAGTGCATCCATTGCATGGCAATCCCTACTCACTCACATTGATATCTATTGATGGGCATCTCCGTAGCCCGTTAATACGCCTAGTTGATGTGAGATTTTCTCCTTCTTTTTGTCTTCTCCACAACCACCATATTCTATTCCACCTATAGTGCTATATCCATGGCTCACGCTCATGTATTGCGTGAAAGTTGAAAAAGAAGTTTAAGAACATCAAAAGTATGAAACAATTGCTTGGCTTGTCATCGGGGTTGTGCATGATTTAATACTTTGTGTGATGAAGATGGAGCATAGCCAGACTATATGATTTTGTAGGGATAACTTTCTTTGGCCATGTTATTTTGAGAAGACACGATTGCTTTATTAGTATGCTTGAAGTATTATTGTTTTTATGTCAATATTAAACTTTTGTTCTGAATCTTATGGATCTGAATATTCATGCCACAATAAAGAAAATTACATGGATAAATATGTTAGGTAGCATTCCACATCAAAAATTCTATTTTTATCATTTACCTACTCGAGGAGGAGCAGGAATTAAGCTTGCGGATGCTTGATACGTCTCCAACGTATCTATAATTTTTGATTGTTCCATGCTATTATATTATCTATTTTGGATGTTTTATATGCATTAATATGCTATTTTATATTATTTTTGGGAGTAACTTATTAACCCAGAGCCCAGTGCCAGTTTCTGTTGTTTCCTTGTTTTTGAGTTTTGCAGAAAAGGAATCCCAAACGGAGTCTAAGCGGAATAAAACTTTCGCGATGATTTTTCTTGGACCAGAAGACACACGTAGGACTTGGAGATGAAGTCAGAGGAGTCCTGAGGCGGCCACAAGCCTCAGGGGCGCGCCCAAGGGGGGCGCCCTGAGGGCTTGTGGGCCCCTTAGAGCTCCTCTAACCCTAATTCTTGGCCCATAAATTCAGAAATATTCCCAAATGACCAGAAGCGTCCACCAAAATACTTTTCTGCCGTCGCAACCTTCTGTACCCATGAGATCCCATCTTGGGGCCTTTTCCGGCACCTTGCCAGAGGGGGATTCGATCAAGGAGGGCTTCTACATCAACTCTATTGCCCTTCCGATGAAGCGTGAGTAGTTTACCACAGACCTACGGGTCCATAGCTAGTAGCTAGATAGCTTCTTCTCTCTCTTTGAACTTCAATACAATGTTCTCCTCGATGTTCTTGGAGATCTATCCGATGTAATATTCTTTTGTGGTGTGTTTGTCGAGATCCGATGAATTGTGGATTTATGATCAATTTATCTATGAATATTATTTGAATCTTCTCTAAATTCTCATATGCATGATTTGATATCTTTGTGTTTCTCTTCGAATTATCGGTTTGGTTTGGCCAACTAGATTGGTTCTTCTTGAAATGGGACAGGTGCTTAGTTTTGGGTTCAATCTTGAAGTGTCCTCACCCAGTGACAAAGTAAGGGTAGCGAGGCACATATTGTATTGTTGCCATCGAGGATAAAAAGATGGGGTTTTCATCATATTGCTTGAGTTTATCCCTCTACATCATGTCATCTTACTTAAGGCGTTACTCCGTTCTTTTGAACTTAATACTCTAGATGCATGCTGGATAGCGGTCGATATGTGGAGTAATAGTAGTAGATGCAGACAGGAGTCGGTCTACTTGACACGGACGTGATGCCTAAATTCATAATCATTGCCTTGGATATCGTCATAACTTTGCACTTTTCTATTAATTGCTCGGCAGTAATTTGTTGACCCACCGTATTATTTTCTTTCAAGAGAGAAGCCTCTAGTGAAACCTATGGCCCCCGGGTCTATGTTCCATCTTATATTTTCAGATCTATAAACCAAAAAACCCAAAAATACATTGCTGCAATTTATTTGTTTTTACTTTCTTTTACGTTTTAGTAATCTTTTATATCTATCTCTATCAGATCTCATCCTTGCAAGCGACCGTGAAGGGATTGACAACCCCTTTATCGCGTTGGGTGCAAGTGTTTGATTGTTTGTGCAGGTGCATAGATTGGACACTTGCGTGTACCTCCTACTAGATTGATACCTTGGTTCTCAAACTGAGGGAAATACTTATCTCTACTTTGCTGCATCACCCTTTCCTCTTCAAGGGAAAAACCAACGCAAGCTCAAGAAGTAGCACAAACCAGGACGGACGTTGTGCTCATCTTTTGCATCAACTTCGTAATTTACGTACGATGCTTGACCCGACCTACGAACTACTCGTAAATTCAAAACTGAGATAAAACTTATAAATTCAAAACTACTCATGCAGCACGCCTGTCACGTTCGCTTGTTCAAAACGAGAAATTGGAACACGTACATGAAGCATGTCCCATTCGCGTCGCATACCATTCTGTCGTTCCGCCCCCCGGTCAACACGCATTGGCTAGGCTTTATATCACTACAACATGTGGGACCGCATGTGACCAAATCGATGATGCGCCAACCTAGCTATTACCCTACTTATAGGGGGGGAAAAGCCCCGCCCTAGCGTTTCCAATCATTATTTCTATCTATCGATCGTGCCAAGGAGCAGAACCAAATGTTACAATGTATACATGTTTAAAAGGAAATCGCCTGCCGTGTTCGCGTCACACCCCCACATGCTCGGGAATCAGGATTACTCCATGGTCCGTCCGGCACACCACATAGCTAGGGAAGGCGTGTTGCCTAGCATTTTCACTTTCATGTGGGATCGCGGTTGGGCAAACCGACTATTGGGAAACCGCACCCCGCCCGCCGCGTTGGAAAACAGAAATGAGGAGGGGAAGATCTAGCTGTAGCACGGAAGCCAAGAAATTTGGTATCAGATGGGACTCATTGATAGAGTAGGAGCGCTTCGTACTACTCCTACTACGTAGTTTGTACTACTACTACCACTATACAACTAGGTACATGCACGACATAACATCGTAGGAACAAAAAAGGGAAGATCTTGTTTTGGGTGATTTATCTTTTTTCAGTCAACGTAGTATGAATAATATGATGTGCGGGGCACCCACGAAGCCACGTGGCACGTCTGGGGATCTTGTTAAGAGCTTCTTGTGTGGATCGATCACATTGCCGTGCTGCTTGTTCGAGAAGAATGTGTGTGGGTACAATTAGGTTATAGTAGATCCGAATCGCAGCCGCCTGGACCTTTGGATCGACATCAATCAACGGTATATATCGTGTACGTGAAAATACATTGGCTGCATAAAAATAATGCATATAGAATTTGTATAATACATAATACCGCATATTGGGTTTCTCTAAAGTCAAACTTTGTATACTTTCAACAAGTTTGTAGGAAAATGTATTAACATATACACCACCAAATATATATCATATTATTCATCATTGCTTTTATTTTCACATCATGTAAATTTGTTAGTATAAATGTTCATATTGTTTTCACCAAATTTGGTCAATCTTTATAAAATTTGGCTGCAGTCAATTACAAACGGTGGGAGTGGGAATAGATATAGATATAACTATACAAATAAAAAATATAGTAATGTAGTCTATAGATATAGATAAAGCTACTACCTTTTTTCTAGGTTAAAACTCGCGCTTTTGTGTACACATCGTTTTTCTTCGCTATAATTAGCATTTGCGGGGTGAGTAGGACTACCGCCTTGTTCAGATCCTATACCAGCAACCCCACCATTATCATTAATTAATTCATATTGGCAATTAAGACTGCATTATCTTAGTTCTAGCTGGTTCTTCGGTTGCTTGGAGGAACTCCATCTCGTTATTCAGGTTGACTTTGTGCATACGACAAGATCATCGACCATCGAAGATTGGTTTAGTAACAATTGTCGATTTGTATCACCGGGTACGATATAGCTGGATCTTCAACGTCAAAATCCACCAAATCGATACTTATACCACTCTCATTGAAAGATTGGGTCGCCATCATAAGACTACCACCTAGACAATTCCTTCCCTATAGCATACACATGAGCACCCATCTCATTATCCAGGTCCACGCCTCCCTCTCTCTCTCTAGAAACACACACACCTCTCCACACGATGCGTGTCTCTTGGTCTCTCTCCCATCACATGAAAAAAAGGCACACCCCCAGTCTCTTCTTCTTGCTACCCCCATCTATGTAGTTAGGTCTCCCTTCAACAAACAAGCATTCATCTCTCTCTATACTATCTCTCTCTACCACACATAACCTTACACCCCCTAGCCAGCCTTGCTGTCAAGGTCTATCTAGCTCTCTCACAGGAAAACAGATGTTGTCTGTGTGTCCCTTCATCGCATACACACTATCGCTCTCCCATATCCCCAACCACATAACCTTGTCGGTCCTGACGTTACACGCACCTCTCTCTCTATCTCTCTCTCTCTCTAACACACACACGGACACGCACACACCCTCTCTCTCCCTTCCGGACACTCCTCTCTCTACGACACGCGTAGTCTTTCGAACACGCATATGCCCCTCTCTCGTTAGGTATCGCTGCCCCCCGCCCCCCTCTTTGTCACACAGATATTCTCTCTATATCTATCTCTCGCAATAGTACATGCATAGTCTAAATTGAAACCAATTACAAAAATCAAATCCACTCCTAAACAAAATATGAAAATAGGGTGAAATCGTGCACACAAATGTTTGTTGCGTGCATGAATGTCAATGATACGGATGTACTACTCGTACATCCACACAGACCCATTTCACACAAATTACATTAAACCCTTCTCAAAATATGGTCCGCATGTGATGTTTGTTGTACTGCTCCTACTAGCCTTCCTCCGACACGTTCCAACATATTGTGCTACTTGAGATTCTATTTTTCTCCTCAGACCATGTGAAACCACGAAAAGGTCAACACCCGTCCCCACTGGTACTGTAGCTCGAAGCTCCCATATGGACACAACACCCACAAGAGCACGCAACCGTTGCCGAAGTGGACGACACCACGGCCTGGGAAGAGGATGGAGTCTCCGACATCACCGAGGTGGAGCACGCCCTTGACGGTCGCGAGTAGTGCACGCTGAGTAGTCACGCGGATTACGGTATGATCTAGCAGCTCACCCTCGTCGGCCACGAGGGGTAGCTTTGCTCCAGCAGCACGCCCTGGTCGGTCACGAGGAGGTGCATCGTGTCCTCACCGCTCACAATGTGGACAAGCGCGTTCTCCAGCAGCATACCCACGAGCATCGCATCCTCGCCGCTCTCGACGTGGACGAGAGCACGCCCGCGAACATCGCATCCTCGCCGCTCTCAACATGGACGAGAGCATGCCCGTGAACATCGCATCCTCATCGCTCTCGACATGGACGAGCGTGTGCTCTGGAAGCACGCCTGCGAACATCGCATCCTTGCTGCTCAAGCGCACGAGCGTGTGCTCCAACAGCACGGCCGCGAGCATGGCATCCTCGCAGCTCATGAGGTGGTTGAGCGCGTGCTCCAGACAGTACCCCAGGATTCGGGACGTGAGCACCGCACCCCCGGCTACAAGGAGTACTACATGGTGCCCATCACGGTTTAGGCAAATCCCGTGACTCCGCCGCGCACTGGAGGAGCGCGAGCTCCAGTGGGTGCTTGAGGAATCCCGCGCCGATATGCAGGTGGCGGTGGACGTGCAAGATTATCCTTTGAGCTCTCCTCCTCCTACGAAGACGCCTCAACCGCCCTCATTGTATGTCCTCTGCCTCGGCTCCAGCGGACCTTTGGAGTTTAGTTGTATGGAACATTAATATTTGGATTAATCATACCTCTACCAAAATGTGAAGGATCAAGACTAATGCAAAAAAACAACCTATGACTAACAGGGATGAATAGATGATGTGGCGGCATTGCATGCTGGAGAGTAACGCAAGTATATTGCAATTTATGGATTGCATGCATGACTAGCTTATGTGGCATGGTTGCATGGCTAGGAAAGGGATCTAGAGAAAAATAAATAGATAATATGTTTAGAGTGCACTCTACTGGATGGGAGCATGTAAATATCTTTTGAGTGCACTCCAATTTTTTTTCATACGCTTAGGTGCACCAGATGTCGTGCCATGCTACAAAATGTTAGAAACAAATCTGCTCAATTTTTTTAAAAACCTATTGTTATCTTGAAACCAGCAACACCCGTCCCTCACCTCATAAAAACAGCCCGAGGAATATATTTTGAGTGAAGCATAATTTATTTTTACTAATATATGTTTATCAAAACTAGACTGTTTATATTTCAAAGTTTGTGAAAAGGTATCATTCTACTACTACCTTGGATCCATTGCAACGCAAGGGCCGGCACATTGGTAGTAGTAAGAAACAAACCTTGAGTTTGGCACGAGTTCGTGCAGCGGTAGCACCACAAGGCCTGGCGCAGGAGTTACATTTCCCTCTCGGGGCCCACAAGACTGAGCTTCAGTGCCTTATTACACTTGCCTTTGAGTCCATGACATGTCGACCCTACTTGTGGCTGGCCCACATGTCATTATTAGAAAGGCAGAGTGTCGACGGGGCCGAGAGGGGTGAGGCACAGGTCGGGGATGTGGTGTCATGGGTTCGAGCGGCGTCGTGGGAATCACGTGTGGCTGTGGTAGAAACTTGATGGTCGCCCTAGTTCGGGTGGCCCACAAGTCATGCGCACAAAGGCAGAGGGGAGGTGGGGCCGAGAGGGGTGAGGCGCACGTCGAGGGACGTGGTGTCGTGGGTTGGAGGGGTGTCACGGGAATCGAGTGTGGCGGTGGTACAAACGTGATGGTCGCCGTAGTTCAGCTTCCCTGGACAAGCTGACATGTGTACTGACACATGCATTGCATACCGATCACATATATTCATGCAGACATACGCTACTACACTTGTTCCAAAGACATGCACACCAGCGAAATAGTTCATCTATCAATATATATAGAGAGAAAATATTTTTTTACAAATAAGAGAGGAAATACTCATCCATCTATAATGCCCTGCTGCTGCAGCAGCTTCTTCTTCTTCTTCTTCTTCTCACTTTCTGTGGGAGACTGCTTCGCTACAAGCTCTTTCGACCTTGCAGCTATCTCGAAACTCACACGGGCATCGAGGGCAGCATATTTTATCCGCTCGTAGGTCAAGGGATAATTCTCCCATCCAGATGACCTTAATCCTAGTGTCTCTTCACCCTTCTCAAGATTTGTTCCGAGCACAAAATTTGCTACGTCGAATAGGGATGGTGTTTTTTTAGCACAACCGTCTACAGGAATTTTGGTTTGTAGGTCAACAATGTCTTTCAAATCAAGGTTGTACGGTGCCAGCTTTTGTTTGTCCCCTTCGATGGATGCCCCTGTCGGTGCAACAGACCCTGGGTCCATTGCATGGACTGTGCAAAGGCCAGAGACAAGATTACAAGACCAAGATAAGACCAAGCAAGGAGGATCAATTCCTTTGAAGGATCCAAGAGCAAGTCGAGAAGGCCAAGGCGAGCTAGAGGAACGAGGCATCACTAAGGGAAGGGCCTACCTTGCCGGGCAGGTGAGCCTGGCAGGGTTGGGTTTTGCCCCGGAAGCAAGCTCCCAGATCGTCCCTGCAGGCCTGCCGGGGCTGGCGGAGGCAAGCCAATCCACCGCTCCACCTCACAAGCGACGCAAGTCAGTAATCGAAGCGGTGTCAAGCTCCAAGGTGACTAAGTGGCTGCTTTCTGCCACATGGCAGCCACTTCCTATAGCAAACACCACCATATGACACCCGTCCTGGGACGTGTCAAGCAAGCAGGCGCGAAGATGGCAAAACAGCCCGACAGGGGTTGCCGGGCGGGCTGTGATGTGACACAGAGTGGCGCATTTAATGCGCTCTGTCAGCCTGCAGAGTTAGATATGATAGCACTGTTAGCTATCTAATCAGTACGCAAAGACTGATTTGCCACTGTGGTGACCCCTCTATCTATAAAAGGAGGCCCATGGCGACCGTAGAAAGGGTTAGATCCTCGCATATCCATACGCGTGTAGCCACTCTCGCCCCCAGAGCAACCTTGTCGGGCGAGTGTGCTACGTTCCACCACCATTATCCACCATCAATCCACCAAAGCAGGAGTAGGGTTTTACGCCTCGCGGCGGCCCGAACCTGCGTAAAATTGCCCGCGTGATCTCTGCCGTGCTGCGCGACGCTTCTTCGCTCTTTGTGCAACGTGTCCATCCCCCCGCCGAACCAAAAGGGGTTGATGGCCCCATAGGTGGTCGTGGTTTCCCACGACATCTTTGGCATGCCAGGTAGGGGGATCACTTGCGCAAAACCGAGAGCGTACGCTGCACGTCATCTTCATCGACATTTTCACCATCGACGGCGTCATCGACTATGGCGCCCAAGAGGAAGCCCAGAGCTGCAAATCGCCTGTCCACCTCAAAGGCTCCGCCGCCCGCGACCGCTGACGTCGCGGGGAATGCGGGGACTTGCGAGGGTGTGGATGCTGCGGGGGAAGTGGTTGGCGCAGGCGGCGCCGTCGCCACCTCCCCCGCGGCCGAAGCAGGGACGGGACGTACCGGGGAAGGACAACATCAGCAACATCCCGACGGCCATGCTCCACGAGGTACGGATGGAGGGATCATTCCGCCCGAACCCCTTCTCCTCGCCAACGGGCACAGCCGCAGTGGTGATGCTCGCTCTGGGGCGAATCGTAACCCTTCGGCCGCCCCCGCTGCGGGCGCGACCGCAGGGCACGCGCCACCCCCGGGGCGGGCTGACCCAACTACTGTGCCCAATGGAGCTGCTGGCCCTCAGGCGCCTCCGCCGCGTCACCATGTTGTCCAGACGGCTGGTTCACAGCAGCAAGGGCGCGGCGCAGTCGCCACCGGCAACGTCAGGAGCCGAGCGACGTTACGATCTACATTGTCATCACCTATGCCAAGCACTGCCTCCGAAGCCATGGCGCGGGCCCAACTGCTGCTGAGATTTCCACCGGTGGCAGACTAGATGGATGAGTGGCGAGCCACCATCCATAGTTTGATTGGTTTTGCCGAGGCGGAAGGATCACAGCGGGCCGGACCGCCACGGCCTTCCCAGGCAGCAACGACGGCTCGTGCGGCTGGTCGTGCGGGAGGGGCCACCCTCACGGTGCAATCCCCACCACGGCAAGCCGCCCGAGAGCTGCAGGTCCAAGCGCCCGATGATGTCTCGATGGCCTCGTCAGATCCTCAAGCACGTCAAGGCCGACAGCGTGGCCCGGAGGGCAGGCGAAGGGAAGGCGCGTGCCTCATCGACGAGCGGCGCCGCGACAACCCCCGCCAGACCAATGGGTGCGATGGCCTCGACGTCAATGAGCCCACGCTCGGAGATGGCGGGTGCCTGCCTTTCGAGGTTGGGTGCCCTGCCTTCACCCGTGAGCTGCGGCAAGTCCGTTGCCCGTCCACTCGCACGTTCAAGCCAGAGATACCCGAGAAGTATGATGGGAGACTAAACCCGGCAGAGTTCTTGAGCATCTACACCATCGCTGTTCAAGCTGCTGGGGGAAGAGATGAGAAGGTGTTCGCCAACTACTTCCCTTTGGCCCTCAAGTCAAATGTGAGGTCTTTGCTGATGCACCTGCCGGAGAACTCCATTTTAACCTGGGCTGACCTGTGCCACGAGTTCATTGGTGCCTTCCCGGGTGGCCATCAAGAACCAGGGCGGCCCAGCGACTTGCAGCTTCTCCGGCAGAAAGAAGGAGAATCTTTGCGGAAGTACTTGCAGAGATTCAGTCGAGTCCATAGAAATATCCCAGATATCCACCCAGCTGCCGTGATAGCTGCCTTCCAATCCAACATGCGCAACCGCAGGATACGTTCCAAGATGAATGTTCGGTTGCCCAAGACTGTGAAGGAGCTCTACACTTTGGTGGACAAGTGTGCTCGGGTGGAGGAGGGGAAGAAACTTCCTGGAGAGGAAGATTGCGTCGACATTGACTCAGAAGATGACGACGAAACCATGAGTAAGAAGAAGAAGAAGAACAAGAAGCACAACAAGAAGCGCAAGGATAAGACAGTGATGGCTGTTGAGGGGTCAGGCACGCCTAGTACCGGCAAGAAGGCCAAGGCTGAAGCCCCCGGGAAGGAGGCTACCGTATGCGCTGGCTGCCGGGAGGCGGCGACTGCCGAGAAAGCTGGGAAAGGTGATGGGCCATACTGTAAGATTCATCGGACCAAGGGCCATGATCTCCAGGAGTGTTATCAAGTTGAGCAGCTCATCAAGAGACAGAAGGCTAAGTATGAGAAGCGTGATATGGAAAAAGGTCAGAATGGCGCTGGTGGGAAGGGCCGGGGTGGTGAAGCAAATCGCCCCGGCAAGGCTCCTCGGAACCAAGGGAAACCCGCCAAGGGCCGAGAGAAGGAGGATTGCAGTAATGAGAGTGATGGAGGGAATGAAGAGGAAACCATCGAGTAGGAATTCCAGAAGGCCACTGATGCCCTGTGCATTGACAGGGGTGCATCTTTGCACTCCTCTCACCGCCAACTTAAACAGTGGGCGCGTGAAGTCAATGCCATGGAGCCAGCGGCAGATTCTCGGAAGCCGCTCAAGTGGTCACGCACGCCCATCATCTTTGATGAAGATGACCACCCCGACCGCATCACTGTGGTATGGTGCTTGCCGTTGTTGGTCTCACCAACAATTCGCAACCTCAAGGTCACAAAGATGCTGGTTGACGGCGGGGCCGGGTTGAATCTGATTTCCCCAAAGGTTATCAGCAAACTCCAGATAGCAGAGGAAGAACTTAAGGCCACGGGCATGTTTCAAGGAGTCAATCCCGGCAGGAGCCGTCCTAAGGGAAAGGTTACGTTGCCAGTGACATTTGGAGGGGAGTTGAACTACAGGACTGAGAAAGTTGTGTTTGATGTGGTTGACCTCCCTCTGCCGTACAACGGGATCCTTGAGCACCCGGCCCTGGCCAAATTCATGGCAGCATCCCACTATGCCTACAACACCTTGAAGATGCCAGGGCCGATGGGCGTCATTTCCGTTCCTTCGGACAAGAAAGACGCAATTATTTGCGTGGATAAGATGCACCGGGACGCGGTCGTGGCAGAGGTCGCGGAAGCCAGAATTCCCGCCAAGGAGAAGCATAGCAGATGCACTGGCAAGGAATCCGGGAAGCGTACCTCTATGGAATGTGCCGCGCCCGTTGATGACACACCAGAGAGTTCCAACAGCAAGAGATCCAAGGCTACTCCACCCCAAGTGAAAAAGGTCACGGCAAGGCTAGCTGGCGCTGATGGTACTTTCACTATTAGCGTCACCCTTGATGACAAATAGGAAAGCGCGCTCGTTGCCTTCCTGTGGGCAAATATCGATGTGTTTGCCTGGCAACCATCTGATATCCCCGGTGTTCGCAGGGAGGTAATCGAGCACCACCTTGCTGTCTGCCCACATGCCCGGCCCGTCAGCAGAAGGTTCGGAAGCAGGCCTTGGAGCGACAGCAGTTCATTGCCGAGGAAATCAAGAAACTTGAAGCAGCTGGTTTGGTCAGAGGAGTACTGCATCCAACATGGTTGGCAAACCCAGTGGTTGTGCGCAAGGCTAATGGAAAATGGAGGCTTTGCATAGATTTTACGGATCTAAACAAGGCATGCCCAAAGGACCCATTTCCCTTGCCACGCATCAACCAGATCGTGGATTCTACTTCAGGATGTGAGTTGCTCTCTTTTTTGGATGCATACTCTGGATACCATCAGATTTTTATGTCCAAGAAAGATGAAGAAAAGACCTTATTCATCACCCCATGCGGCACGTACTGCTTTGTGCGCATGCCTTTCGGGTTGAAGAGTGCCGGGTCCACTTTTGCAAGAGCAGTCTAGATTGGCTTTGAACCACAGTTGCACAGGAACATTGAAGCCTATATGGATGATATTGTGGTCAAGACCAATGACAGATCAACCCTCATTCAGGATTTAGAAGAGACATTTGCTAATCTAGGCAAGATCAACTTGAAGCTGAATCTGGAGAAGTGTGTGTTTGGCGTTCCCTCCGGCAAGCTACTTGGTTTCTTTGTGTCCCACCGGGGGATAGAGGTCAACCCCGATAAGATCAAGGCTATTGAGCAGATACAGGCACCCAAGACAGTAAAGGATGTGAGGCGTTTGACAGGATGTGTTGCCGCGCTTAGCAGGTTCATCTCCAAGTCTGCCGAGCGCGCCTTGCCGTTCTTCAAGATTTTGAAGAAGGCAGGACCCATGAAGTGGACCCCGAAAGCAGATGCAGCGCTGCAGGATTTGAAGGCCTACTTATCTTCTGTGCCTACTTTGGTCGCACCCAAACCACAAGAACCATTACTGCTATATCTGGCAGCAACTAATCAAGTGGTTAGTGCGGCCCTAGTAGCACAGCGAGAAGTGGAAGAAGCAGCCACCTCAGCAAGTGTCCCGCCAGGGGAAGAGGAAGAGAGCGGCCCGGCAAGGCCAGATACGGATCAGGACAAAGAAAGAGCACTGCAGCGGAAGCAACCCCAAGGACACGGCAAGAAAGCAGGTGGTGCAGCACCCAGTATACTTCGTCAGCTCCCTGTTGCAGGGGACTAGATCCAGGTATTCTGGCGTGCAAAAGTTGATCTTTGGCCTTGTCATGGCCTCAAGGAAACTGCGCCACTACTTCCAAGCCCATGAGATCACGGTTGTCACCCGCTTCCTGTTGCAAAGGATACTTCAAAACCCAGAGGCCATCGGCAGGATAGTGGAGTGGGCATTGGAGTTATCCAGCTTTGGCCTGAAGTTTGAAAGCACATCAACAATCCGGAGTAGGGCGTTGGCAGAGTTTATTGTAGAATGGACGCCAACTCCTGATGAAGAAGTACAGGAAACAGTTATCCCCAGCAAGGAAGCGCCCCAAGAATGCATCATGTATTTCGATGGTTTCTTCTCCCTACAAGGTGCAGGGGCTGGCGTGCTTCTCGTGGCTCCCACTGGAGAGCACCTGAGGTACGTCATCCAGATGCACTTTCCCCGGGAGGAGGCAACCAACAATACAGCAGAATATGAAGGGCTTCTTGCCGGGCTCAGAATTGCCACAGAATTGGGAATCAAGAAGCTGATCATTCGAGGAGATCCACAACTGGTGGTGAGACAAGTCAACAAGGATTACCAAAGCCCATTGATGGAGGCATACGTCGAGGAAGTGAGAAGATTGGAGGAGCGCTTTGACGGGTTGCAAACAGAACACGTACCCCATGCGGAAAATAGCATTGCTGATCACCTGTCAAAGTGGGCTGCGCAGAAGCTTCCTGTGGAACCAGGGACTTTTGTTCTCCATCTTACTCAGCCCTCCGTATCCCCGACAACAATGGCCCGAAAGAGGAGGAAATTGGACTCCGGTAAGCCTCTCCCGGTAGAGCCTTTCGGGGCTCCTGGCAGGGACCCTGCCGGAAACAACTCCTCTTCGCTTGCCGGGCTGCTCCCTCCTGCCGGGCCACTGGTCCCCGCAGTCAAGGGATGCGCCCCCACGAATGAGGAGGTGCCGCTAGTCCTCGTTGCTGAGCCTCAGGCTCCAACTTGGGTAAGGCACATAGTCCATTTCCTCCAAATCGGAGAACTTCCCGAAGAGCAAGAAGAAGCTAAAAAAGTAGCCCGGAGGGCCAGTATGTATTAGTTTGTCGATGACACACTGTACAGAAGAAGGCCCAATGGTGTGAAATAGAAGTGTATTTGCCGGGAAGGAGGAAAGGAACTGCTGGCAGAGATACACAAAGGCATGTGCGGCTCCCATATTGGATCAAGGGCTTTGGTTGGGAAAGCATTCTGACAAGGATTCTATTGGCCCACGGCCCTCCAAGATGCGGTTGAGCTCGTCACTAAGTGTGAAGCCTGTCAGTTCCATTCCAAAAATATCCATCTGCCTGCCCAAGCACTCCAGACAATCCCTTTGTCATGGCCATTTTCGGTCTGGGGGCTCGATATCCTCGGCCCTTTCCCCCGAGCTGCCGGGGGCTTTGAATTCTTATTCGTTGCAATCGACAAGTTTACAAAGTGGCTGGAAGTAGATGCCATGAGAAAGGTGACTGCTCAGTCAGCTATCAAGTTCTTGAAAGGATTGGTGTGCCGCTTCGGGGTTCCTACCCGGATCATCACTGACAACGGCAGCCAGTTCACGAGCCGCATCTTCATGCAATATGTTCATGCCCTCAGAAGCAAGATCTCATTTGCATCTGTCGCACATCCCAGAAGCCATGGACAAGCTAAGAGGGCGAACGTTGAAGTGCTACGAGGACTCAAGACAAGAACGTTCGATAAGCTGCGGAAGCACGGCAGGCAATGGATCAATGAGCTGCCGGTGGTTCTTTGGTCCCTCAGAACGACACCAAACCGAGCTACCGGGCAGACTCCCTTCTCCCTAGTCTATGGGGCAGAAGCAGTTATCCCCATGGAACTTATTTATGGGTCACCTTGAGTGCTTGCCTACGATGAAGTAGCACAGGAACAGCACATGCGTGACGATGCTGTGCTTCTCGACGAGAACCGTCTCCGGGCTGCTACGCGTGCTGCACGCTATCAGCAAGCCCTGCGTCGCTATCATAGCCGCAGGGTTCATGCCCGGTATTTTGAGGAAGGCGACCTTGTCCTTAGGCGCGTTCAGTCCGCCAAGGGTACAAACAAGCTATCGCCGAAGTGGGAAGGCCATTACCGGGTAGTACGAGTCACCAGACCTGGCGCAGTCCGTCTGGAGACCAGAGATGGCATTCAATTGCAAAACTCATGGAATATTGAGCATCTCCGCAAGTTCTACCCGTAAGGCGCGGCTGTCGGGCCCTACCCGACAGCCACCCTTTTGTGCAGGCCTTGCCTCAGCTCCATGTAACCCCTTGTACAAAGCCAGGCAAAGACCCTGAGCAACAGAGAAATAAATGAAGCGCTGGGGGCCCCCGACAAGTTGCATGCATGCATAAGCATTTCATGAGCATTGCATGATTCATGTAGATAGGTTGCATGATCATGTAGATAGATTGCATCTGGCATCATCTTCATTTGCATAAACTACAGGCTCCTGTCGTGGACTTCGTCCTGGGAAGAGGATGCGAAGACAAGCCAACACTGCGATCTCCAGCAAGCCAAACAGATAAGTTCCATCTCTTATCCATACATGTTCCGTGAGTAGAACTTGTGCATACGAAAACCTCACCGCCTCGGAAACAAAGGTGCTGCCATCTACTGGCACGAACGTTGCTTCAGTCAGGATGGTCGTAGTGGCCTTTGGCTGAAAGGGGTTGGCGGGGGGCTGGTCTCTCCCAATAGGATATGCGCCCGGCAGGCTCAGCCTCACGACAGCAGTCCTATGGGGTGCCGGCAAGGTAGCTTACCGGGACCTACTTGTTTACATGAAAGTATGGAGATGTTTCACCTCTGCATGGATGTCATACATGCACAAGTGCCCGGCAAGCTTATCTTTTTCATTAATATGCTGTTCAACAAGTACAAATCTCACGGAACATAAACATGGATAGAAGAGATTACATTATTTGAACTAAAATTTGGCAAGTGCCTACAGATTTAAGACTGAAAAAAGATAAGTGCCCCGTAATGTCTTTTCTTGTCCCTCTCCTCCTAGGCACGGTGGTAGAAGGCGAAGAGAGCAAGAGGAGTGCCTGGGTAGAAGCCTAGCCTGACCCTGTCGGGCTCCAGGAGGGGATGCCCGGCAGGGGCGAGAGGGCGTGGACGAAGACGTCGATGGAGAGCATGGCGGAGGCGACCCATCGACCGCCACCACCAAGGCCAGTAGGGCACGACAGGGCTAACAGAGCTGCAGCCTGAGAAGAAGCCTGCCGGGGTCCAGCTGGAGGTCTGCTGGAAGGGCCAAGGGAGCACCATCACCACCTCTGCATCCAACTTCCCGGCAAACCACCTTGCCAGGGAGAAAACACAGGTGCAGATGATGGTGCTGCCGCCTGATGAAGTTGGTGCGGGCGACGTTCAGCCGGAGTCGGAGTCGTCGCCCTCCCGACTGCTGCGGTCGTCATCACCGTCAGTCTCCTCCTCATCGCTTTCGCTCGAGGAGGAGCTTTTGTCGTCGGTCGAGCTCTCCGCGCAGCACCCTAAGCGAACTCCCGAGCGCCCAAAGACCTTGACGGAAAGCAGGATGCTCTCCATTAATTTAAATTGGAGAAAGTGCCCCTTCGACAAGCTATGGGCTCGAGCAAAGGTCTTCCAGCCGCGGCGGAGGTACATGACATGAGGAGCAGGGAAGTCAACATCCACCCGCATGCTGCCATTCCCACAGCCCCTCATGTGCAACCTTAGCGCACGTGGCTGTTCGAGCTCCATCACCCTGGCAAATGGAGTAGGGAGACGGAGGCAGCCGCGTGGAGGCTTGTATAGCCTGATGACGAACTCCAAGGGTTGATCTCCGACGTGGCCTTCCATCGGGGGAAGAGCGTCCGGTACGGGCGCAATTGAGGCGCCACCCCGGCCTCCTCAGCCGCGCACACCGCGACGACCTCGGCCACGCCCCCTTCCGCCTCCTCTCACAGCGGGTTCCGCCCCCACATCATCGAGAGGAGGGGGGAGACGCTATCGAGCAAAAGTTCTCATCACCACCACCGTAGTACTACCGCGCCCTCGCCACCTCACCATGGCAAGCAAGAGAAGCTTCAAAGAAAGGGAGAAGGAAGGTGTGTGAGTAGACACACTACTCCTGCCCTCTTTTATAGAAGAACGAGGCAGGGGACTGGCCTCTCACTCAGTAGGCGACCGCCTTGCTCCTCCAATGCGGTTCCCCTTTGCGCCTCCAACGGCTCAGGGAACCAGAGCGGCCCCTCTACACCACTCGGCGACGCCTGGATTTCTGCCATGGCGCCTGTTCCCGCGCCCTCCGCGTCCACCACCTACCCTGTGCAATGCATGCGACACATGTGGCGGAGGCGCTCCGGGGCAGGAGGCAAGTGGGATGGCAGTTTCCTACCCTGTGATCGTGGGGCGTGGGCCGGCCACAGATCGTGGTTCAGTTTTTCCCCTAAGCGTTGCACAACGCACGGGAAAACCGGAAACCGACCCAAACCCAAGTTAATGAAGAAGCAAAGAAGATCTCAAGGGGCGAAGTCGCCCTTACATTTTTGCCTGTGCCCTGGTTAGGGCCTACCCCGACAACACCCAACGGCGCGTCCGTGCCAGGCCCCGGGGCTCCTGTCAGTGCAACAGACCCTGGGTCCATTGCACGGACTGTGCACAAGCCAGAGACAGGATTACAAGACTAAGATCAGACCAAGCAAGGAGGATTAATTCCTTTGAAGGATCCAAGAGCAAGTCGAGAAGGCCAAGGTGAGCCAGAGGAACGAGGCATCGCTAAGGGAAGGGCCTACCTTGCCAGGCAGGTGAGCCTGGCAGGGTTGGGTTTTGCCCCGGAAGCAAGCTCTCAGATTGTCCCGGCAGGCCTGCCGGGGCTGGCGGAGGCAAGCCACTCCACCGCTCCACCTCACAAGCGACGCAAGTCAGTAATCGAAGCGGTGTCAAGCTCCAAGGTGACTAAGTGGCTGCTTTCTGCCACATGGCAGCCATTTCCTACAGCAAACACCGCCATATGACACCCGTCCTAGGACGTGTCAAGCAAGTAGGCACGAAGCTGGCAAAACAGCCCGGCAGGGCTTGCCAGGCGGGCTATGATGTGACACAGAGCGGCGCATTTAATGCGCTCTGTCAGCCTGCAGAGTTAGATATGATAGCACTGTTAGCTATCTAATCAGTACGCAAAGACTGATTTGCCACTGTGGTGACCCCTTTATCTATAAAAGGAGGCCCATGGTGACCGTAGAAAGGGTTGGATCCTCGCATATCCATACGCGCGTAGCCACTCTCGCCCCTAGAGCAACCTTGCTGGGCGAGTGTGCTACATTCCACCAACATTATCCACCATGAATCCACCAAACTAGGAGTAGGGTTTTACGCCTCGCGGCGGCCCGAACCTGGGTAAAACTGCCCGCGTGATCTCTGCCGTGCTGCGCGACGCTTCTCCTCTCTTTGTGCAATGTGTCCATCCCCCCGCCGTCCAAAAGGGGCTGATGGCCCCATAGGTGGCCGTGGTTTCCCACGATAGCCCCACAGGAGTATATGTCCTCCCGAGAAATGAAATCATGGAGCTCACCTGGTATGGAGGGAGCATGTATGATGCGATACACCAAAACTTCATCTTCGAGGCATAGCTGAAGGACGGCGGCGCGTTGGATCTTCTGAGTGGCACGCTCCGTGTACTCTACATCGAGACCGATGACCTTCATCTCCACCTTTTCGAGGGAGTTGGATACACTGTTGATCCACTCCCGAACAACCCTTGGGTGGTTGGTGACGGTGTCAGCTATGCTCAATGAGCCTTCACTAAGGACATGTTTGACGCTAAACCATGCACAAGGATCTCTTTCACCATTTGGAACCACTGGAGTATTAGGATTTGGTGGCTAGTCTAACTGGAAGATGATTATTTAAAGGTACTTCAGAATTACTCTAGGAGTTAAAACAATGTGAATCCAGTGGGTTTGAATGCAAATGAAGGAGAGGTGAAGAAGCCGAAGAAAATCGGTTCCCGATGGAGAAGTAAATGGGAGAAGTGGCATGCAGGCAGTTGATTAGACGGCTGGGTAGACCAACCTGCAAAATGAAAAGGCTATGCGGGCAGCGTACTAAGGAGTGAGACATGTCCGTGTACGTGCCCATCCTTCTATCGCTACATGTGCCACTGGCTAGATGAGGTCACTCTTTTGAATCACCGTAGCGAAACATTTTATGATTCCTTTTTATTTCTGCACCTCTCCTCACAGGTGGGACCTACGCAAAACGCACTTGGGTGGATGAACAGATATATAAACATATGCATCTCTTTGTTCAAAAAAATGTGTCGTAGCTGGTTCGGATGGATATTGGCGCGTGCGTCCAAGACACAACCTTTTCTGGTTAAGGAATATGCGGTTATCCTAAAAAAAGAAAAAGCCCTTCTTCGCGCTTCCGCATACACGAGAATTTGGTTCTGCTCTCAATATGCATGTTACCTGGAGGATGAAGTGAACCCAGAGGCATGCCAGCACGACCTTTTTCCGCTATACAGTACTACTCCGTATGTTACTACTACTAGTAGTACAACTGTAGTACACTTGTTGGTCAAAATATTATTCATCCGGTCCTCACAGTGAAGTGACAAGACCCTGCGCCCGAGGTGACACTAGTCCAGGCGGTGTGTTCGGGTTACCAAAGTCAGCCCCACCTTGTGCACTGTGCAGTCACTCTCACCTCCACTGTATAGCATGCCTCGCCTCGTCTCCCTCTCCCCTAGCACCACTCCATCTCCATCTCCATCTCACCGAAGATCCTGAGGTCACTCTTCATCATCTCACTGTGCCCCCGTGTACCCTCACCTCGCTCGCCTCCCCCAGTACCACTATTCCCTCACTAGCCGCTCCAGCACCGAGAGCCTTCTGCCCCGTAAATCAAGCTCCAAAAATCCCACCTTCCAAACTCCACCATGGCCGAACGCGAACCGCGCAACATCCTTATGAGCCGCGACTAGAGCGATCTCCACAGTGATATCCTTGACCTCTGTTGTTCGCGTATGGATATGTTGAGCGTCGTGCGGCTGGCTGCATGCTCGAGGGGCATGCACGCAGCCATCATCGAAGTGAGGCCTGAGCTTTTCAAGACACCCTTCTTACTACTATCTGCTCTTGCGAGATGCGCTCACCATGATACGGAGGCGTACATCATGCCCCTCGACTTCAATCCGACCTCCATCAGCCGAAACTTCTTTGCAGGTATGTACTGGGTCACCGTACATCATGCCACTCGACTTCGATCCAATCACCATCGCCCGAAACTTCTTGGCAGGTATGTACTGGGTCAGCATGAACTCCCACTGGATGGCTGCCGTCAAAGAAGACCGGAACAAGTTGGTGCTCATGAACTTCCATACCTCCCATGAGATTATCCTTCCTACGTTGGATTATGTAGGGTTTTACCATCGTGGTCCAAGTCATCTAGATTACTACGTCAGTTGGATGGAACTTGTTTTGTAGAAGATTGTAATCTGCCAAGTGCCCACACGATATGCGGATTATGCAGACTTCAAGCTAATTGCCTTGTTCGACCTCAGACTCGCCTATCTTTTCGCCGGTGCCTTCTTTAGGTGGAGACAACTCACCTTGCAATGGATCATCAAAGCTGATACACACTTCTGTGATGCTATTGAACACAATGACATCATCTACGCGATCGACAAAGCAGATGGCACCACATATTGCTGGGACGGCGCATGTAAGTTGTTTTTGTCTGATTTTAATGATAACGCCATGGCACTATTTGAACTTTTGTGATGATTGTCATATCCCTATTTGAGCAGAATTTGAGTAGAACTATGGCAATGTATTAGAGACGCCGTAAATCAACAATATTTGGAATGAGTTAAATCATGCGATTGTGACCATGTAATTACAGCCAATTTGTACCCTTGAATAATCAAACGGTTAGGAAGATATGGATATTCTCCTAAGTTTATTGTAATCTATATACTACTAAATATGAGTGTGTATCAATAGCCATGTTAGTTTCCTCATTTTCATGATGTAGAAACATGCATCACATTGTTGGTTTCATCTAACCATACATTAGGGAAGTAAATGTGCATATGGAGAACTCTATATTAGGAAGTAGTGAAATCCTGTAATGCTTACCATCTGTACAAACCTATATTCGCCCTTCAGCAATCAATGGCTAGAATAATATCCTCACAAGAATTTTGTCCACAGAACATGAGTATATAACAATGCATGGTGTGTTAGTTTCCTTGAAGAACTTATTTGTCAGGACAGAACATGATTACATAACATGCATGGCATGGTAGTTTCCTGTGAAGAATCGATTGTGAGATAACATGAGTATAACCATGCATGGCACTTCTATATTTTCGAACCCAGTATACATTTCCCTGTATTTTCCTCTTAGTTCCAACAAGGACAGATCAATGTTGTTTCTTGCATTATCCTACTCATACTCTGAACAATCCTGATCTTACATTAACAATGCATGTCCTTTTTGATATGATGCAGTGTCCCTACAGTTACTGCCCTTTGTAATCACACCAACTTTGCCAAAAACAAGGAAGCACAACTGGTTCCTTGTTCGATCAGACGATGGCAAAAGACTGATGATCATTCGCACACATGAGCCCGCAAAGTTATAATGCAAAAACCTCACTGTGTACAAGCACCATGAGATACGTGAGTATCCGAAGAATGGCCGTTATGTCTATGAGCAGGATACCAGCTTGTTGGGGCCTTCAGGATTTTTGAGTTGAAGGCGGGTAAATAGACTTGGTTCACACTCTCTGTTTCTCGGACTCAATTATCCGATTAACCAGGAGATCACCGTTGGCAAGGATCTTGATGGCAGAGAGGCTGTGTTTGCTAGGGAAAATTGTGTCTACACGGCGAGCCCTAGGACTTCGGGACCACATGCCCCTGATTGTCAACGATACAACCCGCAGCCAAAAGAAGGTGAGAATGACAAAGGCATCTGGATTGACTTTGATCCTTGGATATCTCAACTCCGACAGGCAGTGATGTGGTTCAAGCCTTTAGGTTGATATGCAATTAGGCTGTTGCGTCGAAAGGATGGAGTCCTGGTGTCTCGAATCACTGGTGGCGGAAGGGGGGCTGCAAATTATGATGGTGTTGGATCATCCCTCTTTGAATGACTTGTTGTCTTTGCTGCTTGTTCTGGATGGGTAGTTCTCTCTTTTGTTATGCAGACTCCTTGTCATTTTGTCATCCTCGTCGATGTCACTCTTACTATGTAATAGTTGCCTCTCTTTAGAATGTCATTCCCGTATGGATCACGAGAGTCTGAGCGCTGCAGATGGGTGCGTTTTGGTGGTGTAGCAAGACTTCTTATGAACTATCATGTCTTGTTGTTTATGTCAGTAGTAGTCACTAGTCATTATTTCGAACTGTTTATTGTCTCGAACTGCTGGTGGGCTAAATGAGGGCATCACCATTCTCCAGTGTTCAGTGCATATATCGTTTTTTCTAGTTATAATTTGAGCTCAGTGCCTTTTCGATAATATACACTTGTTTGGGCCAATGTGAGGTGTCGTTGAATATGGGCCGAGTAGTAACGCAATGCCAAATAGGCCAATTATGAACTCTCAAGTTGGGCGCTCAAAAAGAAAGAAAAAGGACTCTTGGGCCGACATGTGGGTGCCACCTGTGTTTTCGTGCGCTTGCGCGGCGAGAGCGTATTGGCGTGTGTTCGAAATTCATGCTACCTTTTCATCCCCAATATCCCGCCCCTACCCCACCTCTGGAATCTCGATTCCCACTCCAGTTCCCCCAAATCCCCCTTCTGTACTCCCTGTACTCAAGCGGACTATCTTGTCACCGGTCAACACAGATCTCCGAGCCAAAGATCCTGAGGTCTGTCCTGCCTTCGGGCGCTGTGTGCTGTCGCTCAACAGTGGCATGGCAGCGCTTGACGAACAATTTGCTGGCAAAGTGCTGATGGTAACCATCAAGAGCGACTGGCCTCCCGTCTCGTCGGACGACCTTGTCAAAGCTCTTAGCACTGCGTACGACATCCAAATAAGTGACTTGCTCGTCGAAGTCTGTCCGCCACCGGCTGATTTATTCGTCAGGTTCCAGACAACTTTCGACTGCAGTCGTGTGTTCGAATCTTCCCGGGGTTTGTTCTGCGATGGCACGCTGGTGAGCTTTGATCGGTGGCACCTAGGATGGGGCTTAGTGCCCTCTGAGCTTGAGTTTTTGACAAATCTTACCTTCCATGGCATGCCTCGACATGCTTGGAACAGTGAGTCCATGAATGGGCTTATCAAGGACCTAGGAGGTGAGCTCGTAAGTATGTTTGTTCCTCCAGACAGCTGGGCTCTGACGGTTACGGCATGGATGAAGAAGCCTTCCACCATACCGAAGGTGATTGGTGTTGAGATACTGGTGCAGGAACCGGGGTTGTACTATTTGCCACCACGAAGGCCGCCACAGACCATGTTAGGCATGTACCTGTATCGAGTCTTCGTGCATGTCGAAGAAGTGGTCAATCCATCAATCGAAGTCCTGCCGCCACCGCTGGTGCCAGGGTCCGTCGACGATGTCCATTACAGGAGTCAATGTCAGACTTTCACCGTGTTGCTTGGAACAATGGATGGCATAGGGCCTACTCCATCGCGCGGCGGAGGCCGCTGCTTCTTTGGGAGAAGGGGTCGGGCTGGCTGCCTGGATGTGCTCTAATTTGAGGTAACAACTGAATCTTCTCAGATACTAGTTATATCCGAGCTACAGGTGTGAAGCACTGATGTGCCAATACATTTGATTGTGACCTATTCTATTTTTGTACCTGAACTTTTTTGTAGAAAGGGGTGTACCTCAACTTAATGTGCTAGCAGAACTTATTGTGTTGTCTGACTGTTTTCTTTGCACATGATTCAAGATATTTTCACGTCATTGATAAAGATGATGAATAGTTATGTACTAGTAGTTTGTTGGTTTCAACATAACCCAACCTGTAGCGATCCACTGCTTCCACCTCTATTGTGCCGCCCGCGTGAAATTTTTATATGCAAACTTGTGCTATGATGTTGTATATGATTGTGTCAACTATATAAGTTTGTACTGAGCATTAGCAATGCATATGGCGGAAAGATGTATTCACGAGCATCGACGGATCGGTTTCTCTCTTTCTCTCTCTCTCTCTCTCTCTCTCTCTCTCGCTAACAAGTGGGACCCATTGAAATATTTCTTCGCTCGTGACAGCTTTTAATTAGGTTCCACTGGTCTCTACCTTTTTTCTTAAGTTATTACTAGCACATATACCCGTGCGTTGCAACAGGAGATAAAATAATATGCATTTGAAGTCAGTGAGAATTATATGTGCAAGCAAAACCCTGTGTGCACATGAGAACACAAACATTTAGCTTCTCGGTTTCACCGTGTGAGAGGGAATCAATCCGCTATTTTTCCATTCATTGATTAAGGGCATTTAAGAGTTTTTTACCTTATCGTATGCCAGAGAAGGCCCATGAGTTATTCAATCTACTCCTCATTTCAATCCTTTCAATCGAGGGGATTTTAAGGTATGAAGTTTCTGAATATTCTAGGAAATATGAAAAAAAAATCCTAAATAGTTTTTTGAAAATTATGTACACTTTCGAAAAAATGCGAACAAAATATGAAAGGGAACATCTTCTAAAATTCAAAAACATTTTCTGAAAACACCAACTTTTTTTAAAATGGGAACATGTGTTGAAAATTCATATTTTTTTTAGAAAATGTGTATCTTTCATACATGAACATTATTTTAAATTCTACAAATTTCACTAAAACAAGAATATTTTTTGAATTTGGAGTATTTTTTGAAATGCCATTTTATTTTTAGAAATCTCGAACAATTTTGAAGAACAATAATTTTTTTTCAAAAAAATGGGAAACTTTTTGCAAGTTCTGAATATTTTCCAAATAGAAAAAAAAATTGGAATTTTGAACATTTTCCAAAATTTGTTTTTTTAATTCTGAATGTTTTTTGAGAATTTTTAATTTACGAAATAAATTCTAAAAAAACAACCTTGGAAGTGAAAAAAGATATAGGGAAAGGAGAATAAAAATAGAAGTAAAATACAAAAAAATGGGTCAGTCCATTATTGGTTGTTCTGTGCGAAACTCCGACTATTCTGAATGTTTGTTGAGAATTTTTAATTTATGAAAATTTTTAAAAGAAAAAAATAAACTTGGAAGTGAAAAAAGATATAGGGAAAGGAGAATAAAAATAGAAGTAAAACACAGAAAAAAAATGGGCTAGCCCATTATTAGTTGTCCTATGCGAAACTCTGACTATTTGTCGCCTAGTGCGGAAAATAGAATTTTCCCAGGTGCGTGGGCAGAAAAATAAGTGGGCTGGCTTCGCTGGGCCACAGCGCGCGACCCACGTTTGAAAATTCTTTTTCTAGCAGACAAACGCATAAGAATTTAGTACCACCTCGGATAGAAAAAAAAATTCTTTTCGACGATGAACGGATAAAATAATTGACGAAACGCACATTGCTTTATTAGTAGGTATAGATTTGAGCTCAGTGACTTCAAAAAGTTGTACACAAGCCTTGTTTGGGCCATTTCAGGCGTCGTTGAATGTGGGCTGAGTACTTATGTAGTAAAGTTGTACTGTCCTACACAGGCCTTGTTCCTTGAACATCAGCAATGCAACTGGGCTGAAAGTTGTACACAAGATCCTAAAATAGGCGTAGCCTAGCCTATGTTTGTTTGAGGAAAATGCACAACTCAGTTCAATTTTTATATAATAAGATTACCAAGCCCAACTTAAGTTTCTTAATAAAATCCCTAGCTCGGTATTATTTTTTTATAAAAAAAGATTTGTCGAGACCAATATTGCTTTTTCACCCATCCTAGAAAATGGGTCCATTTCTACTAAAATCAAATGGGTTTTAAATTATCAGAAATAATAAAAGGGCTGCATGTCGGAAATAGTATTATTTTTTCACCCTGCCCAGTAAATAGATGTATTCAAATAAATAATCAAATGCGCCATAAATTCTCAGAAATAGTAAATCGACTATTGTTCTTTTTACCCAGCCCAGGAAATAGAGTATTTTTTGAGTCAAAGCCCTTGAAATAGATGTTTTGGAAAACAAAATGAAACGGGCTGTAAACCTTAATAAATGGGCTGCATGTCCGCCACAGCTTTCGAAGCTGACTTTGTTGGCCCACTAGGACGAAGCCTGGGCAAGGTGTTGTCCATTTTGTCAACAAAACGATTTAATGGTCGATTAAAAAAATGATTTAATGGAAAAATCAAAAGTCAACAAATTATTCTGACAACCATAGCCGTTGGATTGACATCCAACGGCCATCCTGCTTCTACAATATCTGATCTAGTTGCTCTTACTCCAGCCGCCAACACCATCACCGGCGGGAGCGCCTGCATCTGCCTCCCGTGTCCGGTTGTGCTGCCACGCAGATCTCGCCGCCCAACCCTACTCCTAACAGTGGCCAAGTCATACCTGTACTCACCCACACCTTCTGTTATTCTCCGGCGACGGTAGCCTCACCCCACAGCCGAACCAGTCAACCATCGTACTCCCTTCCGCCAGGGACTCCAGTGCCCCTTCTTCCACAACTCTAGATCATTCCAATCCTAGGCCTCGCCGTCGTCCATCGCCGTTGTGCGCTCGACGATGCGTGGTCAACAACTGAGCCAATGTTTAGTACGTGGAGAGTGTTGGGGAACGTAGTAGTAAATCAAAAAAAATTCCTACGCATCACCAAGATCAATCTATGGAGAGACTAGCAACGAGAGAGAGAGAGAGGAGTGCATCTTCATACCCTTGAAGATCGCGATGCGGAAGCGTTGCAAGAACGCGGTTGGAGAAGTCGTACACGCAGCGATTCAGATCGCGGTCGATTCCGATCTAAGCACCGAACAACGGTGCCTCCGCGTTCAACACACGTGCAGCCCGGTGACGTCTCCTGCGCCTTGATCCAGCAAGGAGGAGGGAGAGGTTGGGGAAGACAGCTCCAGCAGCACGACGGAGTGGTGGTGGAACTTGCAGTTCTCCGGCAGGGCTTCGCCAAGCTCAAACGGAGGAGGAGGAGGTGTTGGAGAGGGGGAGGGCTGCGCCAGGGGAGAGGTTGTGGCCTCCCTCCCACCCCTCCACTATTTATAGGCTGGGGGGGAGAGGGGGCCGGCCCCCCTAGATCCCATCTAGGGTTGGGGGCGGCGGCCAAGGGGGGAAGGAGTGCCTCCCAAGTCAAGTGGAGGCCCTCCCCCTTTAGGGTTTCCCCTCTCCCATGCGCATGGGCCTTAGGGGGGCTGGTGCCCCTAGCCCATTAAGGCTAGGGCGCCCCCTTACAGCCCATGCTGCTGTATTGGACGTGGTGGAACCCTTTCCGGACTTCCGGACCCCTCCGAAATCCTCCGGAACCTTTCGAAAGCTTCCCGGTACAATACCGAAAAAACCGAACTTTTTTCGGAACCCCAATAACAACTTCCCATATATAAATCTTTACCTCCGGACCATTCTGGAACTCCTCGTGACGTCCGGGATCTCATCCGGGACTCCGAACAACATTCGGTATTCACATACTATTTCCCATAATAACCCTAGAGTTACCGAACCTTAAGTGTGTAGACCCTACGGGTTCGGGAACTATGCAGACATGACCGAGACATCTCTCCGGACAATAACCAACAGCGAGATCTGGATACCCATGTTGGCTCCCACATGTTCCACGATGATCTCATCGGATGAACCATGATGTCGAGGATTCAATCAATCCCGTATACAATTCCCTTTGTCTACCGGTATGATACTTGCCCGAGATTCGATCGTCGGTATCCCTATACCTTGTTCAATCTCGTTACCGGCAAGTCTCTTTACTCGTTCCGTAACGCATGATCCCGTGGCTAACTCTTTAGTCACATTGAGCTCATTATGATGATGCATTACCGAGTGGGCCCAGAGATACCTCTCCGTCATACGGAGTGACAAATCCCAGTCTCGATTCGTGCCAACCCAACAGACACTTTCGGAGATACCTGTAGTGCACCTTTATGGTCACCCAGTCATGTTGTGACGTTTGATACACCCAAAGCATTCCTACGGTATCCGGGAGTTGCACAATCTCATGGTCTAAGGAAATGATACTTGACATTAGAAAAGCTTTAGCAGACGAACTACACGATCTAGTGCTATGCTTAGGATTGGGTCTTGTCCATCACATCATTCTCCTAATGATGTGATCCCGTTATCAACGACATCTAATGTCCATGGTCAGGAAACCATAGCCATCTATTGATCAACGATCTAGTCAACTAGAGGCTTACTAGGGACATGTTGTGGTCTATGTATTCACACATGTATTACGAGTTCCGGATAACACAATTATAGCATGAACAAGAGACAATTATCATGAACAAGGAAATATAATAATAACCACTTTATTATTGCCTCTAGGGCATATTTCCAACAGTCTCCCACTTGCACTAGAGTCAATAATCTAGTTACATTGTGATGAATCGAACACCCATAGAGTTCTGGTGTTGATCATGTTTTGCTCGTGGAAGAGGTTTAGTCAACGGATCTGCGACATTCAGATCCGTATGCACTTTACAAATATCTATGTCTCCATCTTGAACATGTTCACGAATGGAGTTGAAGCGACGCTTGATATGCCTGGTCTTGTTGTGAAACATGTGCTCCTTGGCAAGGGCAATAGCTCCAGTGTTGTCATAGAAGAGAGTCATTGGGCCCGACGCATTGGGAATAACTCCTAGGTCGGTGATGAACTCCTTCATCCAGACTGCTTCCTGTGCTGCCTCCGAGGCTGCTATGTACTCCGCTTCACATGTAGATCCCGCCACGACGCTTTGCTTGCAACTGCACCAGCTGACTGCCCCACCATTCAAAATATATACGTTTCCGGTTTGTGACTTAGAGTCATCCAGATCTGTGTCGAAGCTAGCGTCGACGTAACCCTTTACGACGAGCTCTTCGTCACCTCCATAAACGAGAAACATATCCTTAGTCCTTTTCAGGTACTTCAGGATGTTCTTGACCGCTGTCCAGTGTTGCATGCCGGGATTACTTTGGTACCTTCCTACCAAACTTACGGCGAGGTTCACATCAGGTATGGTACACAGCATGGCATACATAATAGACCCTATGGCTGAGGCATAGGGGATGACGCTCATCTTTTCACTATCTTCTGCCGAGGTCGGGCATTGAGCCGTGCTCAATCTCACACCTTGTAATACGGGCAAGAACCCCTTCTTGGACTGATCCATATTGAACTTCTTCAATATCTTGTCAAGGTATGTGCTTTGCGAAAGACCAATGAGGCGTCTCGATCTATCTCTATAGATCTTGATGCCTAATATGTAAGCAGCTTCTCCAAGGTCCTTCATTGAAAAACACTTATTCAAGTAGGCCTTTATGCTTTCCAAGAATTCTATATCATTTCCCATTAATAGTGTGTCATCTACATATAATATGAGAAATGCTACAGAGCTCCCACTCACTTTCTTGTAAACACAGGCTTCTCCATAAGTCTGTGTAAACCCAAACGCTTTGATCATCTCATCAAAGCGAATGTTCCAACTCTGAGATGCTTGCACCAGCCCATAGATTGAGCGCTGGAGCTTGCATACCTTGTCAGCATTATTAGGATCGACAAAACCTTCCGGCTGCATCATATACAACTCTTCCTTAAGGAAACCATTAAGGAATGCCGTTTTGACGTCCACTTGCCATATCTCATAATCATAGTATGCGGCAATTGCTAACATGATTCTGACGGACTTTAGCTTCGCTACGGGTGAGAAGGTCTCATCGTAGTCAACCCCTTGAACTTGTCGGTAACCCTTAGCGACAAGTCGAGCCTTATAGATGGTCACATTACCATCCGCGTCTGTCTTCTTCTTAAAGATCCATTTGTTCTCTATGGCTTGCCGATCATCAGGCAAGTCTGTCAAAGTCCATACTTCGTTTTCATACATGGATCCTATCTTGGATTTCATGGCTTCTAGCCATTTGTTGGAATCCGGGCCCGCCATCGCTTCTTCATAGTTCGAAGGTTCACCGTTGTCTAACAACATGACTTCCAAGACAGGGTTGCCGTACCACTCTGGTGCGGAACGTGTCCTCGTGGACCTACGAAGTTCAGTAGCAACTTGATCCGAAGTTTCATGATCATCATCATTAACTTCCTCTCTAGTTGGTGCAGGCACCACAGAAACATCTTCCTGAGCTGCGCTACTCTCCGGTTCAAGAGGGGGTACCTCATCAAGTTCTACTTTCCTCCCACTTACTTCTTTCGAGAGAAACTCTTTCTCCAGAAAGGATCCATTCTTGGCAACAAAGATCTTGCCTTCGGATCTAAGGTAGAAGGTATACCCAATAGTTTCTTTAGGGTATCCTACGAAGACGCATTTTTCCGATTTGGGTTCGAGCTTTTCAGGTTGAAGTTTCTTGACATAAGCATCGCATCCCCAAACTTTCAGAAATGACAACTTAGGTTTCTTCCCAAACCATAATTCATATGGTGTCGTCTCAACGGATTTCGACGGAGCCCTATTTAAAGTGAATGCGGCAGTCTCTAAAGCATAACCCCAAAATGATAGCGGTAGATTGGTAAGAGACATCATAGATCGCACCATATCCAATAGAGTGCGATTACGATGTTCGGACACACCATTACGCTGAGGTGTTCCAAGCGGCGTGAGTTGTGAAACAATTCCATATTTCCTTAAGTGCGTGCCAAACTCGTGACTCAAATATTCCCCTCCACGATCTGATCGTAAGAACTTTATTTTCCTATCACGTTGATTCTCTACCTCACTCTGAAATTCCTTGAACTTTTTGAAGGTCTCAGACTTGTGTTTCATTAAGTAAACATACCCATATCTACTTAAGTCATCAGTGAGGGTGAGAACATAACGATAACCACCGCGAGCCTCAACGCTCATTGGACCACACACATCAGTATGTATGATTTCCAATAAGTTGGTTGCTCGCTCCATTGTCCCGGAGAACGGAGTCTTGGTCATTTTGCCCATGAGGCATGGTTCGCACGTGTCAAATGATTCATAATAAAGAGACTCCAAAAGTCCATCTGCATGGAGTTTCTTCATGCGTTTGACACCAATGTGACCAAGGCGGCAGTGCCACAAGTATGTGGGACTATCATTATCAACCTTACATCTTTTGGCATTCACACTATGAATATGTGTAACATCACGTTCGAGATTCAATAAGAATAAACCATTGACCAGCGGGGCATGACCATAAAACATATCTCTCATATAAATAGAACAACCATTATTCTCGGATTTAAATGAGTAGCCATCTCGCATCAAACGAGATCCTGATACAATGTTCATGCTCAAAGCTGGTACTAAATAACAATTATTGAGGTTTAAAACTAATCCCATAGGCAGATGTAGAGGTAGCGTGCCGATGGCGATCACATCGACCTTGGAACCATTCCCGACGCGCATCGTTACCTCGTCCTTCGCCAGTCTCCGCTTATTCCGCAGCTCCTGTTTTGAGTTACAAATATGAGCAACCGCACCGGTATCAAATACCCAGGAGCTACTACGAGCGCTGGTAAGGTACACATCAATAACATGTATATCACATATACCTTTGGTATTGCCGGCCTTCTTATCCGCTAAGTACTTGGGGCAGTTCCGCTTCCAGTGACCGTTTCCCTTGCAATAAAAGCATTCAGTCTCAGGCTTGGGTCCATTCTTTGGCTTCTTCCCGGTAGCTTGCTTACCGGGCGCGGCAACTCCCTTGCCGTCCTTCTTGAAGTTCTTTTTACCCTTGCCTTTCTTGAACTTAGTGGTTTTATTCACCATCAACACTTGATGTTCCTTTTTGATCTCCACCTCCGCTGATTTCAGCATTGAATATATCTTAGGAATGGTTTTCTCCATCCCCTGCATATTGAAGTTCATCACAAAGCTCTTGTAGCTAGGTGGAAGCGACCGAAGGATTCTGTCAACGACCGCGTCATCCGGGAGATTAATTCCCAGCTGAGACAAGCCGTTGTGCAACCCAGACATTTTGAGTATATGCTCGCTGACAGAACTATTCTCCTCCATCTTACAACTGTAGAACTTGTCGGAGACTTCATATCTCTCGACCCAGGCATGAGCTTGGAAAACCATTTTCAGCTCTTGGAACATCTCACATGCTCCGTGTTGCTCAAAACGCTTTTGGAGCCCCGGTTCTAAGCTGTAAAGCATGCCGCACTGAACCAGGGAGTAATCATCACTACGCAACTGCCAGGCGTTCATAACGTCTTGAGTTGTTGGGAAAATAAGTGCATCACCTAGCGGTGCTTCAAGGACATATGCTTTCTTGGCAGCTATGAGGATAATCCTCAGGTTACGGACCCAGTCCGTGTAGTTGCTACCATCGTCTTTCAGCTTGGTTTTCTCTAGGAACGCGTTGAAGTTGAGGGCAACATTAGTGTGGGCCATTTGATCTACAAGACATATTGTAAAGATTTTAGACTAAGTTTATGATAATTAAGTTCATCTAATCAAATTATTCAATGAACTCCCACTCAGATAGACATCCCTCTAGTCATCTAAGTGATACATGATCCGAATCCACTAGGCCATGTCCGATCATCACGTGAGACGGACTAGTCATCAACGGTGAACATCTCTATGTTGATCGTATCTTCTATACGACTCATGTTCGACCTTTCGGTCTTCCGTGTTCCGAGGCCATGTCTGTACATGCTAGGCTCGTCAAGTCAACCTAAGTGTTTTGCATGTGTAAATCTGGCTTACACCCGTTGTATTCGAACGTTAGAATCTATCACACCCGATCATCACATGGTGCTTCGAAACAATGAACCTTCGCAACGGTGCACAGTTAGGGGGAACACTTTCTTGAAATTTTAGCGAGGGATCATCTTATTTATGCTACCGTCGTTCTAAGCAAATAAGATGTAAACATGATAAACATCACATGCAATCAAATAGTGACATGATATGGCCAATATCATTTTGCTCCTTTTGATCTCCATCTTCGGGGCACCATGATCATCATCGTCACCGGCATGACACCATGATCTCCATCATCATGATCTCCATCATCGTGTCTTCATGAAGTTGCCTCGCCAACTATTACTTCTACTACTATGGCTAACGGTTAGCAATAAAGTAAAGTAATTACATGGCGTTTTTCATTGACACGCAGGTCATACAATAAATTAAGACAACTCCTATGGCTCCTGCCGGTTGTCATACTCATCGACATGCAAGTCGTGATTCCTATTACAAGAACATGATCAATCTCATACATAACATATATCATTCATCACATCCTTTTGGCCATATCACATCACGCGGCATATGCTGCAAGAACAAGTTAGACGTCCTCTAATTGTTGTTGCAAAATATTTTTACGTGGCTGCTATAGGTTTCTAGCAAGAACGTTTCTTACCTATGCCACAACCACAACGTGATATGCCAATTTCTATTTACCCTTCATAAGGACCCTTTTCATCGAATCCGATCCGACTAAAGTGGGAGAGACAGACACCCGCTAGCCACCTTATGCAACTAGTGCATGTCAGTCGGTGGAACCTGTCTCACGTAAGCGTACGTGTAAGGTCGGTCTGGGCCGCTTCATCCCACGATGCCGCCGAATCAAGATAAGACTAGTAACGGCAAGAAAATTGACAAAATCGACGCCCACAACAACTTGTGTTCTACTCGTGCAAGAAACTACGCATAGACCTCGCTCATGATGCCACTATTGGGGAACGTAGTAGTAAATCAAAAATTTTCCTACGCATCACCAAGATCAATCTATGGAGAGACTAGCAACGAGAGAGATAGGAGTGCATCTTCATACCCTTGAAGATCGCGATGCGGAAGCGTTGCAAGAACGCGGTTGGAGAAGTCGTACACGCAACGATTCAGATCGCGGTCGATTCCGATCTAAGCACCGAACAACGGTGCCTCCGCGTTCAACACACATGCAGCCCGGTGACGTCTCCCGCGCCTTGATCCAGCAAGGAGGAGGGAGAGGTTGGGGAAGACAGCTCCAGTAGCACGACGGAGTGGTGGTGGAACTTGCAGTTCTCCGGCAGGGCTTCGCCAAGCTCAAACGGAGGAGGAGGAGGTGTTGGAGAGGGGGAGGGCTGCGCCAGGGGAGAGGTTGTGGCCTCCCTCCCACCCCTCCACTATTTATAGGCTGGGGGGAGAGGGGGCCGGCCCCCCTAGATCCCATCTAGGGTTGGGGGCGGCAGCCAAGGGGGGGAGGAGTGCCTCCCAAGTCAGGTGGAGGCCCTCCCCCTTTAGGGTTTCCCCTCTCCCATGCGCATGGGCCTTAGGGGGGCTGGTGCCCCTAGCCCATTAAGGCTAGGGCGCCCCCTTACAGCCCATGCTGCTGTATTGGACGTGGTGGAACCCTTTCCGGACTTCCAGACCCCTCCGGAATCCTCCGAAACCTTTCGAAAGCTTCCCGGTACAATACCGAAAAAACCGAACTTTTTCCGGAACCCCAATAACAACTTCCCATATATAAATCTTTACCTCCGGACCATTCCAGAACTCCTCGTGACGTCCGGGATCTCATCCGGGACTCCGAACAACATTCGGTATTCACATACTATTTCCCATAACAACCCTAGAGTCACCGAACCTTAAGTGTGTAGACCCTACGGGTTCGGGAACCATGCAGACATGACCGAGACATCTCTTCGGCCAATAACCAACAGCAGGATCTGGATACCCATGTTGGCTCCCACATGTTCCACGATGATCTCATCGGATGAACCACGATGTCGAGGATTCAATCAATCCCGTATACAATTCCCTTTGTCTACCGGTAGGATACTTGCCCGAGATTCGATCGTCGGTATCCCTATACCTTGTTCAATCTCGTTACCGGCAAGTCTCTTTACTCGTTCCGTAACGCATGATCCCGTGGCTAACTCTTTAGTCACATTGAGCTCATTATGATGATGCATTACCGAGTGGGCCCAGAGATACCTCTCCGTCATACGGAGTGACAAATCCCAGTCTCGATTCGTGCCAACCCAACAGACACTTTCAGAGATACCTGTAGTGCACCTTTATGGTCACCCAGTCACGTTGTGATGTTTGATACACCCAAAGCATTCCTACGGTATTTGGGAGTTGCACAATCTCATGGTCTAAGGAAATGATACTTGACATTAGAAAAGCTTTAGCAGACGAACTACATGATCTAGTGCTATGCTTAGGATTGGGTCTTGTCCATCACATCATTCTCCTAATGATGTGATCCCGTTATCAACGACATCTAATGTCCACGGTCAGGAAACCATAACCATCTATTGATCAATGAGCTAGTCAACTAGAGGCTTACTAGGGACATGTTGTGGTCTATGTATTCACACATGTATTATGATTTCCGGATAACACAATTATAGCATGAACAATAGACAATTATCATGAACAAGGAAATATAATAATAGCCACTTTATTATTGCCTCTAGGGCATATTTCCAACAGAGAGGCTAACAGCTAGGAACCACCAGCTACATCTTTGCACGCAAACTAATGCCTCCTTATTACGCGGGAATAAAACATTTCCTTCCCCTGACAGGTTGGACCCACCAGGTACAATCTTCGCATGCTAGGAAGTTCCTTCTTATTACATGAAAAAAAAAGTTTCCTCCCCATGACAGTTGGGACCCACCACCTACATCTTTGCACGGCAGGAAGTTCCTCCTTATTATGCACAAGAAAAATTATTCCTCCTCATGCTAGCTAGGACCCACCAGTTTCGGAGGCTGACTTGTGGGCCTACTAAGTTGACACGTACGCTGGGCTTTGTCAACTTAGTCAACAAATGATTCTAGCAGTAGTGACCATTGGATGTTAATCCAACGGCCGCGCTGCTTCTTCAATCTCTGATCTTCTTGCTCCAACCGCCCAAACCAGCGCCGGTGGGACCGCCTGCTCCTGCCTATTGTGGCCGGTTGTGCTACCACCGATGGCCATGCCATCCCTCTACTCACCCACACCTCCCGTTATTCTCCGGGGACGGCAGCCTCACACCATAGTGGAACCAGTAAACCCTTGTACCCCCCTCCGCGTGGGCAACCACTTCCGCGTCTTCCATGGCTCCTGGTCGTTCCCTTCCTAGGCCTCGCTGTCGTCCACCGCCTTGGTGCTCTCGGTACAGCGTCGTCAACGCGATCAACAAATGACAGCCATCAGAAGAGGACTGTCCGTGGAGAGGCTGACAGCTGGGACCCACCAGCTACATGTTCGGACACAAGGAAGTACGTCCTTATTTGGGGCAAAAAATGGGTCCTCCCCCTAACAGCTGGGACCCACCAACTACAACTTCCCACGTAAGGAAGTGCGTCCTTATTTGGGGCAAAAAATAATGAGTCCTCCCCCAGACAACTGGGACCCACCAGCGATATCTTCGCACACAAGGAAGTGCCTCCTTATCCTCCCTGATAGCTGGGACCCGCCCGGTCGAACCGTACGTACGGTTGTCTGTTTGGTCGCGAACATGTATGTATGGTCGATCGGTCTCTCTGCAAGGATGAACCATGCCGAGTAAGGAGCCGTAGCAGTTCTCGCAGTCCCGTCTAAATCATGTACACATCCGTACAACCACGATGCAAAAAAGATGGTCACGTAGGTACATACGGGCGTGGTCTCGAACGCGTACTGCGACGATGTCTTGTTCATCGGTAGCCAACCGGCTGTATCGGCACGGAGGAAACAACCTCATGTTCATCGGGAGCCACGCGGCTGGGTCAGAACGCGTCCTATTAATCTGGAGCCAACCGGCTTGGACGGAACAGCAGAAATGGGGTCCTGTTTGTCGACTCGGGGTCTCACGTACCGCAAAACGGAGGAAACTGAGTTCTCTTCGACAGCTTACGATCGAAATGGGGTCCTGTTCATGCGGAGTGGTCTGGCGTACCGCAAAACAGAGGAAACAGACTTCTGTTCAATCGCCTACGATCGAAACGGGGTCCTGTTGATCAAGAGGGGTCTGGCGTACCGCAAAATAGAGGAAACAGACTTCTCTTCAAGCGCGTACGTTCAAAATGGGGTCCTATTCATCGGGAGGGGTGTGGCTTACTGCAAAACGGGACTACACAGGCTACTGTTCATCCACCGTCGACTTTCTCCGGCCTCCACCTGCTATTATTCATCCACCATCGAATTCCTCCAGGCTCCACCAGCCACTGTTCATCCACGAGCTACTGTTCATCCAGCCTCCACTAGCTCATGTTCAACCAGCCTTGACGGGGTCCTGTTCATCCACCGCCAACCGACTGGGGTGTGTGGCGGCCTCCTTGGTGTCCTGTTCATCCAGCGGCAGCCGCCTACTACCACGGGTCCTGTTCATCCAGCGGTAACCGCCTACACACGATCGGGGTCCTATTCATATCCAACCCCCACCGGGAACTGTCCATCCACAGGCAACCAACCGGCTAGGTCAGACTCACCATGTCTCGACTTATTCTACGTATCGCACGCACGGCAGCAACGGGCATTGTTCATCCAGAGGCAACCCAACACACCAGGTGGCTACGTCTCGCATGGGGGCTTGATCGGCTTCAATCGTGGTTTTGTCACGGCAGATGTCCTAGTGTGAGGACTTGGTCGTTAGGCCATCACAACTAGGAGGTTAGCTTGTCGGTTTTTTTTTACTATAAACAGTAGGGTAAAACCCCACTGCAAATTTTATTAATAAAGAAACAGAGAACAAAAGATGTCTGAAAGGCTTGAGGTAAGCCCTGAAACAAAAAGAAAAAACAAAGAAGAATAAAAGAAAATAAAGAAAGAAAGAAAGAAAAGAAACAACTAAGAAAACTAAAGGAGGTCTAACAAACTAAAAAACTAAAAAAACAAAAGCTAGAAACTACTGAAGCACTAAAGAAGCAGTTACAACAATGTCTCCAGCCAAGCAGAGAACTGCAAGTCATGCTTTTTCTTCATCCTATAATTTAGTAGCTTGAGTTCCTTCACGAAGATGAACTTCCAGCCTTGAAATGAAGGTGTTATATTCTCAAAGATATTATTATTCCTTGTGATCCAAATAGCCCATGACCCTAGAATAATAATCTCCATAAAAAATGGGTAATTGAGCTTGTCTTTCAGATCTTGATATGCTTCTAACACTGACAGGTTGTGTGTTCTTGTTGGGCAGATAAAATCCCAGCACTGCTTGGCAAAAGGGCATCCCCAAAAGAGGTGATGTAGTGTTTCTTCCTGTTGATAGCCCCTCACTGCACAATTGTATGCTTCTAGTTCGAAGCTCTTCCTTCTAAGCAGATTCCTTGTGTTAACTCTATCATGTAACAGCATCCAGAAGAACACTTTATGTTTGGGCTGGCATGAGCTCTTCCAAATCCAGTTGAAGTGTGGTGGAGTTTGTTTGTGCCCAATCAGTACATTGTATGCTTTAATGGAAGAGTAGAATTCATTTCCCCATATATAGCTCCATGTGTCCACTGAGCCCAAGTATTCAGACTGTCTCAAAGTGATGCATATGTTTTCCATTTCTAAGAATTCCTCATATGCTTGTGTTGTAAGTGGTAAGTAAAATAGGTCCTGAAGATATTCAGTGCTGATCACTTGCTATACATTTAATTGTGGATTTCTGACAAAGGTATGTAGGTGATGGAACTTGTGTTTGAGGACAGATTGGTGCCACATGTCATCGTAGAACAATGCACTCTTACCATCTCCCACATTACATCTGGCTATGGCTTTGAACCAGTCAATGAGTGCCAAGTTTGATCTCCACCAGAAGGAGCCTACCTTATGATCTCCTGGAAGTTCCCATTGTTGTAATAAGTCTCCCAAATTAGATTGACCCAGGGTATGTCATGCCTATTGAAGAACTTGTGTAGGTTTTTCATGAGCAGGGTCTTGTTTTGTGTGTAAATGTCCATGACTCCCAAACCACCTTGACTTTTGGGCCTACAAACTGTGTGCCAGGCCACTAGTGCTGGCCTGTGATCTTCCATATCAGGGCTTCTCCATAGACAATGTCTTAAATACTTAATTATCTGCTTCTTTATGGTGATAGGTATGTCCAAACAGTACATGAAGAAAACTAATAGTGATGCAAGCACTGATTTAACTAGCAGCAACCTAACTGCCTGAGTCATGAATGTAGAAATACCAGCTAATCTCTTGGCAATTCTGTTAACAAGGGGGAGACATTGTTCCACAGTTGGTTTGTAAATTCCTAGAGGAAGGCCCAAGTAGGTAAAAGGAAATTGTCCCCTGGCACATTGTAATGTGTTAGTGAAAAAATCTACTCTGTCTTCTGCAATGTTTACAGGTACCATGATTGATTTTCCATAATTGACCTTAAGTCCAGTGGCTGAGGCAAAAGTATTTAATAGTGCTTTGAGGCATATCAGCTATCTTGCATTTGCTTGCATGATAACCAGGGTATCATCTGCATATTGTACTATTGGAAAATTAGGACATCAGTTGATTTGAAGTGGTGGAGTAATAAGATTTAGTCTCATGGATTTATTCAGTATTGATTGTAGCAGATCAGTAGCCATTACAAATATTAATGGAGACAAAGGGTCTCCCTGCCTCACTCCTCTTCTACAGTAGAATTTTTTCCCAGGAACTCCATTCAACTTCACAGCTGATGATGCAGATGAGAAAATTAGTTGCATCCAGGAAATCCACTTTTCTCCAAATCCCTTTGCTCTGAGTATATCGATGATAGCTTGATGTTCAATAGTGTCAGAAGCCTTTTCAAAAATCTAGTTTAATTTCTAACGTCTCTTCCTTTTACTTGTGGCATTGATGGATATATTCATATGCCCATCCAAGACAGTCTTGAATCACTCTGTTCTTGAGGAAACCAAATTGGTTAATGTGCACCATCTTTAGGATAACTCTTTGCAATCTATTTGCCAACAACTTTGTAATAATCTTAAGCACTCCATTTAGCAAGGAAATTGGCCTGAAGTCATTAGGCGAAAGTGGCACTTCCTTTTTTGGGATCAGTGTAATGAATGATGTGTTGATGCTTTCAAGATTTACATTACCAGCATGGAAAGCCATGATAAGTTCGGTAATATCCACTTTGATAATATCCCAACAAGCTTCAATGAATTCATTATCAAACCCATCAGGACCTGGAGATTTGTCTGTAGGAAGGTTTTTTACCACATCATCAATTTCCTCCTGTGTAAAAGGTTTCTCCAGGTCTTGGAACACCTTAGGCTCCACTCTTTGCTCATACAGGTCAGTCAAATCAAAGTGCATTGTATCCCATTAGATTGTCCCAATCTTATTTTAAAAGCCTCCCAAAGAATTGCAGCTTTTCCTTCATGGTCAGTAATTTCCACTTGATCCTCATTCAGTAGCATGGCAATTTTATTATGTCTATGATTAATAGAGGCCTTGGTATGAAATAATTTAGTATTCTCAACCCTAAACTTAACTCTTTTTATTTTAACTCTTTGCTTCCAGTAGATCTTCTGATTATTAAGTACTGTCAGTAGAAATTCCTTTAACAAGGTTCTACAATTACCTTCAAACACAATGAGATCTCTATATTCCTCAATCATATCCCATAGGAAGATACAAGCATTTAAGTCTTCAATCTGCTTTTTAAGGCAAGACAAGCTTTTTGCCCACAATTTAAAGCTCTTCTCAAATTTTTGAACTTTGCATTGATTTTCTTTGCATGATCAGTGTAACCCACAGGGTTATTCCAAACTGCCTGGACAATTTCTTTGAAGGAACTGTGTTTTAACCAATAATTTTCAAACCTGAACACCTTAGATTTGGGAATAGTTGTGCCAATTTTGATCACACAAGGAAGATGATCAGAAATGGGTTTTGCTAAAGGAAGAGCAGTGGTGTCTGGGTAACTTGTCATCCAAGCTACAGAAGTGAAGAACCAATCTAACTTCTCAAGGAGAGGGCTGTCCTGCATGTTGCTCCAGCTAAATTGTCTGCCTTTTAGTGGGAGTTCAATCAGCCCAAGATTACTTATAGCTTCATTGAATAAAAGCATTTGATTAACATCTCCTCCAGGTTTGTTTCTATCCTCAGGTGATATGATGAAGTTAAAGTCTCCCATGATGATCCAGTATACTTCATTAGGCATTTGAATATTGCTAAACCAATCTATGAATTCAATCTTCTCTTCATGGTTACAAGGCCCATAAATGTTGGTGAGGATCCAAGTTTTGGAAGTGGTCTTGCATGTGAACTGCAATGATAATGAGAATCTGTTCTGAAAAATCATTTCACCTGTGAATAGAGCTCCATTCCAAGCAGTTAAAATTCCTCCAGAAGCCCCAATGGATGGCAGATATTCAAATTTATTGAATCTCTGGGGACAGACTTTGTTAATGTAAGTAAGGTCAAAATTCTCTCTATTTGTTTCCTGAATGCACACAATACCAGCAACACTTTCTTCAATTTTTTGTCTAATAGCCAACCACTTATCTGTGGCATTTAAACCTCTTACATTCCAGTTCAGTATATTCCAAGACCTGTTGTTATTCATTAAAAACCCAATGGAATTTGATTTGAAATACCAAGTACCATCCCTTGGTATAAGACCCTGGTTGTGAATTCTTTGATGAACCATAGTTTTCTTTTCTCATGTTCAAATTGTGATCTGACAGCCAGCAAAAAACCACAATGACTAACCACTCCAGCAACAACATGATAAGGAGTAATATAGGTCTCTCAAGATAAATCAAATAAGTGTCATCATCCTCATACAAATACCAAATCCAGGGATCAATAACAAGGAGCAAAAGACCATCATACAAAAGGTGCCACCCTGGGCCATAATCCAGCATTGTACATATTCTGAAATTTAAAACCCCAGCATACACATAGTAAGTAGTACCCAAACTAGACAAATGTAACATTCTTCTGCTGTGGTTGATGTTAGGAAGCAGACTCGTCATTAAACAATCTTGGGGTGATTTGCAGCTCCTGTGGCCTTGGAAACCTTGGCCACATCCTCCTGTCCCTTCTTGTTGGGCCTTTTGGACAGCTTCTCTTGAAGTTCTTCCTCAGCCACCTTGCAGAAAGATTTAGTCAGGTTTTTGACCACTTTATTCTGAATAATTGGTGGTAGAGCATTACATGGCAGGCAAGATTTAGCATCACAAGATTTTCTTCTATAACCATTATTATCTTTCTTAATTCTGTCACTTCTTCTTACCTCAGTTTCCACTAGAGGCTTTTTGTCTCTAATTTTCTTGGAGATTGCTTCTCCCAGTGGCAGCAGAATTACCTTGTTAGGAGATACTTGCTTTAAAGGGCTGTCGGCCCCACTTGAGGAGTGAGCAGCTGGACTAATTCCTTCATTTTCCTTGCCCAATCCTTGCATTATCTCCTTACAACTAGGAGCCTGAGAGGTAGAGCATCCATCAGGGATATGAAAGAGAATAGTTTCTTCAGAATCACAATTTACAGTCAACATTTTCTACAATTCAGATTTCAACAAATGCATTGTCCACCCAAATTTATCAGGAGTCAACAGCAGATGAATTATGAAGTTAAACCAACTTACTAGATTTTCAATCTTAGAAGTGGTGGCAGCTCCCTGAGTAGCTGGAGCAAAATGTTGTATCCATAGGTCCAATCCCTCTTCAGAAATTAAATGAGAGCCATCAATAACATCCAAAGCATGAGATTCAGCAATGGTTTGAAAATCAAACAAGTGAGGAGAGCCTGGAAAAAAATGAGGGCCATCAGTACCTTTCTTGTTGATATCTGAAGATGTGCCCTCCTGAGGAATTGGGACATCCTCTTTTCCTTTGTCTCTTACCCTGATAGCCTGTGCCTGGGCCAAACTTGCCTCTTCAATAGCAGTCACTGCATTAGTTTCTATGGTTTTATCTGCCATTGTACTCTTATTCTTGATAATATTTCACTGTCATCAGCCTCCTCAATTGGCTTCACTTGTGCTGCAGAGCATCCAACAATGTTATCCCCCCTCCTTGGGCAACCCTGTCATAACTGTATCTTGATGATTGTTGTTCTGCTCTGAGCCAGCTGCTTCCACTACATCAAGTGACTGTCCAACCTCATCCTGATGCTGTAAAATCTCAAAATTGTTAGCTACCAACTGAAGATCCTCCTCATCCTCATCAGCTTGATAAGCCATAGCAATGTTGAGGAGCCCCAGTCCCATAGGTGGTATTGGAACTCCCTGGTTCACTTCTTCACTAGCAGTATGAGTAAGAGAAAATATGCCATCAGACCAAGAGATAGTTGTAGTAATACTAGTGTTGGGAGCACCATCATCCTGTAATATAGGAATTTCAGCTTGTTGTTGGGCTGGCTCATGTTGATTGGGCCGAGGGAATGCCCAGTGCTGATCTTGCTCATCTTGCTCTTCCCAATCATCCCAGTCTTCATTTTGTGCCTGCATATTATTCACTGGCATAAGCTGAAAACCTGGAAAGTCATTGGCATGCTGTGGTACAGGGTGTGGATCCACTGTAGGGCCACCACCCAGCATCTCTCCCAACAAAACCTCAACTGAACTAGTCCAAGATTCTTCTTCAAAACAATCCCCCTCAGACCACCTGATGCTCTTTGGAATGTCAATGAGCTCTAATACTCTAGCCTTGACCAAGATCTTGCCTCTCAGAGCATCTTCTCTTTCCCAACTGATAATTTTGCCCCATTAAGCAATGGCCGTAGCAATATCCTCAGTATTGCAATAATCAAAAGGAACTCCTATGAACAGTAACCAGCAGGTTCTATTGAAATGAATCCGACGCCCATTTCTACCCTCATTGTGCTTGGTAAAAGAAATGAATACGTCTCCAAAAGGATGAGGACTCTGCCTTATGAGCCTATCTCTATCATGAACATGCATGAACTGAATGTATGCCTCTCCAAAGCGACACGACTGGATTTCTCTAAACCCCACTTGTTCAACTTCTTGCAGAAATTCCTCAAGAACCTCGCGACATTGGGGAAAAATACCTCGTTGGGGTGCGGATGAATGGATGCAATCACCCAATCTTCATGCCTTCTTGGGCGATGAGGCAGGATTGCTCTGGAAACCCCTGCTCTCCCTTCGATTTCTTGTATCAGGAATCCATGAGGGACGAAGGGGAGAGGGTCGATGGGGATATTGGCCATCGGAGGAGCTTCAGGCGAGCGGAGGACCACCGTCCTCACTGGCGACTAAAACTGTGCTGGCGAGCTCGTCGAGGTAGGAGCAGAGGTGGAAGCAGAGATGGTAAGTGAAGTGGAATGCGAGGAGGCAGGCAAGGGTCTCGGCTGAAAATTTGGGAAAAAATCCTTGACCAGCTCCATAAATGATGAAGCCTGCCTAATCGGGAGTGCCGGCCCTGCGCAGCGAAACCAGGCCTCCACCTCACCATCGGCCCAAGCCTGCTCTGGTGGGCTGGGAAATGAATTAAAGTGCATAAAAGGCCAGAGCCCAGGTAGATTTGGAGTCGGGCAGTTACGCGCGTAATGACCATGGACTCCACATGCATGGCACACAGCGTACGTGCCCGCATGTGCATGTTGGATGACTTGTGGCTCAATTTGTGGCCTAGTGACTTCAGAATTAAAACTAGGTGAATTCAAAACAACTCCTTGATTGCTGCCCTCATGAATATGACCCGATAACCGCTCGAAGATTGATCTGCCATCTCTGACCACTGTGCTGTAGCTCCGGCGATCACCGGAGTGAGGAACCACGGCCCTACCATTTCTACCCACCAGAGTCCATTACTTATCAAGCTCATCATAATAAGCAACTTCTTCTCTATGCCAGTTAGGACCACCGAAATTCCAAAGACTGAAAACCATCTCAAACTCTTTTTCAACAATTCTGCCTGCATTGTAGATCTGAAAGCCAACTGACTTGGAGGCAACCGAAAACTTGAAAGTTCTGTCTTTCAAGAAACGAACCAAAAAACCTTGGGCATAACCACCAAACATAGCAAGGAGAGAGACACTAACCGTGTGAGCATTAAGCTTGAAAGATGCTCTACAAAAAGATACGACGAAAGCCCGGGGAGAAAACCACTGGGTGTCCAAACTTGGACCGCATATCTGCTTCAAACTTCTTGCCACAATCAAATTTGAGGGCATAGGGCGCCATCTTGGTGGGAGGGGTGGCTACCGGGGCCGGAGTGGCCACCGGTAGGGGGAGGGAGGTGGCCGCCGGGGCCGGAGTGGCCACCGCTGCAAGGTCTCCTAGGAGGCTAGGAGGAGGCTAGGAGGAGGAGGAGTCAATTTCTCAGTAGTGTGGTTTTTCCCGTTGCCCACACATGATGGAAGAGATCACACAGAGAAATACTATTCGCTTGTCGGGGTTGATCGGAACCGAGAGACACGAGTTTACCCAGGTTCGGTCCCTCTTGATCGAGGTAATAGCCTACTTCCTGCTTTATTGCTTATTGCCTTGGAGCTCAATACAAGGGAGCGGATTCGCTTGACCTAGCTATTGATCGATTGTAACTTACCCCTCTCTGCCCCTAAGACCCGCCTTTATATACAGGTTGAGACCCAGGGCTTACAAGAGTCCGAGTCGTGCTATGACCTGTGACTTTACTATATTTCTAACTTGTCTTCTAAGTATGGAAACTTTTGGCGACTTGGACTTCGGGGCCATGAGCCGCCGTGTTTGGATGATGGGCCCTGAGCCGGCCCATTTCATGAACCACCCACTTGGTCTTGCTCCTGGGCACCTCAGCCCATCTTGAGTCTTGCTCATCAGCCGCCATCTTGATGACCCGGCCTGATCATGGCGGGTTATATCGTGGGGTTATATCCCCAACATTAGGCCCTAGATTGATTTGAATTCATTCATGTCAATCTCCTTTCAACCTAGCGACTTATCTTTTGTTCATATCAGCATCTTCTCCGGGCCATGTAATGCCGGCTTATAACGCTTCTAAACTTACTATTTTCACATCTTCTCACCGATGACATAACATCTGGAAACCCTAAGAAATCCATGATGACATCATACTAAATCTTTATGCATATCCGTTTATCCCGAGAATCGAGGCATCTCTGGCTCCGAAAAGTTACCGTGCCTCCTCATTTTTTGTGCCTGCCATTTACTCTTCGGCTCTTCGCTTTATAAATACACACAGGGGTCCTCTTTTTACTTTTACTCCGCCCCTGCTGCTTCTTCTCCTTCCTCAAGCCGAAGCCCTCCGCCGCGCGGCCGCCTTCGTTCTTTCGCCACCGGTGAACTCATCTAGGACCGCAGCGCCATCGCCGAAGCTCAGCCACACATCGCTGCCATCTTCTGCAACCATCAGGTGCGCCATCCCTTCTTCTGTAGATCTGTACTTCTTCTACAGTAGGTCGTCGGAGTTCACCTCTCCATTATCACCATTGCTATCGTAGATGTAGCTTGATAGGTTTTCTCCTAGAAATATAGCGGCGGGTGTGGTGACACCATTTTTGCATCTAAAAATACTCATATCCCCTTACGAATCCTTTGGCTAGGTATCCACGGCTTTGAAGCTTCATCTTTAGGTTTAGCAATATTTTCTCCTTTTAAACTATGATAGATCCATAATTGTTGCTGCTTTGGTAGAAACTTGTTTGTATCACACTTAGCAGAATTTTAGAAAACCCTCCATTCTGCATGGGACGCCTTCATGCAGTCTGGCGGCTCATTATTGTAATCATAACCCGCCAGATATTAAAAACTGCCTTGGTTGTTAAGCTGGCTCAACTGTTGGGCGACTCATCATTCATTAATGATTACGCCATCTCGCCTTTCACCACAATTAGCAATACTGTTTCATCATGTAATTTGATGTAACTAGCTTACCACTTCATAGGTAACCCGCCATTCACATTTATGCATTCTTTAATCCTGCTTAGGCAATTCAGCATATCAAAGACCACAATTTGCAATTGGGTGCCTTCCCAAGTTTCCCAGTTAGTACTCAATGACTACAAGGAACAAGGCCTTCTACCACCTCAAGAAGAAATTGGTTATCAAGCCGCCCAAGGAGATGATGTTCCTCAACCCGGCGAGGGAGAAGTCGTGGTCTTTATATATCATCTCCTTAGAGGCTTCTCTCCGCCCGGGTCAAAATTCTTCTGAGACTTCCTGCATTTCTTCAACCTTCATCCCCAAGATCTGGCTCCAAATTCTATATCCAATCTGTGCCAGTTTCAAGTTCTATGTGAGGTGTACCTTCAAATGGAGCCCACTGTTCCTCTCTTTAAAGAATTCTTCTATATCAACCGCCAAATAGAATTTACCGATGGCCCCAATCTAGAACTCGGCGGAGTTTCAATTCAGAGGCGAATAGATGGTTGCTTTCCTCCAGTCACCTTTCCAAGTCACCCCAAAGGATGGATCAAGACTTGGTTCTACTGCAGAAACACAACTCCAGCTGGTGAGAACCCCTTGCCGAGTTACAGACTTGAACGTCCTCCTATGAACTTTGACATTCCCAGCCGAATCATTTCAGAAGAGCACGCTCAAACTGCCCCTGCATATTCAAAACTAAGGGCCTTGCTAGCCAATGGTTTGACTGGGGTTGATCTAACCCGGTGTTGGGTCGCCTGGAGGATCCTACCGTTGAGTCGCGATGTGCAACTACACTGGAGGCTTAGACGACACCCAACGATACAACAACGTTGATCTGGATGCTGATGAAATCCCTAAGATTGTGAAAAAATTACTTGGAGAGTCTCAAGATGCTTGCAACAAAGTGGGGCTGAACCCTTTCTGCAGCCTTAACTCGGCTCCTCCTGTAAGTATCTTCATAGTTATTTGTCCAGCTTGTCAATCTTTATTTATCCAGTGTTTTCACTTGCTGACCTTGTTCAACTATGAAGGCCGACTCTCCCTTCTGGAAGAGGAAGAAAACACAAGCAGTCAAGACGAAAACTACACCGGCTCAAAGAAAGAATAAGCCTGCTGCTGTGATTGAGCCGGCAGCAAGAGGCGGGTCACCAGCAGCTGAAAATCAGTCAGAGGTAGAAATTTATTCCCTTGGTCGTCTCTTTATTGAACTCGCTGACGCTTCTTATTCTCAGGGTGATGTTGCAACAAGCCGAGCTGATAACGCCAAGGTAATTTCCATCTCTTCCGGCTCAGAACCCTTGTCTCCAAAGAAAACAAGGCGGGTCACCCGGAAAGTAAAATTTTCTCATTCTGACGCCTACTTGGACCCAAACTTTCTTTTGAAGACCACACAGCATGAATCAAGATGCCAAACTCGAAGCGGCAGCTCTGGAGATCTGCTAGCCGGGTTATTTAATGAACCATCTACTCGTAAGTGACGTAATGAGGTGCCACACAGCCCAACTCCTTCATTTCCAAAAGCCGGTCTTATCAAGCAACCCCTTAACCCTTCTGATTCAAATTATCAGGAGTCACCACCGTCTTCTGGAGACTCGTCCTCCACTCAGTTGCCAGCTTTGGTTATAAACCCTGGGTAAGTAACTTTACTAACTATTGGTGGCTTGATATGATTATTGGCATGTATTTTTGAATATTCCATCTTGACCATAGGGCCAAAGGCAAGAGAAAGAAAAGAAAAATGGGTGAGTCTTCAACAACTCCAGAGATCCCTGAGTCAGAGGATCGGGTCTTGGTGACCCCTGAGGCCAACCTTGAGAACCCCGAAGACCATCATGATGACCGGGGTGACCCGCCCCCGTAGACTGAACTGGCGGCTTCTGAAGCCATGGATACTGACGCTAACCTGACGGATGATCTTAACCCACCAAGTCCCACTCTTGCCTCAAGCCCTGCCAAGGCGACTGAAGACGTTCCCTCTCATGAGAGGAATAATGAGGATATTTCTATCACTGGGGCGGGTTATAAGACTCCAGGAACTTCCAACGTGTTGACCAAGGACATAGCCAAGGATGAGACACCCTTGCTTGAAAAGGGCAAGTCAAAACTTGAGCTGCCAAACTATGAGGATTTCAGTGCTGATGAACTGCATGCTAGCTATTTAAGCCGCGTGTACACAAGCCAGGACATGGAAGCCAGTCTGGTCGGCATGATGAAGAAGAAATATGAGGTACGCTCAACCTTCTCCTGCGCTGTATATCTCCAAATGTAGCCCCCAAGTCTTGATCATAGGAAAACTTGAGTATGTTTAAGACTTAGACATAAATTTGTAGATCTTGCAATGTAGCCCCCAAGCGCCGGCTCATCTTCCTGAGATGAGTCGGGTCTTTCAATATTATGAGAGTTTGAAGAACTAACTTGTAGCCCCCAAGGGTCGGCTCATCTTCCTGAGATGAAACGGGTCTTTCAATATTATGAGATTTTGAAAATCTAACCTGTAGCCCCCAAGGGCCGGCTCATCTTCCTGAAATGAGCCGGGTCTTCTTATACTCTTTAAGGTAGAAAAAATGACATGCATTAGCCCCCAAGTGCTAAGTATATTGCTTACAATCTGCTTCGGACTTCCCAAGTGAAATTAAATTGGCATAGCCCCCAAGTACCGGGTTTGATTTTATTGCCAGCTTGCTTCAACATTTTTTAAAGAAATTATATCCTTATTGTGCAGGAGGCTTTAAGCACGACCAAGTCAAATTTGACCGACTTGAGAAAAGACTTTGAAACTGAACATGCTCTGCGGATCAAGGCTGAATCAAGCCTGCAATCTTCTTTGGAAGAATTGGAGAAAATCAGGGCGGGCTTTGAGGCGGAGAAAAAAATCAACACACATACGCCAAGTGCCGTTCTTCTTGAGCACAAGCACAGGATTAGCCAACCACTGTGGGTGAAAAACATCAACTATGAACCCGGCAGCCAAGAGTCGGGCCACTTCTTCTCCAATGGCCTTACGTCTCTCCTTGTTAAAGTGACAGAGGAACTGTCGGATAGGTTTCATCTTAGGATCTACATCAAGGTGGTGCTCAGCGAATTCTCTCGGTACACCCGGCATGTCAGAAGGTTTCCATGCAAAGATGTCCCAATTCTCATGGATGAACTCGATGAGCGCGCTTTCCTATTTGGGATCCATCCCTGTCCTAATGGTGAACTGCTGAGAAGAATCACTAGGAACAAAGTCAACTAGCTGCGTATCTTTAGCCGACTTGAACTTGAGCAGAGAGTCCTTCTCGGTGGTAGGCTTCTTCAGAGGGGTCATATCAGCTGGGTCAACATTATCTTTATAAAAATTGAGCTCATCTGTGGCACAAGCCGACTCTGCGTAAGCGGCATCTCCTTCTTCACATTCCAGGGCTATCTTACGATTTCCATGAACTGTGATCGTCCCCTGTGGCCCAGGCATCTTCAGCTGCAAATAGACATAACAAGGGCGAGCCATGAACTTGGCGTAAGCCGCCCGTCCAAACAGTGCATGATATGGACTCTTGATCTTGACCACCTCAAACCACAATGTCTCTGCTTTGTAATTATATTCATCACCAAAAGCCACCTCCAGAGCAATCTTTCCGACAGGGTAAGCCGACCTGTCGGGCACTACTCCATGAAATACCATCACTACTGGAATCCACTTCTTTGCCATCTGCCACTTCTTTGTCGTCAGCTAGCAGACGGCAAAGAAAGGCTTTGCCATCAGCCACCAGAAAACTGACGGCAAAGAGGCAGCGGACGGCAACGGATGGCTTTGCCATCAGCATATCTTTGCCGTCCACTAGCGGACGGCAAAGACGGTGGGTGGCGGGCGTACGAGGGCGACCTAATGGCCATCTTCTTTGCCGTATGCTGGCTGACGGCAAAACATCTTTGCCGTCCGTCAGCAGACGGCAAAGAAGATGGCCGTTAGTTCGTCCGTTTCCCCCCGGCCCCACCCCACTAGGTACGCTCTTTGCCGTCTGCTGGTAGACGGCAAAGAGCTGTGACCTAGCAGATAAGGGGCCGCGCCCGCGCCCGATCTGTCTATTCCCTCTCTCTCCCTGCCCGAGCCGCCCCGACCCCTCACCCCTGCCGCCGCCCGGCCGTGCCGCCGCCCGCCCCGCCCAGCCGAGCCGCCGCCGGCGGCCCCCCCCGCCCGCCCGGCCGCGCCTGAGCCGCCCCCGCCCCGCGCCACCCACGTCGTCGGCCGCCCTGCCCCGCCCGTCCTGAGCCGTCGCCGAACAGACGAGCCGCCGCCGCCGGCCGCTACGCCCCGCCCGCCCGGCCGTGCCGCCCCCGTCCCGAGTCGCGGCGCCCGCCCCGTCCCGAGCCACCGCCGCCGGCGCGCGCACCACCCGGCGCACGCCCGGCCTGCCCCGCCGCCCGCCCCGCCCCTCATCGTGGTGAGTTTTTTTTTCTGTTTTTTTAGATTTAGTTTATATTAGTTTAGTTTAGGTTAGTTTAGTTTATTTAGTTTAGTTTAGGTTAGTTTAGGTTAATTTAGTTTATTTTAGGTTACATTTAGTTTATAGTTTTGTTTAGGTTTTTTTCCTGTTTTTAAGAATAATCAAGAAAGATGAAAAAAAAAAGAAGAGGAAGAAGAAGAAGAAAAAAGAACAATAAGTAGTAGAAGAAGAAGAAGATGAAAAAAAGAAGTAGAAGTTGAAGATGAAAAAAAGAAGTAGGAAAAGAGGGCGCCCGGGGACGAGCGGGTTAGGGGGTTCCTCGGTGTCGATGGAACCCTAAATAGCAAGTATCGTCGGTGCGAGGTACATGTGGCCGTCGGTGTCGAATACTACATCCACGTCCCACAAGTGACGCTGATGTCCGGCGTCCCAAAGCAACTGTTCTCGGCGTCGATGGCGGTCGAACACCATTGCGAATTTGTCTGGCAGCCTCTGCGATGACGATTAAAAGGCAAGTGTTGAAACTTGAAACACCCAAACTGACTCAAGTCGGTTTGGTTGTTTGAAATTTCAAAACTTGGCTTTAATCCTCATCGCAGAGGCTGCCAGACAAATTCGCCAAGGTGTTCGACCATCATCGGCCACCAGAACTATTGTTGCGGGATGCCGGGCGCCGGCTTCACTTGTGGGATGTGGATCTAGTGTTCAACGCCGACCGCCTCATGTAACTTGCACCGATGGTAGTTGCTATTTAGTTTACGCGGGGACGAGCGGGTTAGGGGGTTCCTCGGTGTCGATGGAACCCTAAATAGCAAGTATCGTCGGTGCGAGATACATGTGGCCGTCGGTGTCGAACACTACATCCACGTCCCACAAGTGACGCCGGCGTTCGGCGTCCCACAGCAACAGTTCTCGGCGTCGATGGCGGTCGAACACCATTGCGAATTCACCAAGGTGCTCGACCGTCATCGGCCACCAGAACTATTGTTGCGGGACGCCGGGCGCCGGCTTCACTTGTGGGATGTGGATCTAGTGTTCAACGTCGAGCGCCACATGTATCTCGCACCAATGACACTTGCTATTTAGGGTTCCATCGACGCCAAGGAACCCCCTAACACTTGCTATAGGTGTCTTCAATCATCAGTATGCGTGACCACTATGCGTCTCCCGTTCGAAAGGGTTACATCTATAAATATGCATGCATTTGCATATTTATAATCATGATTCTTTCGAATTGTCCAACGTTATCCATGGACAGCCCGAGTATGTGTAGATTGGGTTCGTTTTCCCATATGCTCAGCTCCGGATCCGATGCAGAATTTCGTCAGTGCCTCCCTGTTGTTCTCCGGGTACACATTCTCTCTACTTATTGCCGAGACGTGTATCAGGAGAACAACGGGGAGGTGCTGCCAAAATTTTGCGTCGGATCCGGAGCAGAGCATGGGAAAACAAACCCGATCTACACATACTCGGGTGGGATTAGGACCTATCTTTACCTATTAGCGTGTAGGTTGCATGGACGTAATAAAACTGACAAACTCCATTAACTGATGGATATGGTTTGCTTAATTATGTATATATTTCTTGTGTGTCCAGTAGGAAGTCAATATGAGTGATTGTGCATGGATGTACACCGGTTACACTAGTCAGAAAGTTTGGACTGAGGAATGGCTAACAAAAACCAAGGGGTTTGTTAGAGCCGCATTTGCAAATGGCCAGGAATTTAGCTGGTGCCCCTGTGCCCGTTGCGACAACTATAAAAAGAGGGACGAGCTTGAAATGAGTAAAGACCTACAGAAGTTTGGTTTTACGCCTGGTTACACAGTCTGGACATTACATGGTGAGTCTGCCCAACGTGCCAGAGCCGAGGTTCGTCGTCGCACCGACGAGCATGGTACCGGGACCGCAGACATGGTGCAAGACTTTGACGATGCTCGGGACTCGGACGAGGAGATGGAGGAATCTGCAAAGGCCTTCACTGAAATGTTGGAGTTCTCAAAACGTCCTCTCCACAAGCACACTGAGCTTTGTCAGTTGGATGCCATCTCACAAATAATGGCTTTGAAGGCTCAATTCAACTTGGGCAGAGAATGCTACGACGCGATGATGACAGTATTCGGACGATTTCTACCCAAAGGCCATGTGCTACCTCCAAACCTGTACCAGTCAGACAAAATCCTCCGTGCTCTTAAGATGCCCTATGAGAAGATACATGCCTGTGAGAAAGGATGTGTCTTATTTAGGCTTCAGTATGAGGACTTGAACTATCCGAAGCCTCGGTACAATGCTGACGAACCTCAAAAGGGTCAATCCAACCTCAGCCTATTCAAAGGGAATCTCGCACCAGCTGGTGGTTGGAAACCAGTAAGGTTGGATGTTGAAGAATGGTGGACCATTTCGCTGTATCTCTTCAACAACCTAACAGAAGTGCGGCCGTACATCGAGTAAGATCTCGGTACATTGTTTCACAACTTCTAATTCCTTTGAACTTCTCTTATTCCTGGATTTTTGATGCAGTCGATACGTCGCCATATTCTCGTATGGAGCGGTGATCCAAAAGGATTCCGTCGAAGAGTATGAGCTTCTGGCAAAACAAGGAGCTGAATTTCCCGGTTTCATCTCTTGGTTCAAAAAAACGGTAATTTCCATTAGACACTTTTTTTTCTTTGGCTAATTTGTGACTAATGCAACAATCCTTTTGTATTAAACTTGTAGGCTAATTCAGAGATTATGGATGCCGAATTGAGACAAGTAGCTATTGGTTTTGACTATAAGGTCCGTTCATTTGACAAATACGACATCAACGGGTATCGCTTTCGTACCTATGGCAAAGAGCTATCTATGGCCGACCGAAAGTCTACAAATTGTTGTGTCTCTGCTATCGGCGAAGGAGGTATCGAGTATTATGGAAGAGTTGAAGCAATTTATGAACTTGAATTCTATGGTGAAAACCCACCAAACGTCGTAGTCTTCAGATGTTATTGGTTCCAGCCGAGGGAGACTAGAAGGACTCATGAACATATAGGGCTAGTCGAAATCATTATGCCGTTGCATCAATTGTTACCTTAGTTGCGATCTTCATCACATTTGTTGTGATGAGGGTAAGTTTTCTCTAGTGTTTTGCTTTACAAATGGATACTTAGCTTATTTTCCTCCTAAATGGCATAATTACCTAAGTTAGATAAAAAATAAGCTATACTTAGCTTATTCAGTTCATTTATGACATACTTAGCATACTTAGGTAAAAAATGGCATGATAATCTTTGTTAGCTCCAAAATGATATAGACTTAGCTTATTTTCCTCGAAAATGACATAATAACCTTACTAAGCTCCAAAATGACCTATTTACCTACCTTAGCTCTAAAATGACCTACACTTAGCATTTTTACCTAGCTTAGCAATAAAATGACATTTTTACCTACCTTAGTTAGAAGAAGAAGAAGAAGATAAAGAAGAGGAGAGGAGAAAAAGAAAGAGAAGAAAAAAAAAATCTTCTTCTTCTTCTTCTAACTAGTCTTCTTCTTCTAACTAGTCTTCTTCTTCTTCTTCTTCTAACTTTCATCTTTCCCAATTCGCAGATTTGCTTTACATGAGGAAGCTTGGATTCATGGAGTGTACTATTCTTGTGGTGCTTCCTTGTTGTTTATGAACACTTGTTTGGATATGTATGTCTATATGGATATGTTGTTGGAAACTTGTTTCTGGTTATGTATATATGGATATGTTGGACTTTGTTGAACTATGTTGTTGGATTGGATGAAATATGTTGTTGGACATGCTGTTGGATATGTTGGATATGTATGCATGTATATCTGTGTATGAAACCATGTCTAATTAATGGGATTTAAATAAAAACAGGGGATATATAGCCTCTTTACCGTCCGCTATCGGACGGCAAAGAGGACACGTGGCAGTCACCTGTGCAAACTGGGAACACTGGCTGCCTATTTGGTCATTTTGCCGTCTGCTGGCCGACGGCAAAGTGACCATCTATGTCGTCTGCCAGCAGACGGCAATGATTCAAACCTCTTTGCCGTCTGCTGGCGGACGGCATATCTGGACATGTGGTAGCTTCCCAGTGCTGCCTAGCTGGGCTCTTTGCCGTCCGCCAGCGGATGGCAAAGATCTTTGACTCTTTGCCGTCCACTGGCGGACGGCAAAGAGCGTCGTTAACCCCTTAACGGCTCTCACGCCACCGCACTGCCGTCAGCTTTCTTTGCCGTCTGCTGGCCTCGGATGGCGGACGGCGTAATCCTTTGCCGTCCGTTTCTAAGAAGCGGACGGCAAAGAAGGCCTTTGCTGGCAGGCTTTCATCCGGACAGTTTGCCATCCGCTAGCGGACGACAAAGCATTTTGCTGTCCGTGATCTATGCCTTTGTCGTCCGCCATGGCGGACGGCAAAGAAGCTGATTCCAGTAGTGCATAGAGGACGGCTTAATATCCTTCTCTGTCAGACTCATCCATCTAAGAGTGTCATAGTACAACATGTTGATGCTGCTACCACCATCCATAAGCACCTTGGTGAACTTATAACCGCCCACTTGAGGGGCTATGACCAGGGCCAGATGACCCGGATCGTCAACTCGGGGTGGGTGATCCGCCCGGCTCCTAGTAATCATATGCTCAGACCACCTTAAATATCGTGGTACAGACGGCTCAACTGCATTGACAGCCCGTTTATGAACTTTCCGGTCACGTTTGCAACTGCTCGTAGTGAAGACATGGTACTGGCCACTGTTAAGTTGCTTAGGATTACTCTGATATCCTGACTGATTATTCTACTGCTGATTACCGTGACTAGATTGTTGATTATGACCACCATGGTTCCCTTGGCTCTGATAACCAGAATTTGAGCCGCCGCCACCAAAGCCGGCTCCCTGGAAACCTCCTGAGCCTGACCCGCCGGGTGGCCCATTGCCATGATGCTCTTGAAATGACTGGTTCCTGTACTCCTGCATAATATAACAATCCTTCCAAGCATGCGAAGATGGCTTGTCGGGGTAACTATGCTTCGAACATGGCCCACTAAGGGCTTCCTCATAATTCTTGGGCTTCCCCCCATTGTAAGGCTGCTTGCCATTATGATGCTGATTTTTGAACCCGGCGTTAGTGTTAGCCACAAAATCTGACCCGCCATCGGGGTGTTTGCGCTTTGCACTATTGCCATGGCTGTTATGATTACCATTATGTGTTGAGGCATTCTACTGCTGACACTTGCCACCACCGTTTTTCTTTCCCTTGCCAGATTTATCATCATCAAAATTGGGATCCTTCATTCCATCAGAGTCGGCATATCTTGTAAGTACATCCATGAGATTGCCCGTATTTGTGCACTTGCGCTTAAGCCGCCCGAGCTTCTATACAAGAGGCTGGAAGTGACAGTTCTTCACCAAGATCAAGACAGCTTGAGCTGCCTAGATGCTGTCCGAAGAATGGATAATACTCGCAACCCCTTGAGCCCAATGATGGGCTGACTCATCCTCACGCTGCACAAGTGCTGCAAATCAACAATTGTCATAGGCTGTTTGCAAGTTACTTGATTTTTTTTAATGAAACACTCCTTCAACTCTACCCAGGTATCGATAGAATTGGGGGGCAGGTTCTTCAACCATGTGCGAGCTGGCCCCTCCAACATCATAGTGAAGTACTTCGCGCATACCGCATCACTGACATCCAACATATCCATGGCCAGCTCATAGCTCTCAATCCATGCCTCTGGGGAGATCTGCCATGTAATTGGGCACCTTGCAAGGACCCTTAAAGTCCTTAGGCATGTGCTCGTTACGTAAAGCCGGCACAAGGCACGACACTCCAATGGTTTTGGCACTCGACCTGGCTCCCACCAAAGCTGAAGGAACTACCGGGGGTGGCTGATAAGCCCCCTGGTTTCCTGCCTCTGCCTCGCGATGGGCCCTTGCATCGTCCACAATTGCTTGAGCATCAGTCCTCGGATTATGGGGCGAGTTACGCCGTCGTTCGCTCCTCGAAACCGCCGGTGACTCAGCATGCTGGCTGTAGCTATGACTCAGCAGTGGTGTTGAATGCACACGATGCCGACAGTAAGAGTAATTAGCCTGCTGAGCAATCGTTGTTTGCAATAGTTAAATGGCGTTCCGGGTTTCAGCTGCAACCGGTGACTCGCCGGTGATAGGAATCACAGTAAGCCGTGTTGCCGCTGCTACCATGTTATCCATCAGGTTGGAGAAGTGACCCGGCGGTGTCAGAAAGTGTGGCGGTGGCATCCAAGCAAGGCGAGGGTCGGTGGCCGGCTCCTCCCTTCGGGCCAGCTCTAACTAGAGCCGCCGCGCCGCCACTCTGCTCCCTGGTGCATTAGGGGTTAATTGGGGTATAACCGGTGCTCCTGGAGTACTTGGGCCTGCCCCTGGCGTGTTGAACAAACGTGCATGCTCATAACTCGGAGGTAAACGGCTCCGGTACCTTCTCTGATGAACCACATTGGAGGCGTTTTGCTCAAGGTTTATACGCCAAGCCTCCGCCTTCAGACGATCTACTTCGGCATTGACCTGAGCTTGCAACCTGGCTATCCGGGTATTCTCAGCATTGATATCCTCCTTAACCTTGGTCATCTGCTCCTGAAGCTTTGCAATCTCCGCATTACACTCTGCCTGCTTTTCCGCATTGACTTTAGTTCCCATCAAGGTCGTCAGGGTGGTCAACAACTCAGCTAGGATTTGAGACGGAGGCCTGACCGAGCCGGACGCTGACGGGTCAGTTGCCGCGGCTGCACCAGCTGAGGTAGTATTGAGAGCTGGCGTCGTCCCTTCCATGAAGATGGTGGCTCGACACGGCGGCTCGTAGGGGTCTGGAATAATGTTGCCATCGGAACAGCCCCCAAGCCAACCGTCATGAAGTAGGTAGATTGACTCCATCACCTCGGTCAAGGACTCATCATCTGAATAGACAAGAGTCTCTCGTCCAGACGCGGAGTTTTCCACAAGTTCCACACCTTCTGTGAAACCAACGAAGACATGCTTCCGGCCAACTTGGATCCGGGCGGGTTGCGTGCACCGAGCCGGCTCGACGAGGTCGATGCAGATGTCCGGGTCAGGCTCTGATCCGCCGATATTGCCGATGAAGACATGGATCCCACCGAAGGGTACCCGGTACCCATACTCGATTGAGTCGGCCTCGGGGCCCCAGCCGGCGTCGTCGATGTAGAGCTTTCCGCGATGACTCTTGGTCATCCTGCCGATGGCGTATCCCTCGATCCCTGTGAAAGAGCCCTTCAAGAACTCAAAACCACCGTGCGTTGGCCCCAAGGTGGGCACCAACTGTCGTGGTTTTGTCACGGCAGATGTCCTAGTGTGAGGACTTAGTCGTGAGGCCATCGCAACTAGGAGGTTAGCTTGTCGGGTTTGATCGGAACCGAGAGACACGAGTTTACCCAGGTTCGGCCCCTCTCGATCGAGGTAATAGCCTACTTCCTGCTTCATTGCTTATTGCCTTGGAGATCAATACAAGGGAGCAGATTCGCTTGACCTAGCTATTGATCTATTGTAACTTAGCCCTCTCTGCCCCTGAGACCCACCTTTATATACAGGTCGAGACCCAGGGCTTGCAAGAGTCCGGGTCGTGCTATGACCCGTGACTTTAGTATATTTCTAACTTGTCTTCTAAGTATGGAAACTTCTGGCGACTTGAACTTCGGGGCCATAAGCCATCGTCTTTGGATGCTGGGCCCTGAGCCAGCCCACTTCATGAACCGCCCACTTGGTCTTGCTCATGGGCGCCTCGGCCCATCTTGAGTCTTGCTCATCAGCCGCCATCTTGATGACCCGGCCTGATCATGGCGGGTTATATCATGGGGTTATATCCCCAACAGCTTCAGCAAGCAGCAACAGCGATCGATCGCTCGTGTTCAGTTAGCAGCAACAGCGAAGGAATCGCTCGGGTTCAGTTAGCAACAAAGGGATCGATCGGCTTCAGTATGTAGTGGGATCGATCGATCGCTCGGGTTCAGTAAGGCAGCGCCTCGCTCAGGTTCAGTTAGCGAGCGCCTCGCATAGTCGCGCATATGACAGAAATGCGCAAACCAATACATCGCTCGGCCCCGACCACCCACAGTAACTGGGAACTCCGCGAAAATTTCCTCGCCCTTACTTCTACCATGATTTTTTATGTCATGGACAGCCCAAAGAATGTCATGAAGGTGCGTCCCCGGCCCGCTCAGGACAAAAAGCCCATTTTCTATCATGATTTTTTTTCATAGAAGTAGGAGCCCACCACATCTATGATGATACATGTTTTTGTCACAATTATCATCATAGAAGTGTCATAACCATGACATAATTTTTTTCGTTCGGGCCATAATGTCACGGATGTTTCTTTTTTTGTAGTGGTATAATCTAACAATGCAATTATGTAATAAAATCTTCTACGGATAGCATATGTAGTTTACTGAATTTAATCAGCGTCCTTCGATGTATGTCCATACGACAATGTTGAAGGTCGTTGCTTGAGATTTTGACTAGGTGTAAAAATGTACGTAGTGGTTCTCTTTTGCAAGTTGTGTACTAATGAAAATTTGTCTATGGTTCATTCTTCATATGTTCATGCTTATTTCAAATCTTACTTCTTTTTGTAAAACTCGATTGACATTTTTCACATACTTGATGGTAAGACTTGGCTGATGGTGGTCGGCCACGATGATCTGGCATTTCAATTATGGCTACATTCCGATAGAAGTATATGATACGTCTCCAACGTATCTATATTTTTTTATTGTTCCATGCTATTATATTATCTGTTTTAGATGTTTATATGCATTAATATGCTATTTTATATTATTTTTGGGACTAACTCATTAACGTAGTGCCCAGTGCCAGTTTCAGTTTTTTCCTTGTTTTTGACTTTTACAGAAAAGTAATATCAAACGGAGTCCAAGCGGAATAAAACTTTATGGTGATTTTTCTTGGACCATAAGAAACCCACGAGACTTGGAGAGGAGGCCAGAAGACCCACGAGGAGGCCACAAGCCGTAGGGGCGTGCCGCCAGGGCTTGTGGGTCCCCCGTAGACCTTCCAACCCTAATCTTTGCACTATAAATCCTCAAATGTTCCCCCTACACCAGAGGGCACACCAAAAATACTTTTCCACCGCTGCAAGCCTCTGTTCCCATGAGATCCCATCTTGGGGCCTTTTTCGGCACTCCGGCGGAGGGGGATTCGATCATGGAGGACCTCTACACCAACCTTGCTACCCTTCCAATGATGTGTGAGTAGTTTACCATAGACCTACGGGTCCATAGCTAGTAGATAGATGACTTCTTCTCTCTCTTTGATCTTCAATACAATGTTCTCCTCGATGTTCTTGGAGATCTATTCGATGTAATCTTCTTTTGCGGTGCGTTTGTTGAGATCTGATGAATTGTGGATTTATGATCAGATTATCTATGAATATTATTTGAGTCTTCTCTGAACTCTTTTATGCATGATTAAGATATCTTTGTATTTCTCTTCGAACTATCGGTTTGGTTTGGCCAACTAGATTGGTTTTTCTTGCAATGGGAGAGGTGCTTAGTTTTGGGTTCAATCTTGCGGTGTCCTCACCTAGTGATAGAAGGGATAGTGAGGCACGTATTGTATTGTTGCCATCAAGGATAAAAATATGGGGTTTATATCATATTGCTTGAGTTTGTCCCTCTACATCATGTCATCTTACTTAAAGCGTTACTCCGTTCTTGTTAACTAAATTCACTAGATGCATGCTGGATAGCGGTCGATGTGTGGAGTAATAGTAGTAGATGCAGGCTGGAGTTGGTCAACTTGTCACGGACGTGATGCCTACATTCATGATCATGCCTTAGATATCGTCATAATTATGGGCTCTTCTATCAATTGCTCAACAGTAATTTGTTTACCCACCGTATGCTTTCTTCAAGAGAGAAGCCTCTAGTGAAACCTATGGCCCCCGGGTCTATTTTCCATCATATATTTTCAGATCTATAAACCGAAAAAATCAAAAATACCTTGCTGCACTTTATTTGTATTTACTTCATTTTGCTCTTTTATTTATCTTTTATACCTATCTCTATTAGATCTTGTCGATGCAACAAACCCCCAGGTGTGTTGCCCGGACTGTACACAGGCTCAAGAGCAAGGTTATGACATTCAAGACCAACCAAACAAGCAAGATATCACTAAGGAAAAACCTCCCTTGCCGGCAGGCGAGCCTGGTGGGGTCAAGGTTACCCCAAGACAAGCCTCAAGACTACTCCGGCAGGCTTCCCGAGGACGCCAAGGGCGGATTACCCCGCCAAGGCTCCACCGCTCCACCTCACAGCAATGCAACTCATCCATCGGTGCGGTGTCGAGCCCCCAAGTGACTAAGTGGCCATTATTTGGTACGTGGCAGGCCATTTCTGAGGAAGATCATCCCTAAATGACGCCCGTCTAGGCGACGTGTCATGCGGACAGGCGAAAAGGTGGCTGAATGGCACGGCAAGGCTTGCCGGGCTATACCACAATGTGACACTAAGCGGTGCATTTAATGCGCCCTAACCTGTCCGCAGAGTTAGGTATGATAGCACTGTGGCTATCTAAACGTTGGATAAATGACTGTTTTGCCATTGTGGTAACCCCTTGATCTATAAAAGGAGGGCCGTGGCTACCTTAGAAAGGATTCAGACCCTTGTACACTCATACGCGTGTAGCTGCTCCCGCCCCGAGGCGACCTTGCCAGGCTAGAGCGCTGCGTCTCCACCACGGTCCTTCCATCAATCCACCAAAGCAGGATTAGGGTTTTACGCCTCGCGGCGGCCCGAACCTGGGTAAAATTGCCCGTGTCATCATTGTCGTCCTGCTCTGCGCTTTCCGCTCTTTGTGCAATGCGCTCTTCCCCTTGCCGAACCACAAGGGGCCGATGGCCCCATAGGTGGCCGTGTGATACCACGACATCTTTGGCGCGCCAGGTAGGGGGAAGCGTTTGCGCGAACCCGAGAGTGTGAGCAGCGCGTCATCTTCATCATTGTTTTCTTCATCAACGGCTTCATCATCCATGGCGCCCAAGAAGAAATCCGGTGCTTCAGCTCACCCGCCCACCTCGAAGGCCCCCTCACATACGGCCACTAATGCCTTGGGGGCAGCGGGGGAACATGGGAGTGCCGACACCGCGGGGAACGTGACCGGCGCAGGCGGTGCCATCACTGTTCCCCCTGTGGCCGAAGCAGGAGCAGAAGGCACCGGAGGAGGGCGACACCAACAACAACCCGGCGGCCATGCTCCGCAAGGTGCGGGTGGGGAGAACGCTGCTGGGGCCGGGACACGAAATCCCAGAAATTTAACCCCTCGTGTTACCACCAGCCCAGGATTACTGTTACTGGTGGACACGTCCTTGTTACAGATTACCAAGTAATTACAAGAATTGGATACAAGACCATAAAGGTCTAATGATACAACAGTGATTCCGGTGGTGGATGACGGAAATGACTCGTGGTTCTCCAACGTCGATGGGGCTCCATTCCCATAGGAACAGCTGACCCGGATAATTCCTATCCCGCATGGCTGCCATCCTAGGCTCCGCACGGACGTCACTGTGGTTCTCCTTGTAGAACTCCTGACCTGGCCAAGTAAATAGCCATGGACAAGCCTGTGAGTACATTGCAATGTACTCGCAAACATCATGAACAAAAGATATACCGAATGCAGCAGATAAAAATATATGATCATGATGAGCCAAACTATATGCATATGCTCATGCTGACTGAAATTTAAATCATGACAATAAAATGATATGAACGTGAACATAGCATGTTAGTCATGATCAAACTTATTAGAAATAAAGCAAATGAATGCCACGGGTAGTCTAGCCAGCCCAAGTGACACTCAGCAAAATAAAAGAAATGCCAATCGGGTGTCCACAAGAGTAGTGGCGGGACCGCCTGTAAACTCGAGAGACGCCACGAAGAGATCTTGAAGAGAAATGCCAGTCGGGTGTCAAGTGACGCCACGGTCGGACTTGAAGAGAAATGCCAGTCGGGTGTCAAGTGACGCCACGGTCGGACTTGAAGAGAAATGCCAATCGGGTGTCCACAAGAGTAGTGGCGGGATAAACCGCCTGTTAACTCGAGAGACGCCACGAGAGGTCTTGAAAATAAAATTGAGTGCCCGGGGTAGTCTAGCCAGCCCCTGAGACACTCAGGAAAATTCAAAATAAGAGAAAAGGGTTAGTCCTCAATAATATGCATAACCATAATAATATTTAACATGCATAAAATATTCATGGTAGCATCAGGGTGACAACACTTATCCTGCAAAATAATTCAGGCTCAATTTAATTATTTTCCTCCGAAGACCGACACTAAGACCGACACTTGACAAACCCAGACTGTAGCCCTTAACCGCGGACACGGCTATTCGAATAGGTTTAAACTCTGCAGAGGGTGTACTCTTTACCCACAAGTAAAGGATTTCTTTAGTCAGTACCGTGACACTGACTAATTCCCATTACGGTCTTTGGGTTGAAAACACACCTGACCAGCACACACCAGATTAACTTTCCGGATGCTAGGAATCACCCAAAGCATCGTTCAAGAAAAACTTTAAGACGGAGAGACCAACGTCCTGCATGGGATCACTATTAATACGCACGGATTACAAGGGGTGCCCCCCTCTTGGACACAACCGGAAACACCCATGCCCCCTGACCCGATGACAGGATTAAGTCCACCAACATGGAAACCCTCATCGTAGCCCTCTATGTGGTGTGTGCACGGAAAGGGGTTAACAACTTACTGAACCATACCCCACCTGTGGCAGGAACAAGTGGCAGCACAAATCAAGTATGGGGGTTACCGGAACAAGACTCGATCTACGGTCGACTTAGGAGGTTAAGTTTTCCTGCAGTGGTTAGCACAATATATTCCTTGGTGATACCCAATAGCATCACCACCCGGCATGTCCCGACATGCCCTTACTGATCATTCTTATCACCACGAGAAATTTCAGTCTCACGGTCACTTTTCTCGTGACTGATTCTTTCCTGCAGATTAGTCCGGATCACATAGACATAGGTGACATGTGAAAGTAACCATCCTTATTCATGCTTCATGAAGATGCAATATCATCAAGGAATCATGCATGCATAACTAGCTATATTCAAAATTTATTAGAATTCAACATACTCATGATTTAATCATTCTTGCAAATAATTCAACCATGCAATCACCATATCAAGTGTTCAAGATGCTTGCCTTGAGCATGCAGAAAGATTGGATGCACTCCAAAAGTTTGAGAATTTTGTCTTCCCTCCATTTCCTATTTTCAAAAATATTTAAATCACCATATAAAACAAAATAGTGCTAAAAAAGTTGTCTGGAAAATTTTGAAATAAAAGTTAAAATAAACTAGATAAAGTATAAGGAATTTCAGAAAAAGAAACAAATTATTTGGAGCTCAAATGAATTACTTATGGAATTTCTAAGTTGAAATAATTGATTAAAAGGACCATTTAATAAATCCAGTGGAGATAAAGTTTAGCAAAAATGTTCACCTAGTCTGGAATAATAGAGCATGATTTTACAAGTGAAAGGAAATTTGAATCATCAAATTTGGATTTGAAATGAGTTCTGTGGAATTAATTGAAACTGCTGAATAACAGAGAAGGAAAAGAAGCAGAGCAGCGCCCTGTGCGCTATTTAGCCGCCTGGTGCTACTGGGCCGAGCCCAGCCGATAAGCTGCGCGAGGGGACGGGCGACGTCAAAGGCGTATTTCCTGAAATACGTTTCCCTCGCGCGGAAACGGCTCCGAGGAGAGCCCGTCTCCACTTACGGACGAATGGCGCGGCCTGGGGTCACTGACAGTGGGACCCACTTGTCATGTTTGACCGGTCCTCCCGCCCTTCTTCCTCACGGCAGAATAGAGGAGCGCCGGCATTGCTCGCCGCCGTTGAGGGAGGGCTCGGTGGCCTTAGGCGATGGCCGGGACGGATCTGCCACTCCATCCCGTGCCCATGGGTGGTCTGGCCAGTGCCGGGGATGGCCGGAGTGGAGTGCGGCGAGGTGCCCGGTGGACGGCGGCGTCGGGCAGGATGGAGTTCTCGTCTATGGTGGCTCCCGAGAGCAATTGAGAGGAGGGTTGGGTTCGTGGCAGCGAGGGAAGGCTGCTGAAGAGGGAAACAGAGGAAGAGAGGCTCTGGTGGCGTGGGATTTGGCTGTAGCTCGGCCACGGCGATGGCGGCTGGAGGTGATGGGGATGAGCACCACAGCTCGAGCTACTCCGGTCGGGGGATACTGAGGGGTTGTGGCGGGATGGGGTGAGTGTAGATGAGCTCGGGAGGGGTTTATATAGGCGGGGTAAGGCGGTTCCGAGGCTTCCCGAGAAAGCCACGGTGGCGGCGGCCATTAACGGCGCCGCGGGAGTAGTTGCGGTCGGTGGCGATGGTCAGCGAGGCCGATGGGAGGTAGGTGTGGATGGCAGCGCCCCGCAGTGAAGACAGGGTGCGCTAGTTGGCTCGAGGTTAGCCACGCGTCCAAGGCGGTGGTGATAGCGACGGGTGGAGGTCGGTGGCGCTAGGGGACGGGGAGGGTGTCGGCGAGGGCGGTGACTTGCCCATGAAGCTAGCAGAGAAGGGACACGAGCGAGGGAGGCGGTAGAGGCACGACGCCAGGGCGATGCCGATGCCTGCAATGCCAGTGCTCTGGCTGCGCTCTGAGCATGCACGTGAAGTGCTCGAACAAATGCCAATGGCATCTACAGTGACTCAAACAAGCTGAAAAATAGCAGGATGATGCTTCTGATCATGAGAAAGGTTCTGGACATGCTGATTTGGTCAGAAGGGCAAGTGCCCAATGTAGTTGAAAGGGGTTGCAGAATTCTGCCATGCACACAATGTGTTTGACAAAATGACAGAGCTATCAAGATGATTCTGTTAGAAGTGATACTTGGTAGGGTAGTGTCTCTTTAGATGATATAGGGTATGGTAGGGTTGGTTTGACAGAATGCAAAACTTGCAAGTGCAAGTTTTGAAGAATTTAGTTTCTGGACTGAAACTATAGAGGAATATTTGGTGAACTACAATGATTCCAATGGAGCTAAAATTTTGGACTTAAGGGTTTGGTTGGAAGAACTGTAAGTGGGAAAAATTTCAGAATTTTTTGGGCAAGGAACATTGGGGTTGTAGTTATAACTCAGAAATGGGACATAAATGAAAAGAGATTGTTTCACTCAAAATTTTCAAAAGACTAAGTTGTGTTTTTGTATAAAAGTGATCTGTAGGCATCACATGACCTCCCATAATTTTTATGGAAATTAAAAAGAATTATTTAAACTGGTTGTAGTGCAACAGAGGCATTTAAAGAATTGAAAATGCCTTTTTAAAAGAATTGTTTTGGGCAAAATTTTATTATGAAAATGATTCCTACCATTATTAAAATATAAATGAAATGGTTTAAGAAAACTCCCAAAGCCACAACAATATTTTCATAATTTCTATATGGAGGGAAGAATATTGAAAAACAGAAACAGAAAATACTCTGAAAGCAATAAAGGATTTACTTATAAATCAAAAAATTTATTTCTGGCCAAATTTTATTTAGTAAAAACATGATTAAATTTTTGGGGTGTTACAAACGCTCTGTCTCCGCCTCCCCACCTCGCCGAGGGACACAGCCGCAGCGGTGGCGCTCGCCCTGATGCGGATCATAATCACCTAGCTGCCCCCGCCGTGGGTGCGGCTACAGGGCCTCTGCCACCCCCAGGACAAGCTAGCCGAGACGATGCGCCGAATGGGGTCCTCAACCCCCAAGCGCATTCGCCTCATCGTCACGCCGCGCTGGCGACTGGCTCGCGGCGGCGAGAACATGGCGCCACCACTACAGGCACCATCAGAAGTCGGGCGACATCGTGATCCACGTCATCGTCCATGCCAAGCACCGCTTCGGAGGCCCTGGCGCGGGCCCAACTCTTGTTGAGATTTCCACCAGCAGCCAATCAAATGGATGAGTGGAGGGCCACTATCCATAGCTTGATTGGTTTCGCTGAGGCAGGAGGATCATAGCAGGCAGGCCCGCCATGGCCTCCACCAACGGCGGCAACAGCCCAAGCCGCTGGCCGCACCGAGGGACCCATTCCGACGGTGCAGTCCCCTCCACGACAGCCAGCGCAGGGGCCGCAGCAAAGGCCACGCGACCAAGAACCCGACGACGTATCAATGGCTTCGTCTGATCCTCAGGCGCGTCGAGACCAGCGACGGTTCCTGGAAGATAGGCAGAGGGAAGACTCGCGCGTCACCATCGAGCGACGCCGCGACACCCGCGGCTAGTCTGATAGGCGCAATGGCCCCGACAACGACGAACCCATGCCTGGTGGGGGCGGGTACCTGCCTTTCGAGGTTGGGTGCCCTGCCTTCACTCGTGAGCTACGGCAAGTCCGTTGGCCATCTGCCCGTACGTTCAAACCAGAGATAACAGAAAAGTACGATGGAAGATTGAACCCGGCAGAGTTCTTGAGCATCTACACCATCGCTATTCAAGCTGCCGGAGGAAGGGACAAGAGGGTGTTCACGAACTACTTCCCTTTGGCACTCAAGCCAAACATGAGGTCGTGGCTGATGCACTTGCCAGAGAACTCCATCTCGACCTGGGCTGATCTGTGCCTTGAGTTTATGGGTGCCTTCACGGGCGGCCATCAAGAACCAGGGAATTTTGTTCTCCATCTAACTCAACCCTCCGTATCTCCGACAACAATGGCCAAGAAGAGGAGGAAACTGGACTCCGGCAGGCCTCTCCCAGCAGAGCCCTCTGAGGTCCCGGGCAGAGAGCTTGGTGGGAATAACTCCCCTTCGATCGGTGAGCTGCACCCTCCCACCACATTACCAATCTCTGCGGTCGAGGAGTGCGCTCCCACGAGTGAGGAGGTGTAGTTGGTCCTCGTTGCTGAGCCTCAAGCTCCAACTTGGGCGTGGTACATAGTCCATTTCCTCCAAACAGGAGATCTTCCTGAAGAGCAAGAAGAAGCTGAAAGAGTAGCCCGGAGGGCCAGTATGTATCAGTTCGTTGACGACACGCTGTACAGAAGAAGGCCCAACGGAGTGAAATTGAAGTGCATTTGCCGGGAAGAAGGAAAGGAACTGTTAGCAGAGATACACAAGGGTACATGTGGCTCCCACATTGGATCGAGGGCCCTGGTTGGAAAAGCTTTCTGCCAAGGGTTTTACCGGCCCACGACCCTCCAAGATGCAATTGAGCTAGTCACCAAATGTGAAGCCTACCAGTTCCACTCCAAGAATATCCATCAGCCTGCTCAAGCTCTCTAGACGATCCCTTTGTCATGGCCCTTCTCGGTCCGGGGGCTCGACATCTTGGGCCCCTTCCCCCATGCTACCGGGGGCTTTGAGTTCTTGTTCATCGCTATCGACAAGTTCACAAAGTGGCCAGAGGTGGAGCCCGTGAGGAAGGTGACCGCACAGTCAGCTATCAAGTTCTTGAAAGGATTGGTATGCCATTTTGGAGTACCCGCCAGGATCATCCCTGACAATAGCACCCAATTCACAAGCCACGCCTTCATGCAATACGTTCATCCCCTCGGAAGCAAAATCTCATTTGCCTCTATTGCCCATCCCAGAAGCAACGGACAAGCTGAGAGGGCAAACGCTGAAGTGATGTGAGGACTCAAGACAAGAACATTTGATAGGCTGCAGAAGTGCGGTAGGCGATGGATCGTTGAGCTTCCGGTGGTTCTTTGGTCCCTCCGTACGACAATAAATCGAGCTACCGGGCAAACTCCCTTCTCCCTAGTCTATGGGGCAGAAGCAGTTATCCCCGCGGAACTCATATACGGATCACCTCGAGTGCTTGCCTACGATGAAGTAGCGCAGGAACAGCACCGGCGTGATGACGCTGTGCTACTTGAGGAGAACTGTCTCCGGGCTGCTACGCGTGCTACACGCTACCAGCAAGCCCTGCATCGCTATCACAGCCGCAGGGTTCATGCCCGGAGCCTTGAGCAAGGCGACCTTGTCCTTAGGCGTGTTCAGTCCGCCAAGGGTACAAACAAGTTGACGCCAAAGTGGGAATGCCCTTACCGGGTAGTACGAGTCACCAGACCCAGCGTAGTTCGTCTGGAGACCGGAGATGGCATTCAATTGCAAAACTCATGGAACATTGAGCATCTCTGTAAGTTCTACCCGTAAGGCGCGGCTGTCGGGCCGTGCCCGCTAGCCACCCTTTTGTACAAGCCTTGCCGATGTTGCATGTAACCCTTTGTACAAAGCCAGGCGCAGACCCTAAGCAATAGATGAATAAACGAAGCGCTGGGGGGCCCCCGGCAAGATTGCATGCATGCATAAGCATATCATGAGCATAGCATGATCATGTAGATGAGGTCGCATGTAGCACTGTTTTCATCTGCACTAAGTTGCAGGGTTCTTGCCAAGGACTTGATCCCGAAGAGAAGAAATGAAGACAAGCCTACACAGCGATCCCCGGCAAGCCAATCAGATAAGTTTCTTCTTATCCATACCTGTTCTGTAAGGTAAAAACTTGTGCATATGAAAACCTCGCTACCTTCAAAACATAGGTGCTCCCATCCTTTTTCCCAAAGGTTGCTTCCGGCAGGGTGGTCACAGTTGCCTTTGATGGAGAGGGTTCGACGAGGGGCCGATCCCTTTTTATAGTTTTATGCCCGGCAGGCCTTGCCCCACGGCAGCAAACTAAGGGTACCGGCAGGATAGTTTGCCAGGGGAAACTTGTTTACTTGAACGTATAGAGGCACCTCACCTCTGCATGGACATGATACATGCACAAGTACCCGGCAAGGCTTGTCTTTTTCATTAATATGCTGATAAGCAAGTACAGATCTTACAGAACGCAAACATGGATAAAGAAGATTACATAATTTAGACTAAAGTTTGGTGAGTGCCTACATGTTTTAGACTAAAAAAAGATAAGTGCCCCGTAATGCCTTTGCTCTGTCCTCCTCCTCCTTGGAATCGCAGGGGGAGACGAAGAAGACGAAGGGAAGACCTGACTAGGATTCGGCACCTCCCCAGGATCAGGAGGACACCACTCCTGGGCTGGGAGGAAGGAACCAGAGGGCAGGTGCAGATAGTGGTGCTGCCGGGGTCCAGCAGGTGATGATGGTGCTACCGGCAATCACGCCACGTCGGAGCGGTCATCCCTGCTCTTGATGCGTCGTGGGTTGCCGCCACCCTCCTCGTCGCTCCCGCTCGAAGAGGCACGCCCGCCATTGCTCAAACCACCGATACGGTGACCGGGGCGGACGCCAAGCGCTCCGGAGGACCCCACAGAGAGCATGGTCGTCTTAGCCGACCCAAGGCTAGAAGAATACTGTCCCCTTGAGAAGCATGCACAAGCACAAGAATCCTACCCGTGCGCGAAGCAAGCGGTCCCCCAAGGGAGGATATCTACCATAACCAATGATGAACCACCCCCGAGATCTCCTGCGCGCGGCGAGCGATTTTTTTCACAGTTTTCCTTCATCGTCATGGGCGAAGAAGGGATAGGCCACGGGCGACTACCACGCTTCGTGCCCACTATGAGCTTTGGTGCGGTGTCGCCTACAAGATCCCTCACCAAGGTTGGGACCGCGGGCGGCCCGGCAATGAGCACGACGGAGCCGCTACCTCCGACACTGCCACCACGTCACCCGTACGCCCACCCAGAGCCTTTCTTACCCACACCGAGCATAGGACCGCCACTCCAGGCCGGAAGCTTTGTGTGGGAACGGGAAGGAGACCCTATCTCAACAGAAGCACAGCCGCATCCTTCTTGGGAAGAAGGGGGAAAAGATACATGGAATTAGCCCCTCACCCGCTTCCCTTTTTATAGAAGAACGTGCCTGGGGGCTGACTTCACGCCGCGTGGCAGAAGACATGGCCAAGAGGGGAGGCCGATCCCTCAGTAGGTAACCGCCCCTCTCCACCAATCCAAGGAAGATTGAGCCCCTGCCATGACTCTCCCTCCTGCACCACACGCCTCCGTCACTTACCCCATTCAATGCATGCTGCATACGTGGCAAAGGATAAGGACGTGGTGGGAGGAGTGAATTGGCAGTTACTCCCCCGTGCGTTAAAGTCATTCACGGGCCATTACAAAGGTGGCCCCACTGCAATTGGCATCACGCGACGCATGGGAAAACTGGAAACTGACTCAGACACAGGTTAATGAAGAAGCAAAGATGATCTCAAAGGATGAGCTACCGCAACCCGCTCACCGGTGTACTAGACAGGGCCTACCCCGACGATGCTCAACAGCGCGTTTAGGCCAGGCTCGGGGGCTCCTGTCGGTGCAACAAACCCCCAGGTGTGTTGCCCGGACTGTACACATGCTCAAGAGCAAGGTTATGACATTCAAGACCAACCAAACAAGCAGGATATCACTAAGGAAAAACCTCCCTTGCCGGGCAGGCGAGCCAAGCGGGGTCATGGTTACCCCAAGACAAGCCTCAAGACTCCCCCGGCAGGCTTGCCGGGGACGCTAAGGGCGGATTACCCCACCAAGGCTCCACCGCTCCACCTCACAGCAATGCAAGTCACCCATCGGTGCGGTGTCGAGCCCCAAGTGACTAAGTGGCCGTTATTTGGTACGTGGCAGGCCATTTCTGAGGAAGATCATCCCTAAATGACACCCGTCTAGGCGACGTGTCGTGCGGACAGGCGAAAAGGTGGCTGAATGGCACGGCAAGGCTTGCCAGGCTACGCCACGATGTGACACTAAGCGGTGCATTTAATGCGCCCTGACATGTCCGCAGAGTTAGGTATGATAGCACAGTGGCTATCTAATTGTTGGATAAATGACTGTTTTACCATTGTGGTAACCCTTTGATCTATAAAAGGAGGGCTGTGACTACCTTAGAAAGGATTCGGACCCTTGTACACTCGTACGCGCGTAGCTGCTCCCGCCCTGAGGTGACCTTGCCGGGCTAGAGCGCTACGTCTCCACCATGGTCCTTCCATCAATCCACCAAAGCAGGAGTAGGGTTTTACGCCTCGCGGCGGCCGGAACCTGGGTAAAACTACCCGTGTCATCATTGTCATGCTGCTCTATGCTTTCCGCTCTTTGTGCAATGCGCTCTTCCCCCTTGCTGAACCACAAGGGGCCGATGGCCCCATAGGTGGCCGTGTGATACCACGACAGATCTCACTCTTGTTCGTGACCGTGAAGGGATTGACAACCCCTTTTTCGCGTTGTGTGCAAGTGTTTGTTAGTTTGTGCAGGTGCATATATTGGAGACTTTCTTGTGCCTCCTACTGGATTGATATCTTGGTTCTTAACTGAGGGAAATACTTATCTCTACTTTGCTGCATCACCCTTTCCTCTTCAAGGGAAAAATCAACGCAAGCTTAAGAAGTAGCAGGAATAATTTCTGGCACCGTTGCTGGGGAGGTTCTACATCAAGCTTACCAAGTAACTATCATAAACTCTCATCCCTTACACTTACATTATTTGCCATTCGCCTATTGTTTTCCTCTCCCCCACTTCTAAAACGTTTTCAGAAAAACACAAAAATATTTGCCTTTTTATTCGCCTTCTTTCGTTCATCTTTTGGTTTGCTTTTTGTTTGCTTGTGTGCTAGATTGCTTGCTTTCTTTCATGGCTCAACCCAAGAGGCTTGATTTTTACTATAGAAAGTTGGAAGAAATTGAAAATAATACCAAAAGCTGCAAGTCCTTACAATTTGAGCATAATAGTTTCTTTAGGAACGAACTTAAAGAACAAAAAACTATGATGGAATATATTAATAAAGAGCTTGATGATGTTACTAAGGAAATATATGGTCTTAAATCCCAATTTGCTCATATTGAAAATTTAGTAGGCCAAATTTCCGATAAGCAACCCACTTTGGTAAATAAGATGGCCGCTAAACCGGAGTCTTTAAGTAATGATGTAGATCTTAAAGTGATTGGTGTGACTCCTATTGAATCTTTGTTTGCTAATATAAAACTTGATAAATATGGGACTGGAGATGAGTCAACTTTAGCTAGAAGGCGTGCCAATAATTTGGAGGGTGAAGATCTTAATGAAAAAATTGATAAAAGTGGGATTGGCGAGGTCAAAACTTTAAGTAGCGATGATCCCACTCTTTTGGATTTCAAGCACTTTAATTATTATAATTGTTCTTTGATAGATTGTATTTCCTTGTTGCAATCCATGCTTAATTCACCTCATGCTTATAATCAAAATAAAGCTTTTACTAAACATATCATTGATGCTATGATGAAATCTTTTGAAGAAAAACTTGAGTTGGAAGTTTCTATCCCTAGAAAGCTTTATGATGAGTGAAAACCTACTATTAAGATTAAAATTAAAGATTATGATTGCAATGCTTTGTGTGATTTGGGTGCTAGCGTTTCCACTATTCCAAAAAAACTTTATGTGATGTGCTAGGTTTCCATAAATTTGATGATTGTTCTTCGAATTTGCATCTAGCGGATTCCACTATTAAGAAACCTATGGGAAGGATTAATGATGTTCTTATTGTTGCAAATAGGAATTATGTGCCCATATATTTTATTGTGCTCGATATAGATTGCAATCCTACATGTCCTTTTATTCTTGGTAGACCTTTCCTTAGAACGATTGCTGCAATTATTGGCATGAAAGAAGGAAACATTAGATTTCAATTTCCTTTAAGGAAGGGCATGGAACACTTTCCAAGAAAGGAAATTAAGTTGCCATATTAATCTATTATGAGGTCCACTTATGGATTGCATACCAAAGACGATAATACCTAGATCTATGTTTTATGCCTAGCTAGGGGCGTTAAGCAATAGCGCTTGTTGGGAGGCAACCCAATTTTTATTTTGTGTTTTCTGTTTTTGCTCCTGTTTTTCAATCAATACACATTATTACCTCTGTAGTAATTGTGTTTTGGTGTTTTAATTAGTGTTTGAGCCAAGTAAGACCTTTGGGATGGTCTATGGTGATAGTTGATTTGATCTTGCTAAAAAACAGAAAATTTTGCGCTCATTGCCAGAAATTTAGAAAATAATAGAAACATGATTTTGATCTGAATTTTTTACACAAGATTGATATACAAATTTCCTAGGCTTTACTAATTTTTCAGAATTTTTGGAGTTACAGAATTATATGAAATTTCCAGATTACTATAGACTCTTCTGTTTTTGACAGATTCTGTTTTCTATGTGTTGTTTGCTTATTTTGATGAATCTATGGGTAGTATTAGGGGGTATGAACCATGGAGAAGTTGGAATACAGTAGATATAACACCAATATAAATTTAGAATGAGTTCACAACAGTACCTAAAGTGGTGATTTATTTTATTATACTAACGGATCTTACGAGTTTTTCTGTTGAGTTTTGTGTTGTGAAGTTTTCAAGTTTTGGGTAAAGTTTTGATGGACAACGGAATAAGGAGAGGCAAGAGACTAAGCTTGGGGATTCGCAAGTCACCCCAAGGTAATATTCAAGGACAACCAAGCATCTAAGATTGGGTATGCCCCGGATGGCATCCCCTCTTTTGTCTTTAATCCATCGGTAAATTTACTTGAGGCTATATTTTTATTCACCACATGATATGTGTTTTGCTTGGAGCATCTTGTATGATATGAATCTTTGATTTTTAGTTTTCCACAATCATCCTTTCTGTACACACCTTTTGAGAGGGACACACATTAATCGTGAATTTATTAGAATACTCTATGTGCTTCACTTATATCTTTTGAGCTAGGTAGTTACTCTAGTGCTTCGCTCATATCTTTTTAGAGCACGGCGGTGGTTTTATTTTATAGAAATTGATGAACTCTCATGCTTAACTTATATTATTTTGAGAGTCTTTAAACAGCATTGTAATTTTCTTAGGTTATGAATTTATTCCTAATATGATGGGCATCCAAGAGGGATATAATAAAAACTTTCATATAAGAGCATTGAATAATATAAGAAGTTTGATTCCTTGCATTTGTTTTGAGATATAAAGATGGTGATATTAGATTCATGCTAGTGAGTAATTGTGGATTGGTAGAAATACTTGTGTTAAAGTTTGTGATTCCCGAAGCATGCACGTATGGTGAACCGTTAGGTGATGAAGTCGGAGCATGATTTATTTTTTGATTGCCTTCCTTATGAGTGGCGGTCGGGGACGAGCGATGGTCTTCTCCTACCAATCTATCCCCCTAGGAGCATGCGTGTAGTACTTTTATTTGATGGCTAATAAATTTTTGCAATAAGTATGCGAGTTCTTTATGACTCATGTTGAGTCCATGGATTATACGCACTCTCACCCTTCCACCACTGCTAGCCTCTCTAGTACCGCGCAACCTTCGCCAGTGCGTTAAACCCACCATATACCCTTCCTCAAAACAGCCACCATACCTACCTATTATGGCATTTCCATAGCCATTCCGAGATATATTGCCATGCAACTTCCACCGTACCGTTTATTATGACACGTACCATCATTGCCATATTGCTTTGCATGATCATGTAGTTGGCATAGTATTTTTAGCTTGGCCACCATTCATATTTTTTTATACATGTCACTCTTGATCATTGCACATCCCGGTACATTTCCGGAGGCATTCATATAGAGTCATATTTTGTTCTAGTATCGAGTTATAATTCTTGAATTGTAAGTAAATAAAAGTGTGATGATCATCATTATTAGAGCATTGTCCCATGTGAGGAAAGGATGATGGAAGCTATGATTCCGTAACAAGTTGGGATGATACTCCAGACTTAAAAAAATAAAAGAGCAAAAAAAAAGGCCAAAGAATCCAGACAAAAAAAATGAGAGAAAAGAGAGAAGGGACAATGTTACTATCCTTTTTCCACACTTGTGCTTCAAATAAGCACCATGTTCTTCATGATAGAGAGTCTCCTATTTTGTCACTTTCATATACTAGTGGGAATTTTTCATTATAGAACTTGGCTAGTATATTCCAATGATGGGCTTCCACAAATTGCCCTAGGTCTTCGTGAGCAAGCAAGTTGGATGCACACCCACTTAGTTCCTTTTTGAGCTTTCATACACTTATAGCTCTAGTGCATCCGTTGCATCGCAACCCCTACTCACTTGCATCAATATCAATTGATGGGCATCTCCATAGCCCATTAATTTGCCTAGTTGATGTGAGACTTTCTCCTTTTTTGTCTTCTCCTCACATCCTCCACCATATTCTATTCCACCTATAGTGCTATAACCATGGCTCACGCTCATGTATTGCGTGAAAGTTGAAAAAAGATTGAGAACATTAAACATATGAAACAATTGCTTGTCTTGTCATCGGGGTTGTGCATGATGAAATATTTTGTGTGATGAAGATAGAGCATAGCCAGATTATAAGATTTTGTAGGGATAACTTTCTTGGCCATGTTATTTTGAGAAGACATGATTGCTTTATTACTATGCTTGAAGTATTATTATTTTTTTGTGAATATTAAACTTTTATTTTGAACCTTACGGATCAGAATATTCTTGCCACAATAAAGAAAATTGCATTGATAAATATGTTAGGTAGCATTTCACATCAAAAATCCTGTTTTTATCATTTACCTACTCGAGGACGAGCAGGAATTAAGCTTGGGGATGCTTTATACGTCTCCAACGTATCTATAATTTTTTATTGTTCCATGCTATTATATTATCTGTTTTGAATGTTTTATATGCATTAATATTATGTTTTATATTATTTTTCATGCTAACTTATTAACCTAGTGCCAGTTTCTATTTTTTTCCTTGTTTCTGACTTTTACAGAAAAGGAATATCAAACGGAGTCCAAACGGAATAAAACTTTACGGTGATTTTTCTTGGACCAAAAGAAACCCACGAGACTTGGAGAGGAGGCCACAAGCCGTAGGGGCGCGCCCTAGGGGGGAGCCCCCAGGGCTTGTGGGCCCCCCGTAGACCTTCCAACCCTAATCTTCGCACTATAAATCCTCAAATATCCCCCTACAGAAGAGGGCACACCAAAAATACTTTTTCGCCACCGCAAGCCTCTGTTCCCGTGAGATCCCATCTTGGGGCCTTTTCCGGCACTACGCCGGAGGGGGATTCAATCACGGAGGACCTCTACACCAACCTTGCTGCCCTTCCGATGATGTGTGAGTAGTTTACCACAGACCTACGTGTCCATAGCTATTAGCTAGATGGCTTCTTCTCTCTCTTTGATCTTCAATACAATGTTCTCCTCGATGTTCTTGGAGATCTATTCGATGTAATCTTCCTTTGCGGTGCGTTTGTTGAGATCCGATGAATTGTGGATTTATGGTCAGATTGTCTATGAATATTATTTGAGTCTTCTCTGAACTCTTTTATGCATTATTAAGATATCTTTGTATTTCTCTTTGAACTATCGGTTTGGTTTGGCCAACTAGATTGGTTTTTCTTGCAATGGAAGAGGTGCTTAGTTTTGGGTTCAATCTTGCGGTGTCCTCACCTAGTGATAGAAGGGGTAGCGAGGCACATATTGTACTGTTGCCATCAAGGATAAAAATATGGGGTTTATATCATATTGCTTGAGTTTATCCCTCTACATCATGTCATCTTACTTAAAGCATTACTCCGTTCTTGTTAACTTAATTCACTAGATGCATGCTGGATAGCGGTCGATGTGTGGAGTAATAGTAGTAGATGCAGGCAGGAGTCGGTCTACTTGTCACGGACGTGATGCCTATATTCATGATCATTGCCTTAGATACCGTCAGAATTATGCGCTTTTCTATCAATTGCTCAACAGTAATTTGTTTACCCACTGTATGCTTTCTTCAAGAGAGAAGCCTCTAGTGAAACCTATGGCCCCTGGGTCTATTTTCCATCATATATTTTCAGATCTATAAACCAAAAAACCCAAAAATACCTGGTTGCACTTTAGTTGTATTTACTTTATTTTGCTCTTTTATTTATCTTTTATACCTATCTCTATTAGGTCTCACTCTTGTTCATGACTGTGAAGGGATTGACAACCCCTCTTTTGCACTGTGTGCAAGTGTTTGTTAGTTTGTGCAGGTGCATATATTGGAGACTTGCTTGTGCCTCCTACTAGATTGATACCTTGGTTCTTAACTGAGGGAAATACTTATATCTACTTTGCTGCATCACCCTTTCCTCTTCAAGGGAAAAAATCAACGCAAGCTCAAGAAGTAGCAGTATAGTACTCGCATCCCAGTTCTCATCCTTTCTTTTCATATCAATCAAGCTTAGGTCACTTTGATAATTAAATTTATCGAATGAATCTAAACTTTGGTTAGTTTTATCACGTTACTACAGTCATATTTTTCTATACATCTTTGGCTCTGCGAAGGTACGCTTATGTCAATAAACTTCCGAGCTATTAGTTACACCAACACTATTAAGCCTGGGTTAGACATTTGCCTTGCTAGTTTTTGTCTATGTTATTGTTAGTTTTCCATGGTCTATTATAAAGTAACCACAATACGTCACTATTTATCAACTAAAAACTGAGCCTAAAAGAATACCACAAAGGTTCAAATTATTTACATGCATTTTATTGCAGAATTACGAAGGATTGATGGAATATTATTTATGTTTGGTACATACGATGAAGTCTGTTACACAACATTAAAAGGAGTACACTTAAATTCTCTATACATATTTCCTATTACCAAAAACTCAAGTATAACTATATATGTATAATGCTAGCCCATGCAAATGAGGCAATTGGATTGTACTTCTAACATGCTTCAGCATTCTCAACCCCATGTAGTACATGAGCGTGAGCTATGGATATAACACTATACGTGGAATAGAATGCGGTGGTAGAGACCAATATGGGAAGTCAAAAAGTAAGAAAGTCTCACATCAACTCGACGGATCAACGGGCTATGGAGTTGCCCATAAATCGATATCTATGCGAGGAGTAGGGATTGCCATATGCAACATATGCACTAGGAACTATAAGTGTATGAAAGCTCAACGAAAACTAAGTGGGTGTGCATCAACTTGCTTGCTCATGAAGACCTCGGGCATTTGAGGAAGCCCATTAGCGGAATATACAAGCCAAGTTCTATAATGAAAAATTCCCACTAGTATATGAAAGTGATAACTCAGGAGAATCTATATGAAGAACATGGTGCTACTCTGAAGCACAAGTGTAGTAAAAAGGATAGTAACATTGCCCCTTCTCTCTTTTCTCTCCTTTATTTTTTCTTTTTCTTTTTACTTTTTGTCTAGAGTCTCATCTCGACTTGTGGGGGAACCATAGTATCCATCATCCTTTCCTCACTGGGACAATTCTCTAACAATGATGATCATCACAATTTTATTTACTTACAACTCGATATTACAACTCGACAGCCGAAACAATATGACACTATATGAGTGCCTTTGGCAGTGTACCAGGATGTGCAATGATCTAGCGTAACATGTATGATAATGATGAACGGTGGCTGTGCCACAAACATCATGTCAGCTCTATATGATCATGCAAAGCAATATGATGATGAACACACAACTCATGAGACATAACGGTGGAAGTTGCATGGCAATATATCTCGGAATGGCTATGGAAATGCCATAATAGGTAGGTATGGTGGCTGCTTTGAGGAAGATATAAGAAGGCTTATGTGTGATAGGGCGTATCACATCACGGGGTTTGGATACACCAGAGAAGTTTGCACCAACTATCGAGGTGAGAAAGGGCAATGCATGGTACCGAGGAGACTAGCAAATTGCAGAAAGGTAGGACTGCGTATAATCCATGGACTCACATTAGTCATAAAGAACTCATATACTTATTGTGGAAGTTTATTAGCCCTCGAAGCAAAGTACTACTTGCATGCCCCAAGGAAATTGGTTAGTAGGAGTTAACCATCGTGCGCATGCGATTATAACAGCACTCAAGGATTTCATTTTAGCTAAGGACCCGTAGGTCTGTGGTGAACTACTCACGCATCTTTGAAAGGCAGCGAGGATAATGTAGAAGCCCTCCTTAATTGATTCCCCCTTCGGCAGAGTACCAGAAGGCCTCCAGATGGGATCGCGAAAGAAGAGAAGCTTGCGGCAGTGAAAAAAGTGTTTCGGGTGGCTCTCTGTTGGATTGCAAATATTTTTGAATTTATAGAGGTAGAATTAGGTCAAACGGAGCTACCTGTGACCCACAAGCTCAGGGGGCACGCTCTGTGAGCTCGTGGCTTTCCTGTAGGTCTTCTGTCCTCCTCCCAAACTTTCTAGGGCCCCTTCTGGTCCAGAAAACAATCACCGTAAAGTTTCATCGTGTTTGGACTTCGTTTGGTATTAATTTTCTAAAAAGCCAAAAACAAGCAGAAAACGGGAACTGGCACTAGGTTAATAGGTTAGTCCCAAAAAATGATATAAAATAGCATAAAATGCATATAAAGCATCCAGGATTGACAATACAATAGCATGAAACAATAAAAAATTATAGATATGTTGGAGATGTATCAGTCGCACTCTTGCGTACACGATGATTAACTATTCTTGACTATGATGAAGCCCAATGAACTGTTAGCAGATTGCCGACAGCCTAAGCCGATTGATTGTTAGACCCTTGTAAAAGGCGACATCATGCCATCAATGAACTAAGCCATAGCAACACTCGAGGGATGCATAGCAACAACATCAAACCCTCACATCCACATGTGATCCAGATCGAAACCTGCATCTACTCATAGAACCGCTCATGATGCCACTGTTGGGAAACGTAGTAGTAAACAAAAAAATTCGCCCTGCGATCACCCAGGAACAATATGAAGATGCATCTCGTGGTCCGAGGAACTTAAAGCACATGCTAACACTCTATGTTATAAATATTGATTTGAGACGATATTATCTCAAAGCATAATAAACAAGTTTGGGTCGATGCAATATGATCATTCTTGTAACGTCATACCTTCAATGTTGTTTTAGGACTATCGTTACACTTAATGATATCCTAAGATCTAGAAAACATAATCACCATCAACACTTGAGCCTGTCTTAGAGGCCAGACTAGGAACCTATATTTTACCATTTATCATTCCACACATGCGGATGAGTTTTTTCACAGAATTGCACATTCCAGGATCATTAATAGTTATAGCATGAAATATAAACTCTTAATTATGAAAATGGAAATATAACAATAAAGTATTATTGCTTCTGGGGCATATTTCCAACTGACGGGTCCCAGAGCCAGGGTGCCTAACATAAAGGAGCCCGGCCTCGACCTTGTCAAGGGCCCATAAGGCCCATAGGGCATCAAGGAATCCTATGAAGGAGTGGGCGGCGGACGTGTACCCCAATGCAGAAGGTGGTGACCAGATTAATCTAATATATAACCCTAGACCTTTCCTGTCTATATAAAGGGAGGTCTAGGGCCCTCATTGGGGATCCAATCTGGAACAAAAAACTCTCGGTAGACATCTCCAAACACCATTGTAATCCACTACACGAGGCATCCCCTGACCATGAATACCAAGATGAAGCAGGACATAGGGTATTACTCTCCGGAGGCCCGAACCTGGGTAAATTGTGTGTGCAGACTCCGTTCTAGTACTTTTGGTCTCATCATGAACCCTACCGAGCGATTTGACGGGAATTCGCTTCGTCTGTTGGTGAGCCAGGCACGATCGACGTTTACCGAAGAACAAAACTGGCTCGGAGAATCATTTGAGGCCGAAGAGGCCGATGATCTCTCGCCGGGCCAGAGCCTCATGTTCGGCTCCTTCAAGTTGATCACTGAAGGATTAGGGCAATTCCTCGACATCCCACGCCTTCATGCTACGTCAAACGCGTGTACAACAGGTAAGGCAAGGCCCAAGAGGTCTATGATTGACCTGATCACCCAGCTTGGAGACGTATCACACGATCTCCCCGGTGCTACGGGGTCTCCTACGGGACCTCCATGAACATGATATTCTAGACGGCTGACACACGCCGAAACCAGAAGCTTGCTAGACGTGCGATCTACGTGGTAGAGGACATGACCAGCGAATGACTGGCATGGTCCCAAGAGACGATTACCTCTGACACCAGGGATCACCATGAAGATGTCGTGCAGCCAGGCAAACACGCCCTAGTACTAGATCCCATTGTCGGGGGTTGCTGCCTCTCACGTGTCTTGATGGACGGACGCAGTGGCCTCAACATCATCTTCACTGATACCCTGGAGAAGATGAAGAACTCCCCATCAGGACTACGGAGGTTGGACATGGGCTTCCACGGGGTGGTGCCAGGCCACCCGGTGCGTCCCTTAGGCCGAATCGAACTCGAGGTCGTCTTTGGAAATGAGTCGAATTATCGGAGTGAAACCATCCAGTTCGAAGTCGCCCCTTTCCAGAGCGGCTACCATGCGATCTTGGGTAGGCACGCATACGTGAAATTCATGGCAGTCCCATCCTACGCCTACCTATAGCTCAAGATGCCTGGTCCTAACAGCACGATCACCGTTCAGGGGAGCATGAAGAAAGCCTACCTGGTCGTATTGGCAAACATGGAACTCACGGAGGCTGCATTGGCCTCTGGCCAGCTCTTCAAGATAAGAAAACGGATAGGGCCATCCGAGGCCAAGCTCCCCTAGTAGCCACAGCCTGGTCCCATCTTCCAGTCGGCGAAGCAAACCAAGAAGTTCCAGGTCCACCCCGAAGACCCCGACAAAATAGTGACCGTTGGGGGTGACCTCTCGGAGGACCAGTAGGCAGAGCTCTTCGCCATCCTTCAAGCCAATTGGAACATATTTGCATGGAAGCCTGCCGACATGCTTCCATGCCAAGAGTGCCGGCAGAGAAAGCCGAACACTACCTGAACGTCCGCAAGGACACGAAGCCGGTAAAGCAGGCCCTACTACGCATCGCTACACAAAAACGAATGGCGATAGGAGAAGAAATAGCATGCCTACTCACGGCCAAGTTCATAAGGGAGGTCACACACCCAGAGTGGCTGGCAAACCCCGTGATGGTGCTAAAGAAGAACAACACATGGTGCATGTGCATAGATTACACCGACCTCAACAAGGCGTTCCCCAAGGACCCATACCCGCTGCCAAGGATCAATCAGATAATCGACTCCACAACAGGGTGTGCTATTTGTGAGCTGCATTGGGATTTCCTCGAAGAGGAGAGGATGATACAGTACAGTAGAGATAAGTATTTTCCTCAGTTAAGAACCAAGGTTATTAATCCAGTAGGGGAACCACGCAAAACCTCGTGAAGAACACCTACACACAAAAGAACAAATACTTGCAACCAACGCGATCAAGGGGCTGTCAATCCCTTAGCGGTTAATTGCAAGGATCAAGTCTGATAATGGTAGACAGATAAATAAAAACACAAAATAAAATAATGGTAAATAAATTGCAGCAAGGTATTTTTGGAGTTTAATATATGATAAAGATAGACCTGGGGGCCATAGTTTTCAATAGAGGCTTCTCTCTTGAACATAGCATACAGAGGGTAAACAAATTACTGTTGGGCAATTGATAGAAAAGCGCATGGTTATGACGATATTCAAGGCAATGATCATGTATATAGGCATCATGTCCGAGACAAGTAGACTGACTCCTGCATGCATCTACTACTATTACTCCACACATCGACCGCTATCCAGCATGCATCTAGAGTATTAAGTTCATAAAAAACGGAGTAACGCCTTAAGCAAGATGACATGATGTAGACAAAATAAACTCAATCCATATTAATAAACCCCATCTTTTATCCTTAATGACAGCAATACAAACACGTGTCATGTCCTTTTCTCTCACTGGGATTGAGCACCGCAAGATCGAACCCATCACAAAGCACCTCTCCCATTGCGAGATAAATCAATCTAGTTGGCCAAACCAAACGGATAGATCAGAGAGAAATACAAAGCTATAACAATCATGCATATAAGAATTCAGAAAAGACTCAAATAATATTCATGAATAATCTGATCGTAAACCCACAATTCATCGATCCCAACAAACACATCGCAAAAAAGGATTACATCAAATAGATCTCCAAGAACATCAAGCAGAACATTGTATTCAAGATCAAAGAGAGAGAAGAAGCTATCTAGCTATGGACCCGTAGGTCTGTGGTAAACTACTCACGCATCATCGGAAGGGCAACAAGGATGATGTAGAAGCCCTCCATGATCGATTCCCCCTCTGACAGAGTACCGGAAAAGGTCTCCAGATGGGATCATAGAAGAACAGAGGCTTGCGGTGGCGGAAAAAGTGTTTCGGGTGGCTCCCTGGAGTATTGGGAATATTTGGGAAATTATAGAGCTGGAATTAGGTCAAGTGGTGCCACGAGGGGCCCACAAGCCTGGGGGCGCGCCATGTGGCTTGTCGCTCCATCGTGGCTCCATAGATCATCTCCCGAACACTACGGCAGGATGGTCCAAACGCGACACTTCAATCAGAGACCCTTCGACAAAACTGTGTGCGATGCATTAATCGCAAACGATGCTGTAAGAATACCATAAAAAATGATACAAACTATTTGCGATGTCGGAGACATCAAATATGATTCAGATTATAGTTGTGTGTGCGATACGTGGCATACAGTTCACTCAAATGAACTATTTGCGATGAGCATAACAACAGAAACGGGCAGCTAGATGAAGGTGTGTGCGATATACGGCATACATTTCACTCGGATGAACTATTTGTGATTAGGCAACACAACAAAAACGTCTAGCCAGATCAATGTGCGTGTGCGATATACGGCATACAGTTCACTCGGATGAACTATTTTTAATTAGGCAACACAACAGAAATGGTCAGCCTAATCAAGGTGTGTCCGATTGACGGCATACACTTCACATGGATGAACTGTTTGCAATTAGCCACAACAAACAGAAATGGTCAGACAGATCAAGGTGTGTGCGCTATACGGGAACACAATCTAATTAAAAGAAGCGTGCGCGATGGTATAACGAGCGCGCACGGTTGATGGAACAAGTCATGTGCTGACTTCGCCTATTGCGGTGCACCCTATGGTGCAAATGCAACGTACGCATCCGAGAACGCATGCCCACGTTACGCCATCCGGGAATCGTGCTGCACTTCGAAACTAGAACCGTCAATAAATTTTGAGCTTGCTTCCCGTCGCATTCCAAATTACTACTACCTCTGTCCTGGTTTATTGGTCCCCATTATAATTTGTATCAAATTTTGACTAATAAAATGTTCATGCATGTCACCAAAAATTATATCACTGGAAACTATGTTCAAATAAGAATCCAATGATATAATTTTTGTTGACATGCACTATCATTTTGTCAGTTAAATCTTCGGTCAAAATTTAGCACAAATTACAAAAGGGACTAATAAACCAGGACAGAGATAGGACCACGCTATATTTAATTGCAAACTAGTTCACACCAATCAAAACCTAAACGGTTTCCCACTTAGTAGTGTATTACTCAGTTATAAATACTACGTACTCCAAGATGACTGCACATTCCTCCTCAATTCCTCATCAACAAAAACAAACAAGTCTTTCATCGTCGTTCCCTTGCGTCTGCCATGGCCCGCATGAGTTCTAGGTCGAGAAATTACTACTAGGGAGAGGCGAGCATGGAAGCGGAAGCATGAGAGATGTCTCGCCTCACCACAAAAGCAGCTGACATGTCCCGTGGCGCCGCCGTAGCAGCACAGAGGTCCCGCCGAGCCGCCGAAGCATCATAGAGGTCCCGCCACACCGTCAAAACAGCAGACTGGTTCGGCCACGCCACAGAAGCAGCAGAGATGTCCTGCCGCACCGCGGATGCAGCAGAGAGGTCCTCCTGCATTGCAGTGGCCTGGGAAAATGTCTCGCGGGCAGGCGAGGACTCTCACAGGCGAATGCGTGCTATGCTTGATAACCTGATGGATCAGATCTCCGGCTGGATGAAGCTGCAAGATGAGATGAATGCCTTGTTTGAAAATGCTACTAGCGTCATCCGGGGACTAAGGGAGGACAAGGAGAAGCTCCGCACCGAGTGTGACCTGCTGATGGTGAAGATCGCCAGAAGGGCAAAGCAACACGAGGAGACCACTGCCTTGTTAAAGAGGACGGACGACATCGTCAAGAAACTTATGGACGAGAAGGCCATGCTTTGCATCAAGCGTGAAAGGCTGGTGGAGGAATCCATGGATGCTGCCAAGCATCATATTGAGGACATGAAAGAGATCATCACCGCTCACCGTGAGAACTAGTCTCCGCGCCCTGCAGCAACGCATCAAGAAAGTAGAGATCAGCGAGCCAGATCATTGTCTGCGTTTTCCTTCTTCTTTTGAACTTGTGTATTTCGGGCATTGCTGCATGTGGCATTTTTAATTATCTTCCTAAATATGTAAGACAATTATTATCCGCTGTCATCGTCATTATATTTATACCAGTCTTGCTATAAGTCTCAGTCGATGATATATATGTCCGTCAGATCTTACATCAAGATCAGTGCAAAATTTTCTTTTTAGATTTTCTTTTCTCTCTCTTAAATCTCAGTCGAGTGAGACATAGCCACACCATAAAACAGGGGCTTGGGCGCCATTAATGGAGAAGTTGGGAGAGAGGTTGGCGGCGGATGGAGGTCAAAGGGCTCGCCTCCCGATAAGCACGCGCAGGAGTCTGCTCGCACGCCTCCCGTACTCAAATAGCTACCCCATGATGCCTCCTAGCCAATAAAAAAGGGGACGCATGGCGGAATGTAAATGGTTAGTAGAACGCCCATGGTTTCAATAATACTTGTGTTTCCGATTGTAACGTGACAGCTCTTGTTCCAAAATGACTTTATTGGTTGTTAATGTGTGCGCCTTCGCAAATCGGACAAAAAATTTACCACAGCGTGTTGGTACCATGTGAAGGCAACATGCTGAGTTTCATGATTTTCAAGCGAGTTTGGATTTACAAGAATTTAAAAACCAAGTTTCTCTATGTTTCCGGCCTAGCCACGACGCCTAGATGTTTGAAATTCATTCCCATTTCTTGCATGGGACCTAAACATTCACCCAAGGACACATATATGATTTTTCAACCCATCTTGGCGCACTAGAGCATGTTCATGTAGCTCAAATTTGAATTGTGCACATTAAATGCCTAGAAAACTCAAATAATGTATGAAAATGGCAAAACAAACCCTGAATTCCAAAATTTAGCACAGAACTCCTGGTGGTCTACGTTGCCTCTGTAAAAAAATCAAGGTGGGAAGAGGCAGCGTATGTCGTTTCACACACAAAGGTGACAGGCTCCCTCTCCGAACCACGAGCCGTCTTGAGAGAAGCTCCGGCTTGCAAGAAGCTTATACCAAAACTTATCCCAAATCAGACAAAAAATTTACCACAGCATGTTGGTGCCATGTCATGAGATCATGCCAAGTTTCATGATTTTCACGCGAGTTTTGAATTTACAGGAATTTAAATACCAAGTTTCTCAATATTTCCGGCCGAGCCACGACACCCAGATGTTTAAAATTCATTCCTATTTCTTGCAGGGGACGTAAATATTCACTCAAGGACACACATATAATTTTTCAACCAGCTTTGGAGCACTGGAGCATGTGCATGTAGTTCAAATTTGAATTATGCACATTAAATGCCTATAAAACTCAGTTAATGTATGAAAAGGCTAGACGAACCCAGATTAATTCCTAAAATTAGCATGATACTCCTATTGGTCTATGTTGCCTCTATAAAAAAAATCAAGGCGGGAAGAGGCGGTCTATGTCTTTTCACACACAGAGGTGACACTTCCCCTCTCGGAACCATGAGGATTCTTGAGAGAAGCTCCGTTTTGTAAGAAGCTTACACCAAAACTTGTCCCAACTCGGACAATTTTTTTACCACAACATGTTGGTGCCATTTCATGATACCATGCCAAGTTTTGTGATTTTCAGGCGATTTTCGGATTTACAAGAATTTAAAAACCAAGTATCTAAATGTTTCCAGCCGAGCCATGATGCCGAGGTGTTTGAAATTCATTCCCATTTCTTGCATGGGACTTAAACATTCACCCCAAGGACACATATATCATTTTTCAACTCATTTCGGTGCACTGGAGCATGTACTTGTAGTTCAAATTTGATTTATGCACATTAAATGCCTAGAAACTCAATTAATCTATTAAAAAGGCCAAACGAACCCTGAATAATTCCAAATTTTAACACGACACTCATATAGTTGCATGTTCACTCTAGATAAATGTTCTACAAACTCAAACACCGTCCTTACCCTCTGTAACAACATTTTGTCTTTCAAATCAAAATGAAAAAATCAGGTACACCACAAACAGTTTACTAGCAAGAATCATGTGCGATGCGATATAAATATCTTGGTGCACCCTCTTGTATGGCTTATGCCGGAAGCTTCATCGTCTATAGTCCACCGCCCGCGCTTCAACCACACTTTGCCCCAGTTTCTCGCGGCACCGAGCGAAAAATTTCGGCAACCGCGGAAATATCTAGATCTTCGCTCCCTTCCCCCGACCAGAAGCCACATTTCCACTGTTCCTCCTCCCTTTCCAAGTTCAAACCTTCACTTCTAACTTGCAGCACCGCCTCCTCACCGGCGACCCTTCATCTTGTTGTGCGGCCTCGTCGATATAGTCAGGTAATCTACACCCCATACCCATCCTCCTCCTTCTCCATCCCATATGCCCCGACCAACGGTGCGACACCTTCCGCCCAAATCACTGCCCCGTCCTCCAAATAAGTGCCGCCCACAGCCATTTTGCATGCAATATAGTGAGGAGCTCAGGAGCATCTGGTAGCGAAGAAGCAAATCACGGCCGCACGCGGGGATGAGGTCGTGATGGCTACCATGCGTGTCGACCGCTAGCTCTTGGATGAACACCTCGCCTTCGAGGCCACCGTCGACGCCGCCATGCGGTTGGCTACTTTAAAATACAGTTCGTGGTATTTTCTCTACACCACCGCCGGTGCCTTCTAATGAATTGTCCTTTGTAATGTTAATATGCAATCTGATCTTTTGAAATGTAATGTTCAGTTAACAGTTTGTTCCAATAATTGCTTCATTTCCTAGTAGTTCTCAAGCATTATTGGTTTGTGAACTGTCTTATCTTCTAGTATATGGTTTTTTTGTGCAATGTGGTGCTCGGTTAACTGTTTGGTTCATTTGTTCCGCTATCCAGTTAACTGTTTGGTTCAATTCTACAATCTGATGTTCATTTGTCATGGGTACAGCTTTTTATTGTGATGCATGTGAGAAATAAATCGAGTTTGGTTGTACAAAATACACAAGAAACATATACAATTGCTCTATTTCCAAGTTGTTTAGCAAGGTCTGTGTTATCCCTGGGTCTTCGTAGTGTTGTAGAGGTCTTCGGCGTTGGTGTGTAGTGGCTTGGTTGCTCTGTGATTTGCCTCATCGCCGATGGCATGAGGTTTGTCAGCGTTCTGAGAACGGGGGTACCCAGACTTGCCTGCCTGCGGCCCGCGGCGTGGCTCCATCGACGGCCTGGTACGGCCTACCTTCAGCATCAACAAATCAAGACCCTCGCGAGGGGCCAAGCCTCACGAGGCGGATGACACCAAGACCTCCAGGAGGAGCGGCCTCCTTAGGCTGGCTCCTGAGGACCGGAGACTTCTATGCAAGCCTCACCTCATGAGGTTCGGGTGACGTGAGCCATGACGACCAAGGCCAGGTGGGCGCCAGCGGGCGTAGGACAGCAGTTTCCTCTTTGGTGCTAAAGAGGCAAGCGCAGGCGCGGAGTCCCAAGGAATCAGCCAAAGGTTTCCATTCCCGTGCAACAAGACCAAGAACGCCAGGATGGCAGGACGGAGGTCATTGCCGAGCCCACCACGGCGTCACGACCAGAGGCTTCCGCAGGCGAAGACTACTTTTGTCAGGATAAGATGTACTAGTTGTCTCCCTTTGAATTTGGCCGTTGTGGGATCCCTTCCGGTCTTCATTTGGGAAGAGGACTAGGGCCACTATAAATAGGGCCTAGCCACCACCATAAAAGGGGACGGATCATTCAGACCACCCTCACCCTCACCAGCTCAAGAACACACCTCCTGAGGTTGTTCTCCCACTGTACTAGTTCATCCTCAACCCACCTCGAGGCCAATCCACCACAAAGCAGGAGTAGGGTTTTACACCGCAAGGTGGCCCGAACCTGGGTAAACTGCTGTGTCTTGTTTCCTTCCTGTTCGTAGAGCTAGGCCGTGGGATCAACGGGTCGGTAGACTAGGGAGGTTGAGTTCTTCGCACGCACCCCAGAGTTCGAACCAATCTTGGGTCTGCGGAGCCCGAAATCTGACATTTGGCGCACCAGGTAGGGTTGCGTATCGGAGAATCGCCTTCTCATCTGCTGCGCTCCGTCCTCACAGACGAGCTTCCATGGCCTGCACCGCCCCGCTCGCCGCCCCACTGGGCGCGTCCGGAGAAGCCCCGGGCCACCGGGCCTTCTCCCCCGCCCTCTGGCGAGTGTAGTGGCCACCGAAGTTCAGGCCCGACCTGCCGCCGTGGTACGGTAGCATGGCGGATCTCGAGGAGTTCCTCCAGGCGTACGAGGAGGCGGTTTGGGCAGCTAGCGTCGACGACATGGTCGCGGCGAATTGGTTCTCCATGGCTCTTACAGGTGCGCCGCGCGCTTGGCTCCTGGGCTTGCCGGAGTCTTCGGTGGCTTCCTGGGAGGAGCTGCATGACCTCTTCACCACGCGCTTCGCGGCGCCAGCAACCCACGCCGTCGCGGCCCTCCTTGGCGGTTCACAGGCGCCGGCCTCGCCCCGCCACGTCAAGAAGTTCTTCCGTCAGGTGGGCGCCGCCCGCGCACAACGGGGAGCTCCACCGGGCTAGGCAGCGCCTCAAGCCGACCTCACCTTCGACTCAGGGGACCACCCCGCGAACGCTGCCAGTGCCGGCACTCTCCCGATGCTCTACACACCCACCATCTACAATGTGGCGGTCACCAGGTCCCTTATCGACGGTGGCGCCGGCCTCAACGTCCTCTCCGTGGAAGCATTCGGCCTGCTCCATGTGCCGCACAGTCGGCTCCGCCCCACCAAGCCTTTCTCCGGGGTTGTCAACGGCTCCACCTGCCCCTTGGGGCAGATCCGCCTCCCCGTCACCTTCGGCACCCGCGATAACTACTGTACCGAGCTCATCAACTTCGACATTGCCCACATCGGCCTCCCGTACAACGCCATCCTTGGGTACCCAGCCTTGGCCCAATTCATGGCAGCAACCCATCCAGGCTACAACCTCATGAAGATGCCGGGAAGCAGTGGCGTCCTCACCATGGAAGGGGACACCAAGGATGCGCTTACGGCCCTCAACCTCACCTTCAGGGCCACGGCGGCCGCGCGGCCGAGCGGGGCAGAAGCTCCAGAAGGCCCGGGGGCTGCACCAGCAAAGAAGAAACAGTTGTTTTCTCAAGATCGAGCCAAGACGAAGCAATTTCCCATTGACAAGGACAGGGAGCATGGCCCGGCCTTCACCATAGGTGCTGGCCTTCCCCTAGATCAGGAAGAGGCCTTGGTCAGCTTCCTCCACGCAAACAAGGATGTGTTCGCATTGGAGCCCAAGGACCTGGTCGGAATCCCGAGGGGAATAATCGAGCACCACTTGAAGGTGTGCCCTAACACGCGCCCAGTGAAGCAAAAGGCACGGCGGCAGTCCACGGAGAAGCAGTCGTTCATCGTCCAGGAGACCCGCAAGTTGCAAGAGGCCGGTGTCATTCGAGAGGTGCAGTATCCGCAATGGCTGGCGAACCCGGTCGTCGTCTCCAAGAAAGGCGGGAAGGAGCGTATGTGCGTCGACTTCACCAACCTCAACAAGGCGTGTCCTCAAGACCCCTTCCCGCTCCCACGTATCGACCAGATCGTTGACTCCACTGCCGAGTGCGACCTGCTGTGCTTCCTGGACGCCTTCTCAGGCTATCACCAAATCAAGATGGCGGTGCAGGATGTTGAGAAGACGGCTTTCTTGACCCCCTACGGGGTGTACTACTACACCTGCATGCCGTTCGGGCTGCGTAATGCGGGAGCAACCTTCCAGCGGATGATGCACATCGCATTGGGCCGGCAGCTCGGGAGGAACGCCGAGGCATACGTCGATGACATAGTGGTGAAATCTCGGGAGGCGAGGACCCTTATCGAAGACTTGGAGGAGACATTTGCCAACCTGCGCAAGGTGGACCTGTGACTCAACCCAGAGAAATGTGTGTTTGGCGTCCCGTCCGGCAAGCTGCTGGGATTCCTGGTGTCCCACAGAGGGATTGAAGCCAACCCAGAGAAGGTCAAGGCCATAGAGAGAATGAGTCCGCCCCAGACCCTCAAGGAGATGCAGAAGTTGGCAGGCAGCGTAACCTCGCTCGGGCGTTTCATCTCCAAGCTAGGGGAGCGCGCCCTCCCCTTCTTCAAGCTAATGAAGAAGAAGGGCCCTTTTGAGTGGACTCCTGAGGCTGACGCGGCTTTCCAAGACCTCAAGAGGTACCTCACCAGCCCACCGGTGATGGTGACACCGCGACCCCTCGAACCACTGGTGCTCTACCTGGCTGCCACACCTCACTCAGCCAGCGCCGCGCTCGTGGCGGTCCGGGAGGAGCCTCAAGCCGAGGGTGCGCGGCACCATGCCCCGCAACCGATCAAGACGCCGCAGCCCCAAGGTGATTCTCCTGAGGCCTCGGCCACCCCACCGGTCGGCGGGCCTCACGAGGATGGCGCCCATGATGCCACAGCGACCCCGACAGGTAGCAGTGCTCCAGAGGCCACTCAACTTTAGGAGGCTCAGGACCCCGCCGACGCCTCCGCCGTCGTCGAGTGCCCGGTGTACTTCGTTAGCACGGTGCTGCGTGATGCGCGGGCATGCTACCCAATGCCACAGAAGCTTCTGCTCGCGCTCCTTGTCGCCTCTTAGAAATTGCGTCACTACTTCCAAGGCCACCCCATCAAGGTCGTCTCGACTTACCCCTTGGAGAGAGTGCTCTGGAGCCCCAATGCTGCAGGAAGAGTCGCGGAATGGAACATCAAGCTTCAAGCATTCTAGTTGGAGTTCAGCACCACCAGGGTCATCAAGGAAGCGGCCCTCGCAGACTTCGTAGCAGAATGGACTGACACCCCTGGTCGTGAGGTGTATGAGGACCGGTCTCTCACACCCGGGGACGAGGCGCCAGACGGATGGGTCATGTACTTAGACGGCGTGTTCTCACGCCAGGGCGCGGGGGCTGGAGTGGTGCTCATCTCGCCCACCGAGGACAAGCTCTACTACGACGTGCAACTCTGCTTCCAACACAGTGAGAAGGTCTCCAACAACATTGCGGAGTATGAGGGCCTGATCACCGGGCTCAAGGCTGCCGTTGCTCTGGGGGTCAGACGCCTCACCATCAGGGGCGATTCGCAGCTCCTCGTCAACTTCTCCAACAAAGAGTACAAGCCGAAGGACGAGCACATGGAGGCATACCTCGAGGAGGTACGCAAAATTGAGAAACGATTCTTGGGCCTGGAATTGCAGCACGTGCCGCGAGGCACCAACAAGGAAGCGGATGACATCGCCAAGAGGGCGTCCCGGCGCCTGCCTCAGAAGCCTGGCGTCTTCGAGGAGCAGCTCTTCAAGCCGTCGGCAGCTCCACCCTCCGCGGAACCAGCACCGCCTCACGAGGATCTCCCCCAGGCTCCTCCGTTTGGCACCTCGGCCTGTGGCCCAACCTCAGGAGCTCACCTCCTCCTCGCGCTGGAGCCTCAGGAGGGGTGCTGGACCGAGGAGTTCAAGGCGCACCTGCTCTGGGGCACCCTGTCGGAGAAGGAGGAAGACGCGGAGCGTGTGGCCCGTCAGGCCACGGCATACTGCATCCAGGACAGTGAGCTCTATCGAAGGCGTCCGAACGATGTTTCTCTGTGATGCATCTCCAGGGAGCAGGGATGCGAGCTGCTGACCGACATACATGATGGGGACTGCGGGCACCACTCCTCGTCACGCACCCTCGTAGGCAAGGCGTTCCGCAGCGGATTCTACTGGCCCTCGGTGCTCAATGATGCCATGGAGTTGGTGAGATCCTGTGAAGCTTGTCAGTTCCACGCCAAGCAGATCCACTAGCACGCTCAAGGCCTCTAGACCATCCCGCTCTCATGGTCGTTCGCGGTCTGGGGGTTGGACATCCTAGGTCCATTTCCTCTAGCACCCGGGGGCTATCGCTACCTCTACGTCGCCATCGACAAGTTCACCAAGTGGGCAGAGGTGGAGGCCGTCCGCACCATCCCAGCGGGCTTGGCAGTCAAGTTCATCAAGGGCCTCGTGAGCCGGTTTGGGGTTCCCAATCGCATCATCACCGACAACGGCTCACAGTTCACCAGTAATCTTTTCAAAACATACTGTGCTAACCTTGGAACGCATATATGCTACGCTTCGGTGGCACACCCATGGAGCAATGGCCAAGCTGAGCGCGCCAATGCAGAGGTCCTGAGGGGCCTCAAGACAAGGACCTTCCAGAAGAAGCTCGAGGCCTGCGGCAGGGGCTGGCTCGACGAGCTCCAGTCCGTGCTGTGGTCCATCCGCACCACGGCGACCAAGCCGACGGGCGAGACTCCATTCTTCCTCGTCTACGGAGCTGAAGCGGTTCTCCCACACGAGGTCAGACATCACTCCATGCGGGTCCTGGCGTTTGACGAGGCACGCCAGGACGCATCGCGGAGGATGGATCTCGTGCTGGGGGAGGAACGCCGCCGACAAGCCTCGCTCTGGGCAGCGAGGTACCAGTAGGCGCTGCGGCGGTACCACTGCCGTTGCGTCCGCTCCAGGATGCTCGAGGTGGGTGATCTCGTCCTGAGGCGGGTGCTCTCCAGGGAAGGGCTGCATAAGCTCGCGCCCATGTGGGAGGGCCCGTTTAGGATTTCCCGTGTCTCGAGGCCTGGCGCCGCGCGCCTGGAGACACAGGACGGGATCCCCATCCAGAACACCTGGAACATCCAGCACCTCCAGAAGTTCTACCCATGAAGCAATGCCTAGTGCCTGTGAAGGTCTCCGCTCGTGACACTCTCACGTAATAATGAGTTGGAGCTGTACACGCCCCGGAGTCTCCTGAGTGCCGCCCCTGGGCCTCACGGGGGCTCCCACCCACGTCCTAGTGGAGGCCCCATGCTCTGCACTGGTGGGAAGACGAAGACTAGTCTAGGTGCCGGACGCGGCTTTTCTTTTGCTTGCTTTCTGTAGTTGGTTTGCGACTTCTTGAGTGAAATTTGGAGATTTCGTGCCTTTTGTTCGCAAAAGCTAGGATTTTCTCTCTTTTTTCGCTCTTCAATCTTGTCCTAGGAAGAGCGGCAGTTGCCCGTCGCTCCTCCTCGCGCGTCTCGCGTGCGGGGGCTACAGTAGGTGTGCGCGCCTGGGATCGCACGCAACGCGACCACACCTCACCGAAGCCCTGTCGCCCCAGAGCTTCGGCGTCCTTAATCCTCGCGAGACACTCTCGAACGAGCTCGTGGGCATGCGCACCCTCTTAAGTCTGTGCCTCCGGGCATCACGACGTGGTGCATCAGCTACCACCAGCCCACGCTCAGGGGTCAGCGCGAGGAAGGACGAGACGCCTCATGAGGTTTCCTAACTCTGCAGCTACGTAGCGCCTCCTCAGGCTCGACGGCTCTTGGATCACCAGGAAGGAAGCCCCGGAAGATGCCCCTGGGAAGGCGCGCCCTCGCGACACGAGGTCTACCACAAGTATATCAAGCTAAGTTACCCTAACCGCACCTAGTAGAAACATGAATATCATGGCATGACATGAAAGTAACAAGCATAGCATAATGGCGCAAGCGCCAAGGTTCATTACACGCCCTAGCAGGGCCCTCCACTCTTTTTTTTCGAATGCAGGAGAAAGGAAAGGTTAAACAAAAGCGGACCGTGCGATGGCTGCAGCCTCGAGGCCAGGCTCCAGCAGCACTCGGGCTCAGTCCGAGTCGTCCACCCGCTTCACTGGAACCCGGCGGCAAGATGGCCCATCGCCCTCCTCGATCCGAGCCCGGCAGCGTGGTGGCTCGTCATAGCCGCCGCCGCCGCTGCTCTCACCAGAGGAGGACTCGCTGCTGCTGGAGGTAGCGCAGCGGTCGCCAAGGCCAAGCTCATCGTCACCACTGCCATCCTCCGGGCAGCACCCCGCGCGACGGTTGTCCTCCCCGAACACCCTCACGTAGAGGGTCGCGAGGTCGTCATACTTGAATTGGAGGGTGCACCTCCCACTAAGTCCCCGCGCGCCGGCAAACGCCTGCCAGCCGCGGGTCAAGGCCATGTTGCCCGCGGCGGAGACTTCGACTCTAGCCCAGGAGGCCCTGCTGCAGCAGCCATCAGCTTGCAGCCAGAGGCCATCAAGCCCTGCGGTCGGCAGCGCGCCCGCGAAGAAGCGCGGGAGGGTGAGCCAGGTGCCAGCGGGCCGCTCCGACCACACGACGAACTCCGGGAACGCGTCCGCCGAGTGGAAGCGTGGCCGAGGAGGCCGGGCGACCACGGCGCGCCTCCCCTCATCACAGGGGCTGCCACTCCCTCGGCGGCCCCCGCCGTGAGAAGAAGCGCCGCCGCGGCCACCCAAGGCGACGCCTGCTCCCGAAGAAGTGCGCCCGCGTCCCCGAGGAGCCACCACCGGAGTCGCGGCGTGCTTGCGGGGGCGGCCGCGGCCTCTCTTGGGCGCTGGCGAACCCGGCCCCTCCTGGGGGGCCTTCCCATTCTCGGCGGCAGAGAACCTTCTCGGCGGTGCCATGGACACTTCGGCAAGACGGCGAGACAAAGAAGAAGAAGAAGAAGAAGGAGTGGGCAGCGAGAAGATGGAGATGAGTGAAGGGGGCTCCGCCCCTCCCCTCATTTATAGCCGGAGGGAGGCCAACCGCCGGCCTCCACGATCCCACGCAATGATGATCTTTCTCTGCATGCGGCAGGCTCTCGTCAAGTCGAACGGTTGCCGAGGCCGTGTGGGGAAGCGGAGGCACCCACGTCCCATCAAGCGCCACGCGTTGACCGAGGCCGCAGGCGGTTAGGGCCCACGGCGCTTCGCCCTTGCCTTTTGGCTTTTCCTCGAAGCCAAGTTTGAGCGCGCCTTGGTCCCGGGGGCTACTGTCGACGTTCCGGGAATGGGGGTACCCAGACTTGCCTGCCTGCGGCCCGCGGCGTGGCTCCATCGACGGCCTGGTACGGCCTACCTTCAGCATCAACAACTCAAGACCCTCGCGAGGGGCCAAGCCTCACGAGGCTGACGACACCAAGACCTCCAGGAGGAGCGGCCTCCTTAGGCTTACTCCTTAGGAGCGGAGACTTCTATGCAAGCCTCACCTTGTGAGGTTCGGGTGACGTGAGCCATGACGACCAAGGCCAAGTGGGCCCAGTGGGCGCAGGACAACAGTTTCCTCTTTGGTGCTAAAGAGACAAGCGCAGGCGCGGAGTCCCAAGGAATCAGCCAAAGGTTCCCATTCCCGTGCAACAAGACAAAGACCGCCAGGATGGCAGGACGGAGGTCATCGCCGAGCCCACCACGGCGTCACGACCAGAGGCTTTCACAGGCGAAGTCTACTTTTGTCAGGATAAGATGTACTAGTTGTCTCCCTTTGAATTTGGCCGTTGTGGGATCCCTTCCCGCCTTCATTTGGGAAGAGGACCAGGGCCACTATAAATAGGGCCTAGCCACCACCATAAAAGGGGACGGATCATTCAGACCACCCTCACCCTCACCAGCTCAAGAAAACACCTCCTGAGGTTGTTCTTCCACTGTACTAGTTCATCCTCAACCCACCTCAAGGCCAATCCACCACAAAGCAGGAGTAGGGTTTTACACCGCAAGGTGGCCCGAACCTGGGTAAACTGCTGTGTCTTGTTTCCTTCCTGTTCGTAGAGCTAGGCCGTGGGATCAATGGGTCAGCAGACTGGGGAGGTTGAGTTCTTTGCACGCACCCCAGAGTTCGAACCAATCTTGGGTCTGCGGAGCCCGAAATCCTACAAGGTTGGTCTAGGTTGAGTTAATTTGTTGGATCTACAATTTGTCTATTTTTCATTAACATATTCTACTGATAGTATGCCAAATCTCAGATAACCTGATCAAGATCTGCCTTATATGTGTTCCAGAGAAACAATGGGAGGCAATGAGGTTTACCATCAAGGTTTGCACATGCATGATCCTTTGGCTAATAACACATTATTGTGCAGTTGCAGGAATCATTCTAATATTTAGTTTTGTAACAATTTGGTCTTACACATGTAGGTCCTGCTATCAGAGGTTTAGACCCTCTGTTCAACCCATTTTGCATATGGGGAAATGATATGTCCATGAATATCAATCAAGTCAAGAAACTCAGAAAGATTGTTAGGATAAAGAAACTTGCGACGAATAAAAGCAAGATCTTTGTTTGCACAGTGAAGAAGACATCAGTCAATTATAGGATGGTACTAACTCTTTTACCTTGTTTTTTCCCTTGTGCCATTTCAAAATTTTGAATAGTTATTTATGCATATCTTTGTTTTCAGTCCTTTCCAAAGCAGTTCACCGATGATTACCTCTCAAACCACCTGCATGGTCAAGAGGCGAGGAAGGTATTCATTCAACACCCATGGTACAATATTGAAGTCTTCCTCAAGAGGACGAAGGTTGGGCGGGCAATTATCCATAGGCACTGGCCTAAAGTTGCAAGGACATTCAACATCACTGGAGGCTCAATATTTGCCTTCCGCTTCTGCAGTTTCCCAGATGAGATTCATATGTCTATTTACCGTGTCTAATGCTACTTTCCAAAGGTTTTCGATGTCGCATGTGAAACTTGGTGCTGTTGTGTAATGGCGTAGCTAGCTATATGCCTATATGGTGTAACTGAGTGCTGAAGCTTCCAGATGTAATTCAATTATGAAATTATGGTTGTCGTAATACGGATATGAAATATATGGTGTGTTTTATGAGAAATATCAATTTGATTACTAAATGGATTAATAGTAATAGACCAATTAGCCTGCTTATTGGGTTTTCCATTGTAGACGGTTTCTCAGACAACACAGTGGGCGATGAACTCAAACAACCCACACGGTTTCTAGAAAGTAGGTGTGTTGAATCAATGAAGAATCACACATGACTTCGGCCAAAGAATTGTTTGCATTAGGCCACCATGCACAAATGTTTCCACATAAAAATCATGTGTGATATACATACGAACGAAAATGTTTTTCTGGGATTCACTGTGTGGGATGTACATATGATCGGAAATGATTGGGCCTGCATAATTGTCTCCGATGCCTCGCCCGATCGCACACGAGCTCATTTTTGCCCAGCGTGTGTGACCGGCGGATCTATCCCCGACGGTTTTTGGGTCGTGTGTGAAGGACCCCCCTATTGCACACACTGGCAAGGCGACGGTTTAAAAGTCCGTCGTGGAAAAGGGTTAAAACCATTTGTATAGGACGTCTTTGCACCAGTGGAAGCTTCTAGGGTCCCTTCCGGTCCAGAAAAAATCGTCAAAAAGTTTCATAGCGTCTGGACTCCGTTTGGTACTGATTTCCTGAAAAACCAAAAACAGGCAAAAAAATTGGAACTAGCACTGGACACTAGGTTAATAGGTTAGTCCCAAAAAATGATATATAATTGCATAATAAACATCCAAGATTGGTACTATAATAGCATGGAACAATCAAAAAAATTAGATACGTTGGAGATGTATCAGGGTGCGAATGCATGTGCTTCCTGGACGCATATTAAGGATACCACCAGATATGGATGAAAGAATCCGACCAGGAGATGACCTCCTTCATCATGCCATACGACCCCCTTCTGCTATATCACGATGCCGTTTAGCCTCAAGAATGTGGGGGCTACGTACCAGCAGACAATGTAGAAATGTTTCAATAAACTTATCGGAGTGAATGCGGAGGTCTAATTGAGGACATTGTGGTAAAATCCAAGAAAGGCTCAACCCTCCTCACCTACCTCTAGCAGAACTTCGACAACCTCTGCAACTTCAGTATGAAACTAAACCCCGAGAAATGCATGTTTGGGGTCCCCGCAAGACAGCTGTTGGGGTTCATTTTATCCCAATGACAGATAGAGGCGAATCCAGAGAAGATAAAGGCCATAGTGGACCTCGAGCCCCCCGAGACAGTGCGCGACATACACAAGCTTGCAGGCTGTGTGGCGGCCTTATGCAGATTCATCTCAAGGCTAGGAGAGAAAGCCCTGCCACTGTACTGCCTCCTCAAAAAGGGCGATGCTACTTGTGAGCTGCGTTGGGATTTCCTCGAAGAGGAGAGGATGATGCAGTATAGTAGAGATAAGTATTTCCCTCAGTTATGAAACCAAGATTATCAATCCAGTAGGAAACCAAGAAACACTATGTAAATAGCACCTACACACAAACAACAAATACTTGCAACCCAACGCGTAAAGGGGTTGTCAATCCATCAACGGTTATGAGCAAGATTAAATTGTATAGTTTTTGATAGATAGATAGATTAAACAAAAATATATAATAAAATAAAATTGCAGCAAGGTATTTTAAGTTTTAATATATGATAGAAGATAGACCCGGGGGCCATAGTTTTCACTAGACGCTTCTCTCGAGAAAATAGCGTATGGTGGGTAAACAAATTACTGTTGGGCAATTGATAGAAAAGGAAATAGTTATGATGATATCCAAGGCAATGATCATACATCGGCATCCCGTCCAAGATTAGTAGATCGAAACGATTTTGCATCTAGTACTATTACTCCACACATCGACCGCTATCCAGCATGCATCTAGTGTATTAAGTTCATGAAAAAGGGAGTAATGCTTTAAGCAAGAGGACAAGATGTAGAGAAGATAAACTAACGTATGAATAAACCCAATCTTGTTACCCTTAATAGCAATGATACATACATGTCATGTCCCTTTCTGTCACTGGGATTGAGCACTGCAAGATCGAACCCATTACAAAGCACCTCTTCCCATGGCAAGATAAATCAATCTAGTTGGCCAAACCAAACCAAACCAATAAATCGGAGAAGAAATATGAAGCTATATAAATCATGCATAAAAGAGTTCAGAGAAAACCCAAATAATATTCATGGATAGATCTGATCATAAACTCACAATTCATCGGATCCCAACAAACACACCGCAAAAAGTCATTACATCGAATAGATCTCCAAGAACAACAAGGAGAACATCGTATTGAGAATCAAAAAGAGAGAAGAAGCCATCTAGCTACTAACTATGGACCCGTAGGTCTGTGGTAAACTACTCACGCATCATCGGAGGGGAAGCGAGGATGATGAAGAACCCCTCCTTGATCGTTTCCCCCTCCGGTGGAGTACCGGAGAAGGACTCCAGATGGGATCTCTCGAGAATAGAGGCTTGCTGCGGCGGAAAAAGTATTTCGTGGACTCCCCCAAGGGTTTTTTGATTTTAGGGAAGGTATAGAGGCGGAGTTAGGTCAAACGGAGGCCTGTGGGCCCCACTACCCATCAGGGCATGCTAGAGGCCCCTGGCGTGCCCTGGGGCCTAGTGGTCCACTCCATCTTCTCGTGGCCTCCCGAAGCTTCCAGGGTCTCTTATCGCCAGAAAAAAATCTCCAAAAAGTTTCGTGGCATTTGGACTTTGTTTGGTATTGATATTCTGCAAAGTAAAAAACAAGCAAAAAACATCAACTGGCACTGGGCACTAAGTTAATAGGTTAGTCCCAAAAAATGTTATAAAGTTGCTTGTAAATGTATATAAGACATCCAAGATTGATACTATAATAGCATGGAACAATAAAAAATTATAGATACGTTGGAGACGTATCAAGCATCCCCAAGCTTAATTCCTACTCATCCTCGGGTAGGTAAATGATAAAAATAGAATTTTTGATGTGGAATGCTACCTAACATATTCATCATGTATTCTTTCTTTGTAGCATGGATAGTTGGACTTGCATGATTCAAAGCAATAGTCTATAATTTGACATGAAAACATCAATACTCAAGCATACCAACAATCAACCATGTCTTTCAAAATATCAACGCTAAAGAATGCTATCCCTACCCATTATGCTCAATCATTGATCCATTCATGAAACACACTCAAATATTAGCTACATCCAATGCATAACTATGACAATAGTGTTCCTTAGTTGGTGCTTTATAAGAGAAGACGGAGACTCAAAATTAAAATGAAAATTGCATAAAAGTAAATAGACAGGCCCTTCGCAGAGGGAAGCAGAGATTTGTAGAGGTGTGAGGAGCTCAAAGCTTAAATTGAGAGATAAAATTATTTTGAGAGGCATGCTTTTCTTGTCAACGAAAACGAACAAGAATTCCCAATATCTTCCATGCTAGATAAATCATAGGCGGTTCCCAAACAAAAAATAAAGTTTATTTACTTCCCACCATTCTTACACAATCCATGGCTAGCCGTATCCACGGGTGCCTTCCATACCAACACTTTCCAAGGAACTTATTATTTAACAACATAGTAAAAAAAATCAATTCCGGACTGGGCATCCCTATTATCTGCCACACTCTCGCGCAATGACATGTGAATAAACACTCGTCGTGAGAATAAAATACCTAGCATGGAAAATATTGGCCACCCCCTGCCGCTTCATGAACGGTACGGGCACACAAAACAGAAATTCATTTTGAAAATTAGAGTTGCCACATACAAATTTACTTGGAAGGACATGGAAATACCGCATATAGGTAGGTATGGTCGTTTCATTTGGTACAACTTTGGTTTAAGGAATTGGATGCACAAGCAGCATTCATGCTTAGTACAAATGAAGGCTAGCAAATAGATTGAGAAGCGACCAACCAAAAAATGAAAACGGTCATAAACACGCATTAAACATAACTAACACTGAATAATGCCCCACAAGTAGGATATAACTTCATTGCATAACAATTGACTTTCGTGCTTGCATAGGGAATCACAAACCTTCAGACCAATATTCTTACTAAGGCATAATTACTCACCAACATGACTCACATATCACTATCTTCATATCGCAAAACTATTGCAAGGAATCAAGTTTATAATATCCAATGATCTTCATGAAAGTTTTTCTTGAATATTCATCACTTTGGGACCAAATTCATATCTCGTGCAAATTACCATTACTATTATCAACTCTCAAATAAATTTAAGTGAAGCACGAGAGCATCAATATTTCTTTAAAATTCATCACATCAACTCTAAAATAAGATAAGTGTAGCATGAGAGTGCATTTATTTAAAATTTACTAACTCTCAAAATGATATAAGTGAAGCATGAGAGTATATTTCTTCAAAATAAAATCACCACCGTGCTCAAAAAGATTTAAGTGAAGCACTAGAGCAATTGCCTAGCTCAAAAAAAATTAAGTGAAGCACATAGAGCAATTCTAACAAATTAGTGTCTAGCAAGGATGATTGTGACAAACTAAAAAGCAAAACAAGCAAAGAATCATATAATACAAGACGCCCCAAGCAAAACTCATGATATGTGACGAATAAAAATATAGCTCCAAGTAAAATTACTGTTGTTTGTTAGAAGAAAGAGGGGATGCTTTCCGGGGCATCCCCAAGCTTAGTTGCTTGGGAGTCCTTGAATATTACCTTGGGGTGCCTTGGGCATCCCCAAGCTTAGGCTCTTGTCACTCCTTATTCCTTCATCCATCGTGATCTCACCCAAAACTTCAATCACACAAAACTTAACAAAAACCTTCGTGAGATCCGTTGGTATAATAAAGCAAATCACCACTTTAAGTATTGTTGCAAACCCATTCATATTTTTTTATTGCATTGTACCTACTTTATTCTAACTTTACCATGGCTTATACCCCCCCCCCCGATAGAATCCATAGATTCATGAAAATAAGCACACAACGCAACAAAAATAGAATCTGCCAAAAACAGAATAGTCTGTAGCAATCCGAACAATGAGCATACTTTTGTAACTCTAAAAATTATGAAAAATTAGGGCGACGTGGGAAATTTGTATATCAATTATGTGTACACTATTCAGATCAAAATCATGTTTCTGGAATTTACAAAATTCCAGAACTGGGCGCAAATGTTTCTGTTTTTCTAACAGAATCAAGTCAACTATCACCCAAACCATCCTAAAGGCTTTCCTTGGCACAAACACTAATTAAAATACAAAAAGCACAATCATAGCAGTAGCATAATTGTGTATTTATTAAATAACAGAAAAGAAACAAAATTTAAAAGATAACTATTGGGTTGCCTCCCAACAAGCGCTATTGTTTTATGCCCCTAGCTAGGCATCATGCATAGTTTCAAGTATTGTCAAATTTCTTCTTCTTTTCCAAAGATGTGTTTTCATTGGGAGGTTTTGCAAAGGTAACATAAAAAACATCAACCATAGAATTTTAGCATTAGCAAGTTACCCATCCGCAGATCCCCCTTGATTACCAACTACAATCCAAGAGTATTGTTGGTTAACATTATTAAAAACTTGTTGGATCATACTCAAAGGAGGAACTTCCTTTCTAATATTCTCATCAAAGATGCAATCATTGTGAAGAAAATGCCTTAATAAATGATCACTATTATAAAGGATCTCATCTATTACCGGTTTTTCATGGTTCATACCATAAATATCAAAGATCTCTCTAGCTTCCCGCACTATGTGATCAAATTCATTCATGAGGACAAGGGTAGCTATCTTTTTAGCCTTAGGATTTTTTATAACTGGCAACTCATAAAGCAATCTCTGCAAAGTAGGATGGGTGCGAATAAATCTTCTCTCAAGTTTAAGGACAAGAGCGGAAATAGCTTTGGCATAAGTTTTGGTTCTTTTAAGTATAGGAGCATCTTCACAAGTCAAGGTTCCAATGCAATTAAAGAATTCATGAATGACACTTTTCCCTATAATATTCCCTTATCCCAACAAAAAAGTTTTAGCATCAAGATTAGTGTAACTTCCAATTTTAGGAGTTCTACCATCATCCATTTCTGCCATACCAAAATCACTCATGATGACAGTTTTAAAACAAGCAAACAAGAAAACACGTAGAAAGGCAAACGAAAAATATTTTTGTATTTTTGTAAAATAAAAATCAGAAGTGGGGAGATGAAAATGAGAGGCAAACGCCAAATAAAGTAAATTGCAAGGAGATGAAAGTTTATGCGTAGGTACTTGATAGATGCTGATGATGTATCCCCGGCAACGGTGCTAGAAATTCTTCCTGCTACTTGCGAGTTGCGTTGGCATTTCCTCGAAGAGGAGAGGATGATGCAGTACAGTAGAGACAAGTATTTCCCTTAGTTATGAAACCAAGGTTATCAATCCAGTAGGAGAACCAAGCAACTATGTAAACAACACCTGCACACAAACAACAAATACTTGCAACCCAACGCGTAAAGGGGTTGTCAATCCCTCAACATTACGAGCAAGATTAAATTGTATAGTTTTTAACAGATAGATTAAACAAAAATACAAAATAAAATAAATAAAATAAAATTTCAGCAAGGTATTTTTAGTTTTAATATATGATAGAAGATAGACCCGAGGGCCATAGTTTTCACTAGAGGCTTCTCTCGAGAAAATAGCATACGGTGGGTAAACAAACTACTGTTGGGAAATTGATAAAAAAGCAAATAATTATGATGATATCCAAGGCAATGATCATACATAGGCATCCCATCCAAGATTAGTACACCGAAATGATTATGCATCTACTACTATTACTCCACACATCGACCGCTATCCAGCATACATCTAGTGTATTAAGTTCATGAAAAACGGAGTAATGCTTTAAGCAAGATGACATGATGTAGACAAGATAAACTCACATATGAATAAACCCCATCTTGTTACCCTTAATAGCAATGATACATACGTGTCATGTCCCTTTCTATCACTAGGATTGAGCACCACAAGATTGAACCCATTACAAAGCACATCTTCCGATGGCAAGATAAATCAATCTAGTTGGCCAAACCAAACCAATAAATGAGAGAAGAAATACGAAGCTATATTAATCATGCATAAAATAGTTCAGAGAAAACCCAAATAATATTCATGGATAGATCTGATCATAAACTCAGAATTCATCGCATCCCAACAAACACACCGCAAAAAGTCATTACATCGAATAGATCTCCAAGAACAACAAGGAGAACATTGTATTGAGAATCAAAAAGAGAGAAGAAGCCATCTAGATACTAACTATGGACCCGTAGGTCTGTGGTAAACTACTCACGCATCATCGGAGGGGCAGCAAGGATGGTGAAGAACCCCTCTCTGATCGTTTCCCCCTCCGGCGGAGTACCGGAGAAGGCCACCAGATGGGATCTCTCGAGAATCGAGGCTTGCGGCGGCGAAAAAAGTATTTCATGGACTCCCCTGAGGGTTTTCTGATTTTAGGGTATTTATAAAGGTGGAGTTAGGTCAAACAGAGGCCTGTGGGCCCCACTACCCACCAGGGCGCGCCAGAGACCCTAGCACGCCCTGGTGCCTAGTGGGCCACTCCTCCATCTTCTCGTGGCCTCCCGAAGCTTCCAGGGTCTCTTATCGCCTGAAAAAATCTCCGAAAAGCTTCGTGGCATTTGGACTTCGTTTGCTATTGATTTTCTGCAAAGTAAAAAACAAGCAAAAAATAGCAACTGGCACTGGGCACTAAGTTAATAGGTTAGTCCCAAAAAATGATATAAAGTTGCTTATAAATGTATATAAAACATCCAAGATTGATACTATAATAGCATGGAACAATAAAAATTTATAGATACATTGGAGACGTAGCAGGCGACAAATTCTATTGGAATGACAAAACCAAGCAAGCCTTCATCGACCTCAAAATGCTATTACAATCAAATCCACTCCTGGTCTCCCCAGCCCAATCGGAACCCATGTTGCTCTACATTGCGGCAATAACCCAAGTGGTCAGTGTGGTCATCGTTGTCGAACAAGAGGAGGCCGGAAAGATACACCGCGTACAACACTCGGTATACTACATCAGTGAGGTTCTCACACCTTGCAAGACCAGATACCACACTATCAAAAGATCACATACGGAGTGTTCATGGCCGCAAGAAAGCTTGGGCATTACTTCCAAGCCAACCCAATAATAGTGGTCAGCCATGCACCAATGTGAGACATCATCAACAACAAAGATGCCACATCTCACATGGTGAAATGGGAAATAGAACTCCTACCATTCGAGCTCTCTTACAAACCACGAACAGCAGTGAAATTACAAGTCATCGCCGACTTCCTCGTAGAGTGAATAGAGGCTCGGCAGATCCCCAAAAACATCAACCTCGAGTACTAGACAATGTACTTTAACTGGTCGATGACTGTACAAGTACTGGGAGTTGGAGTAATCCTTGTTTCCCCGAGAGGCAACAAGATGAATTACATCCTTCCGCTACATTTTCAAGACTCCAAGAACGTAGCAGGATATGAAGCCCACTTGCATGGGCTCCGGATCACGGCCTCCAAGGGTATCCGACATCTCATCTGTCGCGGCGACTCCGACCTTGTGGTCCAATAGGTCATGAAGACATTTGACACTAAGGACCCCAAGATGGCAGCATACTGTTCCGCCGTCTGACACTTGAATGGAAATTTGATGAACTCGAGCTAGATCACGTCAAAAGAGGCGACAACATCGCAGTAGATAACCTTGCGCGGGTTGGGTCGCCCGGAGAGCCCATACCAGACGAAACCTTCCTGGAGATATGTAACACCCCGAGACTCAAGTTACAGTAACCTCACCCTAATGATGCCATGTCATCACCATTTTACTAAGCCAATTGTCACTTGATTAAAATTCAAGTCAAATTCAAATTCAAGTAACAAGTCAAATTATAGTTTCATAATACAGTGAATTAAAAATATTCAAAAGGTTACAAATATTCACTAACTATTTAACAATCAGTAACCAATATTTTATAAAGTAATTAAGTGCACTAAAACAATTAAAACAGGGGCCAAAACAATATTTTAATTGCGTTTAAAATTATAAAAAAATCCAAACTATTTTTAAATAAATGCCAAACTTTTGTGGCAGTGATCTAATTTGCAATGCTAATTTTGGTGCAAGTATCATATTTTATAAACATAAAATAATGTTGAAATAAATAAATAAAAAGATAAAACAGAAAAGAATAAAAAAAGAGAGAAAAGGCTCATGCCACTGTGCACTGGGCCTAGTGCACAATGCCTGCCCACTGGCCCAGCCCGGTACGCACCACCCATCGTCTCCCTCCTCTCCCTGTAACACCCGACCAAGCGGTCGCCATCCCTGCCGAACCTTCTTGCCGCCCGCGTCGCTACAGGCGCCGCGGGATGGATAAGGCACCCACTGCCCCCCCCCCCCCCCGCTGGTAACCCTAAAGCACCCGTTCTCCTCCCTCCCTTCTCTCTCACGTCATTCTCCTCCCCTCAACTTGAGCCCGAGATGGCCGTCACCGCCGCTGCTCGTCCATGTGGCCACTGGCCACCGTTCGTCGTTCCGAGCTATCGAGGAGCTCCGGCGAGGTCGTCTCCTTCGTCATCGCCACTAGATCGAGGCCGAGGTGCACCAGCGATGTTGCCCGCGTCAATCCCCTTCGTCGGTCGCCGCCCCTGTCTCATCGTCGATTCGGTCATCATCCGACCCCCTTGGCTCCCCTGAGCCCCCTACGAGCTTCGCTGTAAGCGGCTGCATTGGTCGCGCTCCTCCCTTTTTGCTTTGGCCGTCCCCATCGTCGAGTCCGTCGACCTCCACCCGTAACCGACGTCGCCACTTCCATCGTTTCCGGCCACGCCTGCACGCATTCCTTGCACCGCTGCATGAACCTCTCTCCGCTCGTTCACTAGGTGCTCGTGGCTTTGGTTGCCGGAGCCGTCGGTTTCGTGCGGGCCGTCGCGCTGTGTGGTCGCCGGCGAGCACCACTGCGTGTGCGGTCGGTTTAGACTGGCCGTTGACTCAATGACAGGTGGGCCCACGTCATTAGCACAGCAGTTAACCACTAACCTGGGCCCTAATGCACCCATGTAACACTGACCTATGGGCCCACCTAGTTAATTAAAGTAACTAACTAAATTAGTTTAGCTAACAGTGAATGACAGGTGGGCCCCTAGCTATTTTAATATATTAATTAAAGCTATTTAATTTAATAGTCACTCACAGTGGGACCCCACTGTTTAGTTTGACCAGTCAACTGCCAGTATTGACAGCTGACTGGGCTTTGACTGGCCCCACATGTCATTGAGTGTGGCTGGCTCTGCCCTATGTAATAAAAGTATTTCACTATTTATTTTTCGAGTTTAATAATTCCAGAAATTTCAGAAAATGTTTAAATCTTTGAAAATTCATATAAATTAATCCATAAGTCAGATGAAAATAATTTATATATGAAAATCGATCAGAAAAATATGGCGTTTCCGATTATGCCTTCCGTTCATCTGTCACATGCCCCTAGCAAAGCAAACATGGAATCGTCCCCCTCCGTTTCATCTGTCCAAAAATGCCTAACACCGGCAATACTTTTCCGAATGTTTTCCCCCTTCGCCAGTATCGTGTAGTACTGCGTTAGTTCACCCGTAGCACCGCTTATTGCTATGTCATGCATCATCATGCATCTGTTTGCATTGTATTTATTGTTTCTTCCCCCTCTTCTCTTTGGTAGACTTCGAGACTAACACCACTGCTGCTCTGATCGACTACGGTATTGACAACCCCTCCTTCTCAGCAGAGCTTCCAGGCAAGCAAAACCTCCTTGATCATCCCGATACCGCCTACTCCTTCTCTCTACTGCTTGCATTAGAGTAGTGTAGCAGTTGTTGTTTATCTGTTGATCATATTCTGTTGCATAGACTATCCTTGTTACTACTGTTGTTCCCTTTACCTGCAATCCTATAAATGCTTAGTATAGGATGCTAGTACTTCATCAGTGGCCCTGCATTCTTGTCCGTCTGCCATTTTCATGGTGATCTCACGGCATATGCCATGGGATGGCTAAAAGAGGGGACAGACACAAGGGCACCGGTGGGCTCCAGAGGCAAGGTTGGCACAAGCAAGTGTGTGACACGAGACGTACCCAGGTTCGGGGCTCTCCGGAGAGATAACACCCCTAGTCCTGCCAAGTGTGGTTTGTATGAAGCAGGCAGGCAGTGCATAGGTTGTTCCCTCTCCGTGTGTGTGAGAGTGTGAGTTCTCCTAGAGTTGGCTGAGCTGAACCCCTCTACATGGGGGGCACCGGGGGGTCTTATAGGCTGGCCCCGGGGTTACAATGGTAGTGTTACATGGGCACGGGGCCCGGGTGTCAGCATCTAGGAGCCGGCAGTGGGGGCCACCGGGTCTGCCGGGTCCGCCGGGTGCAGGTGTCGTCGGGTCCGTTGGGTCCGGGCCGTACCTAGGCCGCCGGGCGCGGGTACGGCCGGCTGCTGGGTACTATGGCACACCTCGCCAGGCATCATGGGACATTCAGCGTCGCCCTGCTTTAGGACCGTGCCCCTAGGACACAGCCCGCTCTGGGTGGGGGCGTGGGAGCGCCGCTGCCGTGCCCGCCGAGGGCCGGTGTAAAGGAGGGAGCATTGTAGCCATGCTAGCTTGTCGCCGGGGTTGACTTCTCGTGGACGGCCGGCATGTGCTAGCCGGATGGCTGGGTCGCGGCACCAGGCCGGCTCACACTGGGGAGTCGGCCAGGGGCGAGCCAAATTGAGGGGCTTTGCCAGCCCTGATGTTTTTGAAAGAGATCCGGGTTCCGTTGCCTTCCCGGGGCCCATCCCCCCAACAGTAGTCCCCGAAGCTATGAAGGCTTGCTGGCTCCAAGCAGGAGGGCCTTCGTAGTTTTACCCCCCTGAGGAGGCGGCTGGGTTAATGAAGCTTGCGGCCGCCAGGTCCCGGCAACACCCACCGTGTGCCGGCTTCCAGAAGCCAAATCGCGGCACCTCAGCATGGGCGGGAAACCGAGACATCAGCCGAGTCTTGAAGTGAAAGGACGCACCTTCCACAGCCCGAGGCGCCTCCATGTGGTGAACAGTGGCCGGTGAGGGCCTGCCAGGCCATGCCCGTGATGGGACGCAACAGCGGGCTGGGCCCCACCATGCCGTGCACTCGGTCCGCGTGTGGGGGATTTATTGTGGCCGCCGCAGACGGTTGCGCTTCTCCATGTAGTTAAGTCATGGGGGAAATGTGCCCGCACAATGCGGGGAAGTGGAATCATGGGCACAATCGATCCCGCTTCCCCACATCTCGTCATGGTTATAAAACGAAGGGAGGGGCGCGGCAGAAACACTCTCGCACGCTCACTTCGCTATCCCTTTGTCTTTCTCTTCTCCTTCTCCTCCATCTTCCAAGCACGCCCTTGCCGCAGCGCCCAGACGCGCAATGCAGTGTCCGTTGACCGCTCGTGCCCTCTCTTTGCTGTCGCGTCCCACGCCTCCGAAGAGCCCTGCCGATGGCGCGGCCAAAGGGGTCTTGGGAGGGGTCCGAGACCAGCGAGGACGATCTTCAGTATCTCCGCGAAACCAGGTGGCTGCCTCCGGCGAAAGAGGTGGCCGCGCGCGTGCCTGGCGGGGAGACGGAGCCGCACCTGTAGGAGGGCGAGTGCGTGGTCTTCCTCAACCACTTCAAGCGCGGGTTCGGCCTCCCCGCGAGCAATTTCTTCTGTGCCTTCCTCAGCTTCTTCGGGATGTAGCCGCACCATCTGGGTGCCAACGTCGTGCTGCAGCTCGATGGCTTCACTATGCTCTATGAGGGATACATGGGTGTGGAGCCGGACATAGATCTATGGGCCCGCTTGTTCTTCCTCAAGCAGCAGGGGCCGATGGCCGGCACCATGTCCGACTGCGGGGCCGCCGTCATCTCGGGCCGGCCGCACGGGCCATTCCCCAAGATGCCCCTGGAGGATTCTGCCAAGAAATGGTAGAACTCATTCTTCTACATGAGCAACTTCGGCGAGGACCTCATCAACTTGCCCCCGTTTGTCGACGAGCCGCCGCTCACCAAGACGAATTGGAGTTACCACCCCAAGAACCTGCCGCAAGCGGTGCTGAACCAGTGTAGCCGGATAATCGAGATGACGGTGTGCGAGGGGCTCACCAGGACGGAGCTCATCACCGCCTTCTTCACGCGCCGGGTGTTGCCGCTGCAGTGCAGGGTTCACCTCCTTGCCGAGATGGGGGGCCGGCAGGACCCCTGCCGGATGTCAGCCTAGGAGCTGACGTCGACGCAAGTCACCGACCATGTGAACACCATCTCCAAGGCCGGGATGGCTTTCGGGCGGCACTTTGGGAAGGTGCCCAACAACAAGGAGCGCCCGGCGCCAGCGATGAGTCCCTGGTCTCCATTTTTTCCTATGTCCCAGCTTTTCTTCCATCCTGACACGACGAGAGAGAGGTTGCTGCTCGTGGTCCAACAAATCCGTGACGGGCCGAAGACGCGGGTCTTGGCGGCTGAGCACGCCGGCTCAGATGAGGGCGAGTCCATCGCCGAGAACCTGGAGCCGTCCGAGGCATAGCCGGCCGGCGTGGCATGCCACTTGGGTAAGTCTTCACACCCAGAACTCCTGTGAGACTGGTCAGATGACGACGAGGAGGCCCTGACAGTCTTTGGTGGTGCAGCGCCGACGATGGGAAGAGACGGCAGCGTTGACCCCCCGAAACGGCCGAAGAAGACGACCGAGGACGGGTCATCCCGCGAGCCGGGGGCGGCGCGCTGGCCGCATGAGAAGGACACGGTTTCGCCGAAGCCGGCCCCAAAACGCGCGGCGGAGGCGCCACCGGCGCGTGGCAAGACTGCTGCCAAAAAGGCAAGCCGAGCCATCCTGGCCGCGCCGCCGAGACGGGCCATCCCGACAGTGATCGGGTAAGTACCCTTTGCTGATTTCTGTTTGCTACTTGGTTGCATCTTCTCAGGTTAACTTCGCGACGCGTAGGACGCCCCTTGATCTGGCGCTGGCGGCTATGGCGGCCGTGTCCGGGAGCGACTTCGTCTTCCAAAAGACACGGAGCAGTGCCATCGACTGGGTGGAGAGCTGACCCGAGGAGGACCTTAGCTTGGACCTGGCAGACATTGAGCGTCTCGCCTGGCGGGACCGAAACAAGGCCGAGGGGGAGTTGGCGGCCGCCGCCGAGGCGGCGAGGAAGGCCTCGACCCAGGCGTGGGTGAGGGCCGTCGAGGCGAGGGGGCGGGAAACCAAGAAGTCAGCCGAGTCTTGAAGTGAAAGGACGTGCCTTCCGCGGCCCGAGGCGCCGCCACGTGGTGAACAACAGACGGCGAGGGCCTGCCAGGCCACACGTGCGATGGGACACAACGGCAGGCTGGGCCCCACCATGCCACGCCCTCAGCCCGCGTGTGGCGGATTTATTGTGGCCACCGCAGACGGTTGCGCTTCTCCATGTAGTTAAGTCATGGGGGAAAACATGCCCGCATAATGCGGGGAAGTGGAGTCATGGGCACAACCGATCCCACTTCCGCACGTCTCGTCATGGTTATAAAACGGAGGGAGGGGCGTGGCGGAAACGCTATCGCATGCTCCCTTTGCTCTCCCTTCGTATTTCTCTTCTCCTTCTCCTCCATCTTCTGAGCATGCCCTTGCCGCAGCGCCCAGACGTGGCCTGCAGCGTCCGTTGACCACTCGTGCCTTCTCTTTGCCGCCGTGTCACATGCCTCCGAAGATCCCTACCGATGGCGTGGCCAAAGGGGTCTTGGGAAGGGTCCGAGACCATCGAGGACGATCTTCAGTATCTCAGCGACACCAGGCAGCTGCCGCCGGCGACGGAGGTGGCCGCTCGCGTGGCAGGCGGGGAGACAGAGCCGCACCTGTCGGGGTAATGATACTGACAATGTGTACTAGGGGTATGAATAAGGGGCAGAGCCTAGCTACGGCGTAGGTGTAACACATAGTGTTTAACGAGTTCATGCCCCTCACTCGGTAGAGGTAAAAGCCCTATGTCTCCTGCCCTGAGGCTTGCTTTGATTTTGATAGATAGGATTACAGAGTTGAACCTTGCCCGGCTATGGAGAGGGGTGCGGCTTATATAGAGTGCGCTGCAGGCCCATGTCTCCCACACCGCCGGGGCAATTAATGCCATTGAATGAGGCAGTTACTAGTGTATTGAGCCTATACTACAGCAGTTACAGGTAACGGTAGTTATAACTCTATTTAGTGGACGACTTAGGATCCCGCGACCGTTGCAGCTCCGACGACGCCTTCTTTCCCTTTACATCCGAGTGGTCGATCGTCCGCCAAGTGACGTGTGGTTGTCCGAGTGCTGTAGAGCCGTCCGAGTGATCCTCCTGATGTACGCATCCGAATGCTGGCATGGTCCAGGGACCTACCTATGATGGTGATCGGCCCCATGTGGGTCCCGAATGTGGGTCCTTGACCCTACCTATAATAGGTGACCACATCATTAGCCCCCGAATCGGTTGGGATTTCATAGATCAGACGAATCGATCCTTCGGTTACGTCTGAGTGCTGCAGGGCCCTTAGGAATATGTTTCCAAGTCATGATTCATTGTTCCTTGGATGAAATCGCAACGGATTCTGGACTTTAATTTTACTCGGGTGACTGGGTGTTGTTGATCGTCGAGAAAAAACCCAGTGGCATTTGTTTTGTCTCTCGGAAGAGATAGACTAGGGGCCCGAGTGAGGGCATGCCATGGCAACTCGAGGGGTGACGCCGGCGCGTGGTCTGATTCTCCAGAGAGACGCCACTCCTTATCCCAGGGGAACGCCAGTGCGGGCCTTCTACAAGTCCAGGTTTACGAGTCATGCGCCTTGGAGCCTTCCAAGAGGGCCAAGTGAACCCACAGAGGGGCGTCAAGCTCGTCACATAACGATCCTGAAGAAGACTTCAGTCGGGTGTTTAATGTGGCCGAGTGCACAGGTCCCCATGGAGGGTGGTAAGTCGGACTAACATGCGTCCTTTAGGAAAGGAATTGCTGGTAATCAATCGGATTGATCTGTCCCGGAAATCCCAGGATTTGAATTCGCGCGTTCACGCGCTGAACCGGTAACATCGTGCGTTGGTGGGAAAGTGGGGGCGTGGCTCCTCGATTTGTGTGCATGATCTCCGCCACGTGTTGTGGCTGTCCTGCGCAAAGCACTGCCGCGCGGGCCGTCGATCTGAGGATTGGCGGTGAGAGATTCGTCCCGACATTTTGTCTGTTGATATAAAAGGTTTGGCGGCAGAGCTCCTGGCCTCAGATCCCCTTTCTCTCCTCTTGACTCCTCCGCTTCTTCTCTCCACCCGAGTGCACGGCGATGGCGAAAGGTTCTACGGTGAAGGCAGCGAGGGCGAAGAAGGCGGGGAAGGCCACCTCCTCTGGTTCGGGTGCGGTGGCGGCCGGCGGCGCGTCGGGGGAATGGCTCTCGTCGCGTGTTTCCGCTCGGCGACTGGAGGATTTGGTAGAGGAGGGACTAATCCCACACGACGGGTGGCGTCTCCCGGGCACGGGAGAGATTGAGCCAGTGCCTGAGGCAGACGAGCGAGTCCTGCTCGTCACTGACGTCGAGCGAGGTTTCTCAATGCCCCCGCACCCTTTCTTCCGAGCATTCCTTGATTTCTTTCCCCCAATGCCATTATTTATCTTTCGGCTTTCATCTCCCTCTGTGAGAACTTCCTGGGTTACCATCCCCACTGGGGTCTCATCAAATACATCTTCACCTGCCGGTCGATGTCGGTGAAGAAGGACTCGCCGACTAGTGAGAAAACCCATGTCACCCAGCTGTGCGGGGTCTGGGCATCCTGGTCCATGGGGGAGGTCGTTTCCCAAGATGAGCTTTCCCGACTCCATTAAGGGGTGGCAGGGAACTTGGTTCTACTACAAAGATGCCCCCAGTGCCAACAGCCAGTCGGGCCTCCCGTTGTACTTGACCGAGAGGGTACGGGCTCCGCTGACCCTCACCATGGAGAAGGAGGAGAAGGTGGGTGTCGACATCCTGTCCAACGCAATAATAGGCATTGTGAATGCTGGGGTGAACGGCATGGACTTGCTGGAGACTTTCTTCGGTTGGCGCATCCAACCCCTGCAGGCCAGGGCCCACCCCATGTGGCTGTACGAGGGGCCGGGTGACTCCACTTGGGAGCATCCTGAAGATCTTACTGAGAAGGAGGTGGGCGCCAAGATCAAGTCCATCACTTGCGCCCGCGACAATCCGCGTGGGACTCGGTTGGTGCCTACCTTTCACAAGGACCTGCCGCCCATCGACGTACTTGTCCCTGACTCAGTCGGCTCAATCGTAGGTTGACTTCTGTATGGTTGATCCTCACATTTGCGTGTGTTTGCTTCTCAGAACTTCCAGAACCTGATCTCCAGGATCCCCATGGTGGACCAGTCGCCTCAGGACGTGACGAGTGACACCGAGCAGTAGTACTTGAAGAGGTCCGATGATGGCGAGAGTGACAACGATGATGATGAAGAAGAGAGTTTGGAGGAGGGGGAAGAGGCAGAGTTCTCCCCGTCTTATGAGACCCCAAAGAACCCCGCTCCAAGGCGCTGCATGACCCGAAGGGCAAGGCAAGAGAAACTCAGTAGCCGACTGCTTCCGGTCAGATGACTCGGAGTTCCAAGCATGCCCGCGCCGAAGCTGAGAGCTCGGCGAAGAAACAACCCAAGCTACCCAAGCAGATCTCCTCCAAGCCTCGGAAGGCTTCCGTGCCGCGGATCCAAGTGGCGGAGCCTCTCGCTTTGAAGTAAGCGTTCTCACCGACTCTTTGTCCATTTTTGAATCCATTCGGTTGCTGACTGAGTGTTCTTTTGTTCTTGCAGCAACGACACCTCGACAACCTCAGCCGACCCACACGCCGGCAAGCCTGGCCCGAGTGATGCCGACGTGGCAGATGCCGCTACTTCCAAAGGTATGTTGTATTGATTGACCCACATGGTTATGCCTTTTCCGACTGATCTTTGATGATTTCTCTGATTTATGCAGCCCCGCCTGAGATTATCCAGCTAGATGATGAAGTGAGTGTTGACCCACAGAATCCGGACGCCATCAAGGAGAGAGTGCCGAGTGCTGACACACCAATGAAAGATGCCTCTCCCCGTCAGACGGCCCGTGTTTCTTCGGTAAAGGTTGCCGCGAGAACCGCGAGGCCGAGCCCTCTGGCTTAGGGTGGTTCGGCATCCTCGTCGGCAGTGGTGCCCTCTGTAGGATCTACCCAAGCTCCTCCGAGTGGAACGGTGATGATCCCAGCCCCGAGGCCAACTCCTGCACCTCTATCAACTCCGGCTACTTCTTTCCCCATGTACCATGTCCCAGAGGATCAAGTGGGCGCAAGTAAGGAAGCGCTGATCCAGGTGGGCTTGATGTGTAGCCGACTAAAGGACGCTTATGATGCCAGCACCGCACTGGAGACCAATGTTCGAGTAAGTACCATTGTGAGTATGATTTCCAGTCGAAATTTCTTCTTTTCTCGTAATAGGATTTTTGTCAGTGGGTTTGCGCAGGGCACACCCACTGGGTGTACATGATCCAGTGGGGGCATGCTGAGTGCACCCACTGGGTGTAGTCTCCGAGGCTCCTGCTGACTGGAGTCAGTCAGCGGGAGTCTTTGAGTGTTGAATTTTCTTATGTCCACTCGGAATCTAGCCAGAGCGTAGTCGAATGGAAACTTTCCAGTGGGAGCACGCTGAGTACACCCACTGGGTGTACCCGAGGCTCCTGCCGACTGGAGTCAGTCGGCGGGAGTCTTTGAGTGTTGAATTTTCTTATGTCAACTCGGAATCTAGCCAGAGCGTAGTCGAATGGATACTTTCTAGTGGGGGCATGCTGAGTGCACCCACTGGGTGTAGTCCCCGAGGCTACCGTTGACTGGAGCAGTCGGCGGTAGTCTTAGAGCTCTCTTTTTTAGCTCATCGATGAGTCACTTTCCAGTGGGGGCACGCTGAGTGCACCCACTGGGTGTAGTCCCCGAGGCTGGCACTGATCGCTGGCGATCGACGGTAGCCTTTAGAACTTGTCATTAGGTGTTCGGGGTACCTTACGACAATAGTTCACTAGCGAGATAATAAGTAGGATTTCCTTCATTACCTACTCGGGTGTTAGCCGAGTGAAGTAGGCCATCTTGTGTTGTTGTCCTCTATCTTCTTCATCGCTGACTCAGGGGTCAACCGAGTAGAGTAGGTCATCTTGTGTTGCTGTCCTCTATCTTCTTCATCGCTGACTCAGCGGTTAGCCGAGTGGAGTAGGTCACCTTGTGTCATTGTCCTCTATCTTCTTCATCGCCGACTCAGGGGTCAGCCATGTGAGGAACGGATAGAGGGTACTTCAAGATCTGGTATTGGTCGAGCTTGTTCCTCCTGGGGGGAGTACGACCAAGTGAGGTGTCCACTCGGTAGTCAGAGGGTACTTCAGGATCTGGTATTGGTCTAGTTTGTTCCTTCCAGCGGCGCATGCCCAGATGTTTGTGAGTTACTGCTTTTAACTTCTCTTCAAGATCTTCCGGCTGACTGTTTTTTGTATGTTGCAGAGGACTTGCAAGATGGGATCCCATTATGCCACGATGGAGAAGGAGGTGACAGCCCTTCGACTTGACTTGGAGGCTGAGAAGGTCAAGAGCGCCCGACTGGAGCAAGAGAAGAAGGCCATGGGGGGTAAGTTATCTCCTCTGACTGGCAGCTATGCAATGCTTTTTCCCCTTTGATCCAAATCATTTCGCCCTGACAGATGTTCATAGCGAGAATGCTCAACTCGTAATGAGGCTCAGGACTTCTATTTCTTTAGAAACCATGAAGCAGGCGTTGGAGAACAAGGACAAGGACCTGGTGCTCGCCCAGAAGGAAGCGAAGACCAAGGCCAAACTCGCCGACGAGAAGCTGGCTTCAGTCTACAAGTTGGAGGAGGAAATCAGGAATCTTAAGGCTGCTGCCGAGGCTTTCGCTCAGGAGAAGGCCAAACTGGACGAGAAGGTCACCCAGCTGACTGACAAGAAGGATGCCCTGGAGAAGCACATTGAAGATGTCTGTGAAGAGTTTAGTGAGAAGCTCATTGGTAAGTTTTTCTTCGACCGAGTGAAATATGCATATTGCCAAAAAAATTATTGATCATCCGCTCATAGATTATCCTTCTCGACGCAGAGCATTGTTATAACAAGGAACTGGAGCTACAAAGGATAGAGAGGGATCTGGACCCTGCTAGGTTGCTTGTTGCTGACAACGCCGCCCTTGCCATCCTTCGGCTTGAAGACCACTTGGAGAACGTATTGGGCTTCATCACTCGGGCGAAAGGTGCGGTGGGTCGGATTGACGAGGAGTTGCAGCCAGGTGAAGAGACTCAGAAGGACCTGGAGTCAATCCTGACGCGGCTGAACGATGTTCCTGCTCGGGTGAAGGCTTGGAAGAAATCTGCCGCCCGGAGTGGTGCTGATGTGGCGCTGTCACTCGTCCGCGTTCATTGCAAGAACATGGACGGAGAGAAGCTGAAGAACCTCCGAGTGGTGAACAAGAAGAACCTCAAGTTTGAGGATTTTATGGAGACCTTTGCTGAAGCTGCCACTCGCATCGCCGATGGGATTGATCTGGAGACCTTCGTCAATCCAGCCAGCCCTCCGCCTGAAGCTTAAAAACACTTGATTATATTTGCCCCAGAATGCCGGGTGGTTAATGTAATGAAATACTTTCGGAGTGTTTGGGCTCGTTTTGCCTTGGAGACATTTGGACGGATTGGAACATTAATTCGAAACCCTTTGCGCTTCTATTTGCTTCGTGTTTCGTTTGACTTTGGGCGAAAGCTGGTTCGTGGCTAAGCCCCCGAGTGTGGAGCGGATCCTCACTCGGATTGTTTTTTAACTTAGGCGAAAGCTGGTTCGTGGTTAAGCCCCTGAGTGTGGAGCGGATCCTCACTCGGATTGTTTTTTAACTTAAGCGAAAGCTGGTTCGCAGCTAAGCCCCCGAGTGTAGAGCGGATCCTCACTCGGGTAGTTTTTTTAACTAAGGCGAAAGCTGGTTCGCGGCTAAGCCCCTGAGTGTGGAGCGGATCCTCACTTGGATTGTTTTTTAACATAGGCGAAAGCTGGTCCGCGGCTAAGCCCTTGAGTGTGGAGTGGATCCTCACTCGGATTGTTTTTTAACTTAGGCGAAAGCTGGTCCGCGGCTAAGCCCCCGAGTGTGGATCGGATCCTCACTCGGATTGTTTTTTAACTTAGGCGAAAACTGGTTCGCAGCTAAGTTCCCGAGTGTGGATCAGATCTTCACTCGGATTGTTTTTTAACTTAGGCGAAAACTGGTTCGCAGCTAAGTTCTCTCACCTTTTCACCCACTGGAGGTGTGTTAGTTTCCGAATGCGATTAACCACCTGAGTGAGATGTGACCGTAGGTCGAACTAGACGATATATGGAAAAAGTGAGACTTTTATTCATCTAAGTTCGTTCGGACTAACTATTACAAGGGAGAAATTTTATTCTAAGTATAAAACTTGCGAAGCAGATCTGCATTCCAAGCTCTGGGCTCTTCTATTCCTCTGGTGAAGTTATATAGTCTGTATGCTCCATTGTGCAAGACCTTGGAAATGGCGAATGGTCCCTCCCAGGGGGGTGCTAGCTTGTGTGGCTTCTGTTGATCCACTCGGAGGAATAGGTCTCCTTCCTGGAAGGCACGTCCTCTGATGTGTCTATCATGGTAGCGACGTAAATCTTGTTGGTACAATGTTGATCTTATAAGTGCTAGCTCACGTTCTTCCTCCAAAAGGTCTAGACCATCTTGCCTTGCTTCCGCGGCTTCAGCTTCCGAGTAAGGATCCACTCGGGGAGAGTTGTGGAGCAGATCACTCGGCAAGACCGCTTCTGACCCGTACACCATGAAGAATGGGGTGCGGTTCGTGGATCGATTCAGGGTCATTCGCAGGCCCCAAGGGACTGACAGTAGTTCGCTCACCTAGGCGTGTGCCGCGTGAGTCAGATCATGCATGAGGCAATGTTTTAATCCCTGAAGTGTGAGCCCATTTGCCCTCTTGGCTTGTCCATTCGACTGCGGGTGCGCCACAGAGGCATAATCGACCTGAGTGCCCTGGATGTAGCAGAACTCACAAAACTCGTCTAAGTCGTAGTTGGACCCGTTGTCGGTGATGATGTTGTGTGGGACTCCGAACCTGAAGATGATCTCCCTGATGAATTGAATTGCGGTGGCTGAGTCCAGCTTCTTTATGGGTTTGGCCTCGATCCACTTGGTGAACTTGTCCACTGCTACCAACAGGTGCGTGGAGCCACTTGTCCCAGTCCGGAGAGGGCCGACCATGTCGAGTCCCCAGACAGCAAATGGCCAAGTGAGGGGGATAGTCTTCAGGGCGGACACTGTCTTGTGTGACTGGTTCGCATAGAACTGGCACCCGACGCAGTGATCCACTATGTCTCGGGTGGCCTCATTGGCTCGGGGCCAATAGAATCCGGCTCTGAATACTTTGGTGACCAAGGTCCGAGAGGACGCATGATGGCCGCATGTTCCCGAGTGAATCTCTTGCAGTATTTGCTGCACTTCCTCTAGGGATATGCATCACTGAGTGACTCCAGTCGTGCTTTTCTTGTATAATTGATCTCCCATGACAGCGAAAGCTTTGGATCGACGGATGATCTGGCGGGCCTCATCCTCGTCTTCTGGGAGTTCTTGCCGGAGCAAGTATGCCAGATACGGTTCGGTCCACTCGGGAGTGATGACCAATACCTCTTGGACCAGATCAATTACTGCGGGAACATCTACTTCAGTCGGATTGGAAGGTCCGACTGGCTGCGGGGGCTCTTCCACAAAAGGATCTTTCTTGATAGTGGGTGAGTGCAAGTGTTCCAGGAACACATTCTTGGGTACTGGCTTCCGAGTGGAACCCATCTTGGCCAGGTCGTCAGCCGCTTGGTTCTTGAGATGCGGCACATGGTGAAGCTCCAGCCCTTCAAAGTGTTTCTCTAACTTTCTGACAGCATTGCAATAGCCGGTCATCGCCGGACTACGGATGTCCCATTCCTTCATGACTTGATTCACCACCAGGTCCGAGTCGCCATAGATCATCAGTCGGCGAATCCCCAGAGAGATTGCCATTCGCAGCCCATACAGGAGAGGTTCGTATTCAGCTTCGTTGTTGGAGGAGTCGAAGTGAATCTGAAGAACGTAACTCTGTCGATCACCTTTAGGAGACACCAAGACCACTCCCGCCCCGGAGCCGTGAAGCATCTTAGGGCCATCGAAGAACATCGTCCAATGTTCAGGAACACTCAGGACATGTTGTACTTGCTCAATCCATTCAGCCAAGAAATCTGCAAAGGCCTACGATTTGATGGCCTTCTTGGCTTCAAACCTAATGTCCAGCATGAGGAGCTCAATGGTCCACTTGGCCACTCGGCCAGTGGCATCTCTATTGTTCATGATCTCAGATAGAGGAGCGTCACTTATCACCGTGACCGAGTGTTCTTGAAAATAATGTGCTACCTTCTTTGCAGTTAGATAAATTCCATGTACCAGCTTCTGGTAATGCGGATACCTTTGCTTGGAAGGTGTGAGGAATTCAAAGATGTAGTAGACCGGTCATTGGAGCTTGAAGGCTTTGCCTTGTTCTTCCCATTCCACAGTGAGGACCGTGCTAACAACTTGGCTCATGGCCGCGATGTATAAGTGCAAAGGCTCCTTGCTGCTCGGAGCAGCTAGCACCGGGTGGGTGGAAAGCAAGGCTTTAAGTTCCTGGAATGCAGCCTGCGCTTCGGGAGTCCATTCGAACCTATCAGACTTCTTCATCAGTCGGTAAAGCGGCATGGCTTTTTCATCGAGCCTGGAGATGAATCTACTCAGGGCCGCTAGGCAGCCTGTGAGGCATTGCACGTCGTGTACACATTCCGGTTGCTTCATTTGGATGATTGCCCCTATATTTTCGGGATTGGCATCAATCCCTCGTTCGGAAACGAGGAAACCGAGTAGCTTGCCTGCGGGTACGCCGAATGTACACTTGGTTGGGTTGAGTTTGATGCCGAACGCTCGCAAATTTGCAAAAGTCTCAGTGAGGTCAGTCAGGAGGTCGGAACCTTTCCTGGACTTAACCACGATGTCATCCAACGCTTCTACGTTCTGACTGATTTGCTTTCGTAAGCACTTCTGGATCATACGCTGGAATGTGGCCCCAGCGTTTTTCAACCCGAATGGCATCGTGATATAACAGAAACACCCGAATGGGGTGATGAATGATGTTTTTATTTCATCAGGGCCATACAATCGGATCTGGTGGTACCCGGAGTACGCATCTAGAAATGATAACCGCTCACATCCAGCAGTAGAATCTACTATCTGATCTATGTGAGGGAGAGGAAAATGATCTTTCGGGCATGCCCGATTGATGTGCCTAAAATCTACACAAATTCGAAGAGACTTATCTTTCTTCGGCACCATGACGACGTTGGCGATCCACTTGGAGTGGTACACCTCTCGGATGAATTTGGCGGCTAAGAGCCACGCTATCCCCTCGCCAATCGCCTTGCGCTTCTCGGTTGAAGATCGCCGAAGATATTCCTTGACAGGCTTCATCGCCGAATCGACACGGAGTCGGTGCTCGGCCAGTTCCCTGGGAACACCCAGCATGTTAGAAGGTTTCCATGTGAAGATGTCCCAGTTCTCACGGAGGAACTGGACGAGCGCGGCTTCCTATTTGCTGTCCAGGGTGGTGGAGATGTTGGTCGGGGCAGCGTTCGGGTCCTCAGGATGGATGTGCACCGGCTTCGTCTCCCCTCCCAACTTGAAAGCGGATTCCACAGTCGGTTTCTTGGACTTCAAAAGTTCGCTTGGGTCTGCCGCCTTCTTGTACTCGTCCAACTCGACCATCACCATCTGCTCATCAGCGATCTGGGAGCCCTTCTGGAGGCATTCTTTGGCCAACTTCTGATTGCCTGTGATAGTGATCATGCCTTTAGGCCCTGGCATCTTGAGTTTAAGATACATGTAACATGGACGGGCCATGAAACGCGCATAGGCAGGCCTACCCAGGATGGCATGGTAAGCGCTTCTGAAGTCAACTACTTCGAAAGTCAATCATTCCTTTTGGAAGTTCTTCTCTTCGCCGAATACGACATCGAGAGCGATATGGACGAGTGACTCGGCCTTCTTTCCGGGGATTACCCCGTGGAACTGCATATTGCTCTTGCTGAGCCGGGTCATCGGGATGCCCATTGCCTCTAAGGTGTCAGCGTAGATGATATTAAGCCCGCTGCCGCCATCCATTAGGACTTTGCGCAATCGGACTCCTCCCACGACTGGATCCACCACCAAGGCTTGTCGTCCAGGGGTCGGAATGTGAGCTGGATGGTCTGATAGGTCAAATGTTACCGGTGTCTTGGCCCATTCAAGGTATTTGGTGACAGTCGGAACTGCCATGTTGACCTCTCGGTTGATCACCTTGAGGTGGCTCCTGCTTTCAACATCAGAAAAAATCATGAGGACATTCTCAACGTTGGGGTACCCGGAAGTACCTTTGCCCCCGTCTTCATCGTCATCATCTCTTTCTCTAGAAGAATCCTGCCGCATCTCTTGCTTTAGCAGTCGACACTCCCGAGTGGTATGCTTGGGCAAGATCAAGTTACCCTCTTCATCCTTCTTTGTGTGAATCTGGCAAGGCTGGTCGAGGATGTTGCTCTTCATGGTGACTTGCTTCTTTCCTTTCCAATCCTTCTTCTGCTTTTGGGGGTTCTTTTTGCCTTGGCTGGCCAGAGCTGTGGCCTCGGCACTCCCTCCAGCATCTGCTTTCCGCTTGTGCTTCTTGCCCCTATTCTCCGACTGATGCGCGTTGCCAGCTCTACTCTTGCCGCTCCTCAGTCGATCTTCCTCTTCACCATTGGCGTACCGGTTGGCTATCTCCAAAGCCCGACTGAGAGTCGGGGTCTCAGTTCGGCCAAACTTCATGTTCAGCTCCCGGTACCTGACCCCGACCTTGAAGGTGCAGATCACCTGGTGCTCGGTGACGTTCTCCACTGTGTTGTGCAGAGTGGTCCACCGCTGGATATACTCTCAGAGAGTTTCAATCTGCTTTTGCACACAGTACTGTAAGTCGGTCAAACCTCCTGCTCTCTTGTACATGCCTTCAAAGGTCTTAACGAACACTTTCGCCAGGTCACCCCAGCAAAAGATACTACTCGGTGGGAGCTGTGTCAGCCAAGCCCGAGCAGAGCCTTCTAGCATAAGCGGCAAATGCTTCATAGCCACGTTGTCGTTGCCGCCGCTGATCTGGACAGCCACTCAGTAATATTCTAGCCAAATTTCAGGCTTGGATTCACCAGTGAACTTGCTGATCCCCATGGCCAACCTGAAGTTGTTGGGAATCTCAGCCACTCATATATAACAGTTGAAGCATTCGGGACCTGATGGTACGGAACCACTCGGCATGTCGTGCTCCTGGCCCTCCCGCAAGGCCCGGCCTCTGTCGACCAAGTTCTGAGCGAGAACGGATCTCGCGTTGAACAACGGGTCTCGAGCGTCCGTTGATGGGCGAGTAGGACTCGGCCTGTGGTCACCGCCGTGCGTCCGCCTGTTGTCGTAGGGCTGGCACCCGTACGTGACGTCCCGGGGTGGAGGCATTAGTGCATGATCGTAGTCGTCGTTACGCCAGGGCGAGGTGACTCGATCACGTCTTCAATCTTCGTGACAATCTCTGGAGGAGGAAGTAGCTGGGCGCCTGCCCGAGCCGAGTGGGCTATGAGCCGACTGGACGGTCTCCGCACGCACGGATGCGCTATGGATCCGATCTCTGGACTGGGACACTGCCGCATTGAGGCTGGTCACTCGAATAGAGCTGACGTTTGTGCCGACTGGAGCTGGGTCGACGGCGCTCGCATTCGTCCAGCTCCCTCTGGAGCCGTTCGAGACGATCGCGCTCGGATAAAGTAGCCAGGCGAGTCAACTCCATGGCTAGCGCCTCCGTAGTCATTTCGGTGATGGGAGTGTTCAGGAGCTGATCGTTTCGGTGGCGGAGCTCGTCCCACTGCTCTCGAGTGTGAGCTTGAGGCACGTATGGCTCATACCCCGGGAAGCCGCCGTTGGTGTTGATGTGCGATGCACCCACATGATTGCCTTTATGCTCTGGGTAGCCCGGGGTACGCGGTGCTCGAAGTTATCCGCCATAAGGATCTCGGCGGTCGACTCGATGCTCTCGGATTCGGACTCCTCCGAGGAATCGCCGAGTGATTCGTTCGAGAGGTCGAAAGCGGGCTCGTTGAACTCGATAGCCGCCACTTATTCCGCTGCTGCCTGAGTGGCGACAGCGTACTTGATCCAACGCTGTAATCATGAACACCCAGAGCGCTTGCGATGACGTACAACGGTGGGATGATCAACCACTCGGTACAGAGGTGAGGGCTGTCGGAGAAGGACTCCGTAGGAAGAAGCTCGGAAATGCATCGCGCCACGGGAGGGCAACGCCTCCATGTCCAGCGGGGCCTCGCGTAGCCACGCTGAGTCCTCGGCGATGAAGGAGATCTCCCCGAAGCAGATTTCGCCACTGACTGACATGATGATGACGAAGAAATCCACCTACACCGTGAAGTTTGCTAGATGCCTAGCCCCAAGGTGGGGGCCAACTATCGGGGTTATGATACAGACAATGTGTACTAGGGGTACGAATAAGGGGCAGAGCCTAGCTACGACGTAGGTGTAACACACGGTGTTTAACGAGTTCAGGCCCCTCACTCGGTGGAGGTAAAAGCCCTACGTCTCGTGCCCTGAGGTTTGCTTTGATTTTGATAGATAGGATTACATAGTTGAACCTTGCCCAGCTATGGAGAGGGGTGCAGCTTATATAGAGTGTGCTGCAGCCTCATGTCTCCCACGTCGCCGGGGCAATTAATGCCATTGAATGAGGCAGTTACTAGTGTAATGAGCCTATACAACAGCAGTTACAGGTAACGGTAGTTATAACTCTATTTAGTGGATGACTTAGGATCCCTCGACCGTTGCAGCTCCCACGACGCCTTCTTGCCCTGTACGTCTGAGTGGTCGATCGTCCGCCGAGTGTTGTAGAGTCGTGCGAGTGATCCTCCTGATGTACGCATCTGAATGCTGGCATGGTCCAGGGACCTATCTATGATGGTGATGGGACCCATGTGGGTCCCGTATGATGGGTCCTTGACCCTACCTGTAATAGGTGACCACATCAGCACCCGCAGGAGGGCGAGCGCGTGGTCTTCCTCAGCCACTTCAAGCCCGGGTTCGGCCTCCATGCGAGCGATTTCTTCTGTGCCTTCCTCAGCTTCTTTGGGCTGCAGCCGCACCATCTGGGTGCCAACGTCGTGCTGCAGCTCGCTGGCTTCACCACGCTCTGCGAGGGCTGCATGGGTGTGCAGCCGGACATAGATCTCTGGGCCCGCATGTTCTTCCTCAAGCAGCAGGGGCTGACGGTCGGCACCATGTCCAACTGCGGGGTCGCCATCATCTCGGGCCGGCCGCACGGGCCATTCCCCAAGATGCCCCTTGAGGATTCTGCCAAGAAATGGCAGGACTCGTTCTTCCACATGAGCAACGTCGGCGAGGACCACATCAACTTGCCGCTGTTTGTCGACGAGCTGCCGCTCGCCAAGACGAATTGGAGTTACCACCCCAAGATCCCGCCGCAGGCGGTGCTGAACCAGTGTAGCCGGATCACCGAGATGACGGCGTGCAAGGGGCTCACCGAGACGGACCTCATCACCGCCTTCATCGCGTGTCGGGTGCTGCCGCTGCAGCGCCGGGTTCACCTCCTCGCCGAGATGGGGGGCCGGTAGGACTCCTGCCGGATGTCGGCCCAGGAGCTGACATCAGCGCAAGTCGCCGACCATGTGAACACCATCTCCAAGGTCGGGATGGCCGCCGTGTGGCGCTTCGGGAAGGCGCCCTACAACAAGGAGCGCCCGACGCCAGTGGTGAGTCCCTGGTCTCCATTTTTTGCTATGTCCAAGCTTTTCTTCCATCCTGACGCGATGAGAGAGAAGTTGCTGCTCGTGGTCCAACAAATCCGTGACAGGCCAAAGACGCGGGTCTTGGCGGCTGAGCACGTCGGCTCGAATGAGGGCGAGTCCATCGCCTAGAACCTGGAGCCGGCCGAGGCACAGCCGGCCGGCGCGGCATGCCACTTGGGTATGTCTCTGCACCCAGAACTCTTGCGAGACTGGCCGGATGATGGCGAGAAGGCCCTGATGGTCATTGGTGGTGCAGCGCCGACGATGGGAGGAGACGACAGCGTTGACCCCTTGAAACGGCCGAAGAAGACGACCGAGGGCGAGTCATCCCGTGAGCCAGCGGCGGCACCACGGCCGCACGGGAAGAACACGGTGGCGCCAAAGCTGACCCCAAAGCGCGCGGCGGAGGCACCACCGGCGCACGGCAAGACGGCCGCCAAAAAGACGCGCCGAGCCATCCCAGCCGCGCCGCCGAGACGGTCCATCCCGATGGTGTTCGGGTAAGTACCCATTGCTGATTTCTGTTTGCTACTTGGTTGCATCTTCTCATGTTATCTTCGCGGCGCCAGGACGCCCCTTGATCTGGCGCTGGCGGCAATGGCGGCCGCGGCCAGGAGCGACTTCGTCTTCTGGATGACCCGGAGCAACGCCATCGACCGAGTGGAGAGCTCGCCCGAGGAGGACCTCGGCTTGGACTTGGCAGACATGGAGCGTCTTGCCTGGCGGGACCGAAACAAGGCCGAGGGGGAGTTGGCGTCGGCCGCTGAGGCGGTGAGGAAGGCCTCGGCCCAGGCGTGGGTGAGGGCTGCCAAGCCGAGGGGGCGGGCCGACACGGACCCGGCCTGGCCGGAGTGGGCGGAGGGTGCGACGCCGATCGACACCATCTTCGAGCCACAGACGGACGAGGGACGTGACCCAGACATGCGGGTGGAGGCGGTCGTCGATGAACCGGAGGTCATGGAAATTGTCGAGGACACCCCACCCGGAATGACGTGGTCGAGCGAGTGGAGGTCGGAGGAGGGGGGAAGCGCGGAGGACGCCGCCCGGACGGGGCGCCGCAGGCGACGCTGGGTCGAGCGCCGGGATCGACGCCGGCCGCGGAGGAGCTGGCGGGAGGCGAATATGCCTTGGTGATCGTGCCGCCGCAGGTTGCCGTGAACCCGGAGCGAGCACCGGGTAGCGGCCCCGTCGCCGGGTCGCAGCAGCCCCGAGCCGGATCCAACGAAGTCGTGTTTGGACCGTGCGCCCAGGAGGAAGCGGCGATGGATGCCGTGCGCCAGCAGCTTCGGGGGTGCGAAGGCCGTCTGCAGGCCTTCGTCCAGGGCGAGCTGGAGCGGACGCGAGACTTTGAGCGCGTCGTTTTGGTGATGGTTTTTCTTTGTCTTGATTTTGCGGCTGGTCAGTGGGGGCGCGCCAGCGCACGCACTGGGTGTAGCACCCGAGGCCCGGGCCGGCTGTGGAGTAGTCGGGTCGGGTCTTACAAGCGTCTGTCGTTTTTGCTAACACTTGCTTTCCTGCAACATCTAGATGGCCTCCGAGTCAGCACACACAACCGGCTGCTGGAGAAGTACCGCGCGGCCAAGGCGCAGCTCGCCGCTAGGGAGGAGGCGCTATGCTTGGCCCAAGGTACGATTTGCGTGCCTTCAGTGGGGGCACGCCAGCGCACCCACTGGGTGTAGCCCCCGAGATTTGGGCCAACTGTGAAGCAGTTGGGTCGAATCTTAAGGTATCTTTCTTTCTTTCGGCATCTGACTTGACGCTCTGCCCCGCAGCCACCATGGCCGAGATGCCAGATCTCTGAACCCGGCTGGCCGAAGCCGGCCAACTGCGCGACCAATCGGCCGCCGACAACAACCAGCTCCGGTCCGAGGTGGACCGGCTGAAGGCGGAAGCTGCCAAAGCGGTGGAGGCCTACCAGGCGGAGCTCGTTCGGCTGAGGGATGAGCACGAGAAGGCTGCCGCCGCGAAGGACGACGAGCTGAAGGCGGCCGTCAAGAAGAGCGCCAAGCTCAACAAGGCGCTTGAGGCCCGCGGCCGCATGTGGGACCTGGAGTGGAACGGTATGTTGTGCAAGGTGCAACATTTGGACGAAGTCCTCCTTCGTAAGTATTTCTTCGATAGTTCTGCTGGGTTGCGAGCCAGCCGAACTTTTGCGTAGCTGACTATTTCCATTTCTCTTGCGCTAGGGGCCTTCCCAGAGACACAGGCGACGGTGGAGGCAGCCGTACATGTGCACCGGTCTACCCAGGTGGATGCGGGTGTCGCTGTTGACCCGCGCGCCGCTTGGACCTTCTCGGAGCTCATGCTCGCCGCCGAAGCCCGTCTGAAGGCCCTTGGCAAGCAGATGGCGAGGCTGTTTCAGGCCGGGTTGGGCATGACGGCCGCCCTTTGGCCGGGTGCGGTAGCGCCTAACAGCGTCACGCGGCTGGCGCACTGGCTGGAAGCCGACGTGGGACGACTTTACGCGTGGCGAGTCTCCGTGACCCATGCCGGCGCGGACTTGGCGCTGCGCTTCACTGTGTCGTGGTGTCCAGACCTGAGTCTGGACCATCTGGCGGCCCAGTGAGCCGGCGCGGAGGCCCATCTGGAGGCGCAGGCAAGCTGGATCGCCGGGCGGGCCAGCTATCTCGCCTCGTTCGCCGCACACAAGGAGTTCAACGCAGAGTAGACGGAGGACCGCGGAGAACTTCCGCCCGACGACTTCGGCCTGGCGCTCGATGACCCAGCCGGCAGCTCCGACGAGATGGGTGCCTACGTGGATGACGAGGCCGCGCTGGATGACACCGGTGTCCCGACGGACCCGAAAGCCGGCGCGGAGGACCGGCGCAAACCGATGCCGGCGCGGCGGTCGAAGTCAGCGTGGAGGAGCCGGTGGTCACGGGGACCGATGCGTGATGCCGGCCTGTATTTTACTTGTTTGAATTTCGTTAAGTAGCACGTCCACCCGCTGGGGTGTACTGAAATGTAATGAACTCCGGCCGTGGGCCTTTTGCTATGTAAATATTTTGCGGATGTTCATACTTTTGCTTTCCGTCCTTAGGCTTTTTCTCGCTTGCCCCCTCTTCGAGCCTCCCTCCCGCTAGTCGAATAGCCGGGTTCTGGTCTGTGATAAGGAGTTCGGCCTTGGGAAGGGATGCGCAATACTAGGCTTTTTCAAACGTTGAGCGCAAGCGAAACATCCACTGGGTCGGCTGGCGGCTGGCGGCGAAGCCGGCTGGCGCGCAGCCGGTCGTGCGGCAACTTAGTGCGAGGGAGTGGATGGACCGACCTGGATGGTCCAACTTAGCCGAGCTCTGCGTGCCGGCATGTTTGGCCCTTTGCTCTTGCCAGCCGAACAGCTGGAGTCGGACTATGTCTTAGGGCGAAGGGGAGGGCCTTGGCGACTCGGACACGCCGAAATGGACTGAGGGGGACGACGGGGTGCGGTCGGCCAGGCTAGCCCTCGAGCCCCCAAGCCAGATGAACCGACCCAAAGGGAGTGGATAAAACCACAAAGGTGTGCGGGACGCAACATTTGATAGAAAAGGTAGGCCCCGAGTGTCGTTCGGGCGTCCTGCTGCATTCATTAAACTTCAAAAGGTAGCAATACATACGTGCATACAGCTAACTATAAAATGGGCGAAGGAGCTCTGCATTCCATGGCTGGCTTGTCTCTTCACTGGCTGTGTCTCTCTTGCGCTTGTTCGGCTTGCGTGCGTCTATGAGGTAGTAGGCGTTGCGGTCACACAATGCTTTGCTGACGATGAAGGGGCCCTCCCAAGGGGAGGCCAGTTTGTGCTGACCGGCTTGCTGCTGGACAAGCCGGAGTACGAGGTCGCCCTCGCAGAATGAGAGGGCCTAGATCTTTTTGTTGTGGTAGTGTTGCAGGTTTTGCTGGTAGATGGTCGATCGGCTGAGGGCCAATAGGCGCGCCTCCTCAAGCAGGTCGACGCCGCCTTCGCGGGTTTCCTTGGCTTCGGCTTCTGTGTACATGGTGACCCAGGGTGAGTCAAACTAGATGTCGGTCGGGATGATTGCTTCAGCTCCGTAGACGAGGAAGAACGGGGTGAACCCAGTCAATCGATTCGGTGTTGTCCGAAGACTCCAGAGGATGGCCGGCAGCTCGTCGAGCCAGCTGCCGGGAGAGTGGACGAGGGGCTCGACGAGTCACGGCTTGATGCAGGCTAGGATCAGGCCGTTTGCCCACTCGACCTTGCCGTTGGATTGGGGATGGGCGACAGAAGCCAGGTCGAGCCGGATGCCGGATACAGAGTAGTATTGCGCCAGTGCGCCCTTGGCGAACTTGGTGTCGTTGTCCTTGATGATGTTGTGCGGGATGCCGTAGCGAACCGCGATCTCTTTGACGAACCGGAGGGCCATTGGTCCGTCGAGTTTCTTGATCGGCCGCGCCTCGATCCACTTGGTGAACTTGTCGACGGCCACCAGTAAGTGTGTCATGCCGCCTCGGGCAGTTTTGAAAGGCCCAACCATGTCGAGCCCCCAGACGGCGAAGGGCCAAGTGATCAGGATGGTTTGGAGGGATGAAGCCGGCTGGTGGCTGCCCTTGCTGAAGCGTTGGCAGCCCTCACACTTGAGGATGAGCAACTCGGCATCTTTGATGGCCGAAGGCTAGTAGAAGCCGTGGCGGAAAGCTTTGGTCACCAAGAACCTCGAGGCGGCGTGGTGCCCGCACTCGCCCTGGTGGATGTCGAGGAGGATCTCAATACCCTTGTCTTGCTCGACGCAGCGCTGGAACACGCCTGTCGTGTTGCGCTTGACGAGCTCGTTGTTGATGATTCTATAGGCGGATGCCCAGCGCTGCACTTGTCGGGCCTCGGCCTCGTCCATGGGGAGCGCTCCGCTTTCCAGGAAAGCAAGGATCGGCAGGGCCCAGGATAGAGTTGTTACCACCGTGAAGACGGGCACTTGGACGGGATTCGGGGCGGCAGCCCCCGAGCCGGAGCCGGAAGCCCCTGGGTCGGGATCCGCAGCCTCCGATTTGGGGCCGGCAGCCCCCGAGCTGGAGCCGGCAGCCCCCAGGATCATGCTAGCAGCCCCCGAGCTGGAGCTGGCAGCCCCCAGGACTGGGCTGGGGTCTCCAGGGTTGGGCGGGGGAACCGCAGGGTCATTCGGGACGTAGATGGACTCAGAGTCAGGAGAGGGCTTGATGGAAGGCTTGCACAAGTGCTCGAGGGGGACGCCAGGTGGTATTGCCTGGCGACTAGAACTTATCTTGGCCAGCACGTCGGCGGCCTCATTGTCCGTGCGGGGGACATGGAGGAACTTGCAGCCGTCGAAGTTGCCAGAAAGCTGCTAGACCAAGAAGCGGTAGCTGGCCATGTTGGCGTCTCGGGCGTCCCATTCGCCGGAGGTCTGCTGCATCACCAAATCCGAGTCGTCGTAGTAGAGGATGCGCCAGATGCCGAGCTCTTTAGCCAGACGGAGGCCGTGCACGAGGGCTTCGTACTCGGTGACGTTGTTGGGTGCGGCGAAATGGATCTGCAACGCGTATCGCAGCCCGTCGCCCTTCGGGGAAGACATCATGATGCCGGCTCCCAAGCCGGATCGGATCTTGGAGCCGTCAAAGTGCATGCGCCAGTGCATCGAGTCAGGTGGTGGCGGCAGATACTGGGTTTCTGTCCAGTCGACGAGGAAGTCGGCCAGCGCCTGGGACTTGATGGTGGTGCGGGGCTCGTAGAGGATTGTGTGGCTGGCCAGCTCAATGGCCCACTTTGCCACCCGGCCGGAGGAATCCCGGCAGCCCATGATCTCGCTGATGGGGGCCGTGCTGACCATGGTGATGGTGTGCTCTTGGAAGTACTGCTTCAGCTTCTTGGTGGTGAGCTACATGCCGTAGCACATCTTCTAGTAGTGGGGGTAGTTCTTCTTGGAGGCGGAGAGCACCTCGCTCAGGTAGTAGACCGGATGCTGGATCTACTGGATCTTGCCTTCCTCCGGGCGCTCGACCACCAGCACCGTACCGACCATGTGCGAGGTGGTGGCGATGTAGAGCAAAAGCGGCTCCTTGTCAGTTGGCGCGGCCAGGATGGGTGTGGTGGAGAGCATGCGCTTGAGCTCCCGAAAATCTTCGTCCGCCTAGTCGTTGCACTCGAACGACGACGTCTTCTTCATCGGCTGATACAGGGGCAAGGCCCTCTCGCCCAGCCGGCTGAGAAACCGGCTAAGAGAGGCCAAGTAGCCGGTGAACTTCTGGACATCGCGCAGCTGGGTTGGCTTGCGCATACACTCGATGGCCTTGATCTTTTCCTGGTTAGCCTCAATTCCGCGCTTCGAGACCAGGAAGCCGAGCAGCTGGCCGGCTAGCATGCCGAATACGCACTTATCCGGGTTGAGCTTGATCTTGTACCAGTGCAGGTTGGTGAAGGTTTCCTTGAGGTTAGCTAGGAGCGTGAGGTGCTGCTTGGTCTTCACCATGATGTCGTCGACGTAGACGTGCACGTTGCGGTCGAGCTGCTGCAGCAAGCAATTCTGCATGCAGCATTGGAAGGTGGCGCCGACGTTCTTCAAGCTGAATGACATGGTGATGTAGCAGTACACCCCAAAGGGCGTGATGAAGGACGTCTTTAGGGCGTCGGCCGGGTCCAGCTTGATCTGGTGGTAGCCGGAGTAAGCGTCCAGAAAGGACAGGAGCTCGCAGCCGACCCTGGAGTCAATCACTTGATCTATCCGTGGGAGGGCAAAAGGATCCTTGGGGCAGGCCTTGTTTAGGATGGTGTAGTCTATGCACATCCGCTAGGTGTTGTTCTTCTTCAGGACGAGGACTGGGTTGGCCAGCCACTCGTGGTGAAATACTTCCATGATGAAGTCGGCGACGAGACGCCGGGTCACCTCTTCACCGATGGTTCTCCGCTTCTCCTCAGAAAAGCGGCGTAGGGGTTGAGGGACAGGCTTGGCATCCTTGCGGATGTGTAGTTTGTACTCGGCGTACTTCCTAGGAACACCCAGCATGTCCTTTGGGGACCATGCAAAGATATCCCGATTCTCACAGAGGAAGTCGACAAGCTCGCCTTCCTATTTGCTGTTGAGGCGAGTGCCCACAACAACGTACTCGCTGCAGCTGGGGTCGGACGGGTTGAGCGGGATCTTCTTGGGGTCTTTAGACGGCTAGAACGAGTCCTCGCTAGCCGACTCCTTGGCCGGAGCCGGCACAGCTGGCTGCTCACCGGCTAGCACCATGATCCGGTCAAGCTAGCGCCGCTCCTCGGCTATGACCAGCGACTCGGCTAGCTTGGCGCCGGCACGGGCGCACTCCAGGGATTTCTTGTAGTCGCCGACAATAGTGATGAGGCCCATGGGACCCGACATCTTCATCTTCAAGTAGGCATAGTGGGGAACCACCATGAACTTTGCCAACGTGGGCCGGCCTAGCAGCGCGTGGTAAGGGCTGGACAGGTCCACCACCTCAAACCAGATGGGCTCACGCCGGAAGTGGTCGCGGGTGCCGAACACGACGTCAAGCCGGATCCGGCCGATCGGGGAGCAGGAGAGACCCGGCACGATGCCGTGGAACACCGTCCGGGTCAGCTCCAGCTGCCTTGCCTCGATGCCGAGCTTGGTCATGGTGTCGCGGTAGAGGATGTTGATGCTGCTGCCGCCATCGATGAGGACTCGGGAGAACTTGCAGGTACACTTCTCAGCGACTATGGTGGGGTCAAGGACGAGGGCGTAGCCACCCGGCGTGGGCATGACGGCCGGTTGGTCCTCCCAGGTCCAACTGACCGGGCGCTTCGACCAATGCATGTACTCTGGCATGACTGGGATGACGGTGTTCACCTCCTGCCGAAGTAGGCGCTCACTATGCTTGTCGCCGCCCATGGTGGTGAAGACAACGTAGCAATCATTTGCATTGGGGAAGGCTTCATCGCGCATGGCGCTGGCAGCCGGAGAAGGAGGCGGCGGTGGAGGCGGTTGCCCTGCACCCGGTGCTGGAGGAGGAGGCGGAGGGATTTCGCCCCTCATGATGCCCTTGGTGATGGCGCACTGGCGGAGCATGTGCGCGGATGGCCTCGTGCCGTTGTGGTGCTTGCAAGGGGCGTCGAGCATCTCCTCGAAGCTCATGGCGGGTTGCCAAGTGGTCTTGTTGGTTCGCTGACGCTGGTCGTCGGTCGGCTCGGCTGCGGGCGCTCGATCGGCGGCAGCAATGAGGCGGTTGTCGTAGCGGGGAGTCGGCTGCGCAGCCTTACGCTTGTTGTTCTGCTGGCAGCTACTCTCGCCAGCCAGCTTGGGTGTCGGCGCCGGCAATGCCTTGCCGGCGGCGTCCAACGCCACTTGAACCTTCATGGTGGAGTCGTCCGTGGCGTACTTGTCCGCCGTCATCATGAGCGTGGCCATGGTGGTCGGCTCGGAGTGCAGGAGCTTGTGCTTGAGCAGGGTGCCATCTCGGCAACCGCTAACGAAGTACTGGATGGCTTGAACATCATGAACCCCCTCGCAGTTGTTCCGGAGCTTGGTCCAGCGTGCAAGGTACTCGCGGACGGTCTCCTCCGGCCCCTGGACGCACATGGCGAGCTGGCTGGGCCGGCCGGGCCGCTTGTAGGTGCCGGTGAAGTTGCGCACGAAGGCCTGCTCAAAGTCGAGCCACGAGTTGACGCTGCCAGCCGGTAGGCTATTCAGCCACGTCCGAGCCGAACCCTGCAGCATGAGCGGAGCGTAGCGCACGGCCAGACGCCGGTTGCCCCCCGCGATGCCGATGATTGTGGTGTAGTCGGTGAACTAGTCCTCCGGCTTGACGGTCCCGTTGTACTTGGGGGTGTCTCGGGGAAGCGTGAACCCCTTGGTGAAGGGCTCATCGCGGATGCATGGGCCGAAGCAAGCCAGACCAACCGCGTTGTCCTCCTCCAGCTCGAGGGAGAGGGCGAGCTGCTTGATGCGGTGGCGAGCGTCGTTGTTGTCAATGTCGCGCTGACCTAGCCAGCTTGCGACCGGGCCGTGGGGAGCCGGTGAAAGTGCAACTAATCCCTGGGTGGTTTTGGTAATTCTTAACAACATATAGCTCATTGAACTAATACTCTTTCAAGATGATCATTTCAGAAAGTTCAATGATTGGCATGGCATGGACTAGAGATGTGGACCCCTCAAAATGCTAAGGACATATATTGGCTCAAGCTCATGACTCTACTCTTTTCATTTTAGTGATCCAAGATCACATTGAGTCCATAGGAAAGCCAATACTATTAAAAGGGGATGATGTGTTGCTTAATGGCTTGCTTGCTCAAAATGCTTAGTGATATGCTCCAAAACCCTCAACCACTTTCTCATATCCACATATGTCCCAAACCAAAAGTCAATCTCGGCCCCACCGATTTGATCTATCCGGCGCCACCGAGTTCATTTGACATAGCCACTGCCAGAAACCCTAATCAGTTCGGTCTCACCGATAGGGATCTCGGCCTCAACGAGATGGGATTGCTAACTCTTTGTTTCCCTTCATAACATTTCGGTCTAACCGAGATGAGCAATCGGTCCCACCGAGTTCGCAATGCAAACTCTTTGTTTCCTCTTCGTAACGTTTCGGTCTCACCGAAATGAGCGATCGGTCCCACCGAGTTTGCCTGACCAGCTCTTTGTTTGCCTATTATAGAAATCGGTCTCACCGAGTTCATGTGATCGGTCTCACCGAGATTATGTTATTCCCTAACCCTAACGAAATCGGTCTCACCGAGTTGACATGTCGGTCCCACCGAAAATCCTAACGTTCACATTTTTGAACTAAATCGGTCTGACCGAGTGTCACTATTCGGTCCCACCGAGTTTGGCAAATTGTGTGTAACGGTTAGATTTTGTGTGGAGACTATATATACCCCTCCACCCTTCCTCCATTCGTGGGGAGAGCTATCAGAACGTGCCTACACTTCCAACATTCATTTTCTGAGAGAGAACCACCTACTCATGTGTTGAGACCAAGATATTCCAATCCAACCACAAGAATCTTGATCTCTAGCCTTCCCCAAGTTGCTTTCCACTCAAATCATCTTTCCACCATATCCAAATCTGTGAGAGAGAGTTGAGTGTTGGGGAGACTATCATTTGAAGCACAAGAGCAAGGAGTTCATCATCAACACACCATCTATTACCTTTTGGAGAGTGGTGTCTCCTAGATTGGTTAGGTGTCACTTGGGAGCCTCCGTCAAGATTGTGGAGTTGAACCAAGGAGTTTGTACGGGCAAGGAGATCGCCTACTTTGTGAAGATCTACCCTAGTGAGGCAAGTCCTTCGTGGGCGATGGCCATGGTGGGATAGACAAGGTTGCTTCTTCGTGGACCCTTCGTGGGTGGAGCCCTCCGTGGACTCGCGCAACCATTACCCTTCGTGGGTTGAAGTCTCCATCAACGTGGATGTACGATAGCACCACCTATCGGAACCACGCCAAAAATCTCCGTGTCTACATTGCGTTTGCTCCCTCCAAACTCCTCCCCTTTACCTTCATATGCAATGATTTACATTCCGCTGCTATACTCTTAGAATTGCATGTGTAGGTTGATTGCTTGACTTGTGCTAAGTTGCTAAAATCTACCAAGACTTAAAATTTGGAAAATGCTAGATTTTTATTTGGTCAAGTAGTCTAATCACCCCCCTCTAGACATACTTTTGATCCTACAAGTGGTATCAGAGCTTTGGTCTCCATTTGCCTTGATTTCCATAGCTTTGGTGATCATAGCCTTGGTTTCACAACCTAGGAGAGTATGGCGTCTAGCGAGGGAAATTACCACCGTAGAGGTCCTTACTTTGATGGTACTAATTTTGCTAGTTGGAAGCATAAGATGAAAATGCATATTCTTGGACATAACCCCGCCATTTGGGCTATTGTGTGTATTGGCTTGCAAGGTGAATTCTTCGATGGGAAAGAACCGAATCGTGAAGCTACCGCGGAAGAATTGAAGATGTTGCAATACAATGCTCAAGCTTGCGATATCCTCTTCAACGGATTGTGCCCCGAAGAATTCAACAAAATCAGCCGTCTTGAGAATGCAAAGGAAATTTGGGATACTTTGATTGATATGCACGAAGGTACCGACTTCGTCAAGGAATCCAAATTGGATGTGCTTCAAAGTCAGCTGGACAAGTACAAAATGAAGGATGGTGAAGGTGTCGCTGAAATGTACTCTAGGCTTGCTCTCATCACAAATGAGATTGCCGGCTTAGGAAGTGAAGAGATGACCGACAGATTCATCATCAAGAAGATCCTAAGAGCCTTGGATGGAAAATATGACCATTACAAAGATCCAAATGATGCCAAATTACAAAGTTCTCAAGCCAACTGAAGTCATTGCAAGAATTGTTGCTCATGAGATGTCACTCAAGGATAAAGAAGAGCTTCACAACAAGTCTAGTGGTGCTTACAAAGCCTCATGTGATGCTCCTACATCATCAAGTGAAAAACAAGCCTTCAATGAGGAATTGAGCCTAATGGTGAAGAACTTCAACAAGTTCTACAAGAGTAGAAGCAAGGAAAGAAGTTCCAAGTCAAGGTCCTACAATGACAAAAGATCTTCTAGTCGTGAGCGTAATTGCTACAATTGTGGAAGACCCGGACACTACTCCAATGAGTGTACGACTCCCTACAAAAGAAGAGAAGACTCACCTAAAAGAAGAAGCAAAAGAGAAGAATCACCTCCAAGGGAGAAAAGGAGTAGAGATGATCGTTATGAACGAAGAACCTCTCGCAGAAGCAAGGATTCGGAAAGGAAGGACAAGTCATCAAGGAGCTATACAAAACGAAGACATCAAGTTCATGTTGGTGAATGGGTATCCGGCTCCGACTCTGACCACCACTCCGAGAGAAGTTATCACTCCGACTCCGAATATACTCAAGATGAAGGTGTTGCCGGTCTAGCACTTGTGTCAACCAACTCCTATGACATATTTGACTCACCAAATGAAGGAATTGGAAGATGCTTCATGGCTAAAGGCCCAAAGGTATCACACCCCGAGTATGTTGATTTCAATAGTGATGAAGATGATTTGCTAGGTGATGATGATTTACTTGTTGACAACTCTAGTGATGAAAACTATGATGAACTTGCTATTAATCATGCTAAACAAGATAAAACGAATGATGATGATAGAAGGAGATTGAGCGTCTAACTAAAGAACTAAACACTCTTAAGTTAGCCCATGAAACTACCTTAGAAGATCATCGAGAGCTTTTAAAGACTCATGAGAAACTACGCTTTGAAAAGCTCAACCTAGAGCAAGAGCATGGGTTCTTAAAAGCAATCAATGATGATCTTCGTAAGAAAAGTTCTTCTTACATTGCCAAGCATTTACTCTTGTCTACTTACATGCCACAAGTAAAATCTAGCAACAAGAGTAAAAAAGATTCTTCTTCTAATAGTAACAATAATCATGCTAAATCCAATACTGTTGCTTCTAGTAGTTCTCTTGATTCCACTAATGATTCTCTTAGCCAAGTTACACTTGAGCAAGAAAATAGCTTATTGAAGGGAATTATAGAGAAAGGTGTTTACAAGAGCCTTGCGGGAAGTAAGCAATTTGAGGAAATTGTACGCAATCAAGGAAGGCACCGGAAGAATCAAGGTGTTGGTTTTGAACGAAAGTTCAATGCCAATGGAGTTGAGTGGGAAGAAGATCAATACCCCAAGATGAAGTTTGTTCCTCAACAAGAGAAGTATGATCCTACTTCCTTCGAGGGGATAGAAGCTCAAGATGATCTTCCACCACAAGACCTCAAGCAAAAAGGCAAGGACAAGCTTCAAGAGGAGATTGATGCATTTGATGAAGCTCCTAAGGCCTTGGTCAAGTGGGTTCCCAAGACTACATCAAATTCTACTTCATCAAGTATGACTACAACTCCAAGGATTCCCATCAAGATGATGTGGATCCCGAAGAAGAAGAACTAGAGAATTCTTGAGGGTGACTCCACCAACATATTTCACTCATATCATTTTGGCAAGAACAAGTGCAATCATCTTCCACATCTTGCACTAGTTCAAGGAGTCACAAACCCTCTTGTTGGTAAGACAAGGGACAAGGTAACCTAATGCTTTCATGCACATCATCTTGTGTGTACTTCACTCTATGTCTATGGATATCCTTGTTTGTTCCTTGTGGGACTAACCCATGTAGGTATTGAAAGTGCAACTCACTCCAATGGATTGCTCCAAATGATGTACATCAAAATTGAGCATCCACATCTTCAACATCTACATGAAGTCATCATCGACAAAACCCAAGGTTAGTTCATCCCTCTTAGGGGGGATATCACATCTAGGGGGAGCTTTACTCTAAGAATTGAGCTAAAGCAACTCTAATGGTGTGAACACAACAATGCTTTATGTAAAAGTGGTAACCCCACTTGTGCTTAAACGATGAGTATGACCTATGATCAAATGTTCTCATTTGACTCCTAAGTCAATATACTCATATATAGATGATCTAGTCATCGCCAATTGCTTGATAGATGCTAGAGTGTTTGTGCATGCTTTGTCACATATTTCATTTGCCATTTTATTGTGTGAGCATGTTGGTTGCATATTTTTCTCATTCGAGGACATCCATTTGTTGTTTTGATTGTTTGATTTGTTTCTTTTGCCAAATGGATGGACAAGAATGCCTAAGAACTTCCTTTAGCTATCTATGCTTTTCTCGTCTCAAACTCTATTCATGCTACATCACAAAGTTTGATCAAGTCAGATTCGAACCCTCTGGGTGAGGAGCACTCGGAGTCACCGATTCGTCATAGACTTAAACTTCCAAAACCTCTCTGTGCATTTTGGTCTGACCGATTCGTCCTTTTCGGTCATACCGAATTCACTGAGTTGATTTGGGTTTTCAATCTTGGTGCAACCGATTAGAACCATTTGGTCACACCGAGTTGCAGTAACCGCTTGCGATTTTGCATCTCAGTGCCACCGAGTTGTTCCACTCGGTCACACCGACAGGGTCAGGATATATATACCGACGGGTCAAATTTTGGAAATTTCTCCGAAACCTTTTCGCTCGCGCGTGTCCTGCTCTGCCAACTCAGGTCTCTGGATCGTCCTCTCGTCGCCAGCGACCCCCTGCCGCTGGTCTCCGCCGCTGTCAACAGAAATCTACACCGCCGTTGCCGCCGTAGCGAGCTCATCGCCAAGTTAGGGTATGAGTTCGACCCTTTGTGCAATCTTTACCTCCGATTCTTAGCACAAAGACAATGCCATGATTCTTACCACGTATGAGATAAATCTATCCAATGAAAACTTCCTTTAGATTAGTTTTGATTTGAAAATTTAGGGTTAGGTTTCCGCCGAACTCATCTCGGACCGACCGAGTTGTAGAAATCGGTCTCACCGATTTGGCTTAGGCCATTGCACTTGTAACTTTCGGTCTAACCGAAAGTTGCAAATCGGTGTGACCGAGTTCAACTCTCAGTGAAACCCTAGCAATCTCGGACTCACCGAACTGTGTCTTGATCTGACCGATCTCACTAGTTCAGACTCCAACATTGCTTCGGTGGCACCGAGTTTAACAAATCGGTAGCTCCGAAATGCTTTCTGTGGAAAACTAAAACTAAATTTTTGACTCAATTGTTTTGTAAAATCTCTGCACTTTGTGATGCTCATCCACTCAATCTCATCTATAACTATTCACAGGGTTAGCTTTCAGTTTGTAGTGCCAGAATGTCTGATCAGAGTGATAGCCAGAACAGGTCTGAGGAGCAAGTGAATCTAAGTGAGGGCACTAGTTCCTCTGACAGCTATGAGGATGGCAGCAGAAGTACTCCTAGCAACCTGCCTAAGGCTGCTACTAGACAGAGCAGAAAGAGAAATTCTGATTCTGAAGATGAAGACTATGTTGCTGCTGAGGAGGAAGTCAGCTCCAAGGAGAAGGTGCTGAAAAAGGAATATGCTGCTGCTGCTGCAACCAAGCCTGTGTTGCACAAGAAAGCTCCTGCCAAGAGAGTGCCCATGTCTAAGGCCAGAGCCTCAACTCTTGAAGCCTCCAAATCAACTGTTGAAGAGGCTGCTGGTAAGGGCAAGAAGAGAAAGGAAAGGGTCAAGAAGACCATGGCCAAAGTGATTGGCAAACCCTCTATGATGAGAGACCCAGCTGAGGATGAAGAAGAAGATGAAGAAGAGGATGCTGCACCACCACCCAAAGCTCAGAAGTTGATGGGGGATGCCATCAAGTCTGGGGCTGCTTCAGCAAAGCCCAAGACTGCCCCCAAGTCTACTGCTCAAGCTTCTAAGTCTGCACCAAAGAGAAGCATAAGAAACATACCAGCTGCTGAAAAGAACAAGGCCCCAGTGCCTGAAGTGGAAGATGAAGAAGAAGCCCAAGTGCTCAGGAAGCTAAAGCCAAAGATCCCTGACCATGATGACAATCATCCAGTGGCTGAGAATAGGAAAGCAAGGAAGGATGCAGGTCTCAGATTGTGGAGACAATCAGATCCATATGCTGTGAGGAGAAGGACTGCTGTGGACTATAGATTTCACACCAAGGAGCAGCAGGACTTCTATGAGACAATTCTTTTGGATAAGAAGCCCATAGTGTGTGACATGAAGTGGGTAGACTGGGAATACATCGACAACAATGTAGACCACTTCCCAGGAGTGCATGAAAGTTTCAGACTCAATGGAGTAGACACTTTTGTGGGTCAGAAGCTTACCAAGTGGAATGATGAGCTCATTATACAATTCTATTCTACAGCTCATTTCTATCCAGATGGAAGGATTGTATGGATGTCTGAAGGTACAAGGTACCAATCAACAGTTGCTGAGTGGGCCAAGCTGATCAATGCCCCTGCAGAGCTTGAGGATGACATAGATGTCTATGCCAAGAGAAAGAAAGATCACAACTCCATGGCCAACATGTATAAGGAGATTCCTGACAAAGCCTTGGAGACTCACAAGCTAGGCTGTGTATATTATCTATTGTCTGGACTGGCCACTATTAAATCCATCTTGAGGCACACCTTGTTGCCCAAATTACGAGATCACAAGATGATCAGAGGCCACTCCATCAATTTGCTTCTGTTGTTTGATGTGCCCCAGAACTTTAAGGTGATGAGTTTGATTGTTGAGACAATCAAGAGGACAGTTGCAGACCAGAAGAGATCATGTGGGTATGCTCCACATATCCAGATGCTCATCAACTCCAAGATGAGCACAGGCACATATTTGTTGGATAAAGAACACCTTCCCTTGAGACCTGAATTTGAGGACAACACAGTTGTCATGGATGCTGAAGATCCTACATCAATAGAGGCTCAAGAGAAGAGGGAGAAATCAAAGGCAGAGAAGGCAGCCAAGATGCCAAGTGTTGAAGAGGCATCTCAAGTTTTTCTCAAGTCAAAACAAGATCAACTTAGTTATCTCATTCAAGCAATTATGAGGATTGAGAAAGGTTTGGCCACCCTGACTCAGAATCAAGAGAGCCTGGAGAGGATCATTGAAACAAAGTTTTATGATCTGGACTTGAAGGTGACAGAGATGCAGACAGCTGTTGAGCAGCTCCAGGAAGAAGCTGAAGAGAGGAAAGGGAAAGCTACCACAGATGCTTTTCAGAGAGTGCCTAGGGCACAGAGATCTGCAGCAATGCCTGTGACAGATACAAGAGGTACTGCGTCAGCACCTGCAGCTACAGCTTCAGTTGCCCCTCCGGTTGCAACTCCACCAGCTCCAACAACCTCAACAGATACATTTGTTCTTGGAGTCCTCTCTTGTAACACCCTGGATTTTGTCCATTTTCTTTTTCCTTCGATTTCGGTCTGGAGTTGCTTTTCTGTGGCTTCGTGGTCTTGAAACCTGGAAAAATCACCTTTGATTCCTCTCCCCAGTGGATTGTCAACCTCAAAACCATCCCAAGACCTTGCCATTTCTATCTTGGCCCAATCCCAATATTCTTTTCTCGGGAATATTCCCTTTTCTATTAAAGGAATAACCCTGTCTGCTCTGGGTTGTGAAGCAACCCACACCTATGTCATCCCAAAGATTCCCAAATAATTCTCATAAATCCTTTGGGACATATCTTCTTCAGATATGTCAAATGCTTCCTTGCCATGTTCTAGAATAATCCACAAATAATTATTTTCCTATTCTGCCCTAAATGGCACTTTGTGACGGAAGTGCTATTTATCTATGCTTGTTTGACCCCAAACTTTTTGGACACTCTTTACTATCCATATCATTGCCACATGCCAAATTTCAACCTCATTTGCCTAGTGAATATTCCTGAGCAATTTTTCAAAGTTTCAGTTCAAACAGAGGCCTTGTGAAGGAAGTGCAAGTTAGGCGCATCCAAATGAGTTGAAATTTTGCAAGCATCTCAATATGATCAAATCATAGCCTCCACTAAATTTTTGCATCATTCAATCATCTATGTGATCACAGCATCAAATCTTTGTTTCTGGTAATTATTTTGGGTTGTGAAGCAATTATAATTTTCATTGCTCCATAATTCATGAATAATTTCCAGAAAATGCTTCTACCTATATGATAGCTCACCACCCAATTTGGGCTCATTTTATCTACCCAATATTTCTCTAGAATTTCTCTCAGTTTCTGTCCAGAGAGGACCACTGTGAAGGAAGTACCATTTTGGTGTGTCCAAATGGTATGAAATTTTTACAGTGTGTTTGTGTATCCAAATAACTCCTAGCCACCAAATTTCAGCTCAATCCAAGCATCCCTTAGAGTGCCACTTCATGATTCATTTTTTGGACTAGTTTGGGCAGTTGTGAAGCAACTATGTCAAATCCTAGTCCAAATCCTTCTAAAATTCACAGGATCATAGTCCTTCCTACCCTAAGCATGGATGGCATCTTTTGATCCTTAGTGGCTATCCCATTTCATCTCAGCTTCATGTCCAAGTTTGCTACAGAAAACTTCTGTGGATCATTCCCATCTACCCACAGTGTTTTTCTTCGAGCCATCACCTCTGAGATAACCTATATTGGAGAGACTATACGTTAGACATGATGTATCGGGCCAGAATGCACCTCGTGTGCCTGTGCACGCGGTGACCACGCGTTTGACATGCCAATGCACGCGCTCTATGCATTGGGGCCCTCTGCATCGTCCGTTTCCCCCTCCCCTCGCCACCTCTCCATGTTCAGAAGCTTCGTCTAGGCCTCACCTTCTCTCTGGACCCCTCTCCCCCTCTGGATTCTTCCCCGACGAGCCGTCCCCGTCGAGAAACAGAGCACGCCCGTGACCGCCATCGTCTTCCCTCCCCTGGCCTTTTCCTCCCGAGCTGTCCCGTCCCTTCTGCTCCTCGTCAGGTCAGCCGCACCACGACGCCGAACTAACCTCCACCCATTCGAGTCCGAGCACTGGAGCTCCGGTGACGTGTCACCGCCGCCGAGCTCGGCCACCCTCATCGTCCGGCTATATAAAGCCACCCCGAGCCTCTCCGAGCATCTCAAGCTCCTCCCCTCACTCCCGGCTCCCTCCCCAACCACTCCATCAAGCTGGAGCACCACTCATCGCCTTCCTCTTCCGCCATGTCCGCCGACTCGGCCACCTCGAATTGGAGCAAGCCAGGCTCTCTCCCCTCCTCCTCTCCCCACCAGTAGATCCACCGAAGCTTGCCGAGCCTCCACACCTATTCGCCTCGTCCCCGGAGCGGCCGTAGCCTCGCCCCAATTCTGGCCTATGGCCTCCGCCGCAGGCACCAAAGCCATCGTCGTCTCGACCTTCTCCGGCACGCGCGGAGCCCCTGGATAGATGCGCTTCTCCACCCTGCGCAGTTTGGTAGCCGGGGCCTCGCCGGAGGTGCCCGGAGCCGGCCAGGGCAGTCGCCAGCGTCGCGCAGCCTCGCCCTCCTCTGTTTTTCGTCGGGGGGGGAGAAGGAAGAAGGAAGGAGGAGAGAGAAAGCTCGGCGGGACCCACCTGGCAGTGACACAAGCCTCGGCCCCGCCACTGCTAGCGCAGATAACTGGAAGCGCATTCTGCGCTTTATGTTTTCCCTGTGGGAAAGCATATTTTGCTGGAATGCGCGACCCGCTGAGCTGCCAGGGGCCTGTCTGTGAATATTTTATTTACAGAATAGTCCCTGGTCTTCAACCCTTCACAACTTTTTGCTCGTAACTCCGATTGAGGTGAATCCAAAGCCTACTTCTTCGTATCATCGAGCTCTATCTTTTGGTGTCATTTTCACTAGGTGGTCCCATAGTGAAAATGACCATTTTGCCCTTGTCCATAAACAGCCTCCTCCGAGAGAGAATTGTTTCCGGCAATCGTCTCCGCGGACTTCCTGCACTTCTTTCCGATGGTTCCTTCATCCCCAGGCAAGCCACGACAGCCACTTGCATGACGGATTTGCAGTAGCTATGGTTTCCTACTTGAATAGTTATTTAATGTGTGCATGTTCTTTTGTCTGAAAATACTGTATATGCTCATGCTGATCTTTATATTCTGTCCATGTGCATCTTGATAGTTATCAAGGGGTCGTTGGTAGCATTATGCTCATGGTTAATACTGGCAGTAGTTCATGCTAAGATGATGACATGTCTACATGTTTCTTTATCATGTGTTCAGTACATCATCATTCAAATTTAACCGGATGTTAATCGAACTCAAACAACTGTTGGCTGAGTCATAGTGCGCCACCGAATCGAGCTCACCAGTGCAACCACACTTGCTGGGATGGGGCAGCCCTAATTCGGTCTATTGTCATGCCTCTCGCTGGTACCTCCAACCAGGGAAGGTTATGAGTGCGTGCTACCTTGATCAGGTAGGCGGCCATAACCTTGTGAACCCAGTTTTGGTATTGAGCTCAGGTCCCCGTTTGGGACAGTTTTGTTTGGCCACGACGGTGGCAGGTGTCGGAAGGACACAGGGGTCACCCATGACATAGCCCAAAGGGGAGTGTGTCGAAGTGGCTGGGAGAGTGCCATGCAATAGATTGGGTTTTGTCGGAACATCGTTGGTCCACCCGAATGGGAGCATGAGGCCATGAGTTCCGTGGTGTGGGTACAGTGTACTAACCTCTGCAGAGTGTATAATCTATCGATAGCCGCGTCCTCGGTTATGGGCACAGTTCGTAGTAGGACACACTATGGGTCAACAGTATAATAATCTTGCTTATAACAACCGGGTTCGATGAGAAAGAAGTTGGTTGATCTTTATGTGATCGCGAGAGGATCACCGTGGTATCGAGGATACCGATGTTGGTTGATCGTGATCACGAGAGGATCACCGTGGTATCGAGCATACCGATGTTGGTTGATCGTGATCACGAGAGGATCACCGTGGTATCATGGATACCGAATTTGGTGGATAGTGTTATCTGGTGATCTCGGGTAAAGACCAAACTCCTTGTGATCATGTTATCACTACGGTATTGTAATACCAAGTTTGGTTGGTCCCGAGGTTATCATGTGGCACGCTCGGTGGTAAGTTCCTACATGTGGTGGTGACGAGGTAACCTCGACAGAGTAAGTTGCATCATGATAGTTGTAACATGTTGCATGTAGTGATATCCTGTTCATATGCCATGCCATGCTTATACAGTTTTAACATCGTCATGTTTACACCTGTTTAACCGGTAAATGCCATGTTGTGCTTGGGTTGCTGTGAGCTTACGAGTACATTCAAAGTACTCACCTGGCGTGTCATGTCAGTTTGCAGGTCATGCCATGATTGCTTGCTTGTCGAGGATTCCAAGTTTGCGAGCTAGGATACGCATTCCAGCCAGAGTCCCTGCGGAGTGGAGTTCACCACCGCCGTCATTATTCCGCTGCCAAGAATACTCCGCTTCCTCGGATTGTTCCGCTGTTAGCATAGAGCTACCCTGGGCAGGCGTTGTATCGCCGTACCGATGTAATCCATGTACACTTGTAACTTTATCCATAGTAATAAAGAGCTGATTTGTTCTATGCCAACAGTGCCGTATTCCAGAAGACTTGTCTCTGGGCTGGAATACGGGGCGTTCCGGTTTCCTCTGAGCCGGGGTGCCACATCTCTACACCTCCTCCCGAAGATCAAGCCTAGAGAGACGCATAACACTATGCATTTTCAAGCTTTTTGGTAACTTGTTGCCAAAGGGGGAGAAAGTGTATAGATCATAGGCTTCGAGAGAGAGTGCTTGCTTCTTTTTGCCATTCTCTTTGCTACTTTTTGTGTGCTTGCTTGGTTCATATTCTATGTTTATGTGTGTGAGATACTTATGGTCATGTGTTTGATATGATGGCATTATTTATCTCTCTTGTATGATCATTCACTTTGCCTTGGTGATGAGTGCATATTTTTCATATTCCATCATTTTGAGCGCTCCACCAAGATGTATGTGACATGGAAGAGTAACCCATGATCCTAATCGATTGTGCATTTGCATTCAAAAGAAAATTTTAAATAATGCACAAATTTAGGGGGAGCTCTTGCTTATCACATACTTCTCAAAGCGACGATATACTTCATTCTTATTATCCTGTGTCGAAGCTTTGATCTATTTGTTGTCATCAATTACCAAAAAGGGGGAGATTGAAAGTGCAACTAATCCCTGGGTGGTTTTGGTAATTCTTAACAACATATAGCTCATTGAACTAATACTCTTTCAAGATGATCATTTCAGAAAGTTCAATGATTGGCATGGCATGGACTAGAGATGTGGACCCCTCAAAATGCTAAGGACATATATTGGCTCAAGCTCAAGACTCTACTCTTTTCATTTTAGTGATCCAAGATCACATTGAGTCCATAGGAAAGCCAATACTATTAAAAGGGGGTGAGGTGTTGCTTAATGGCTTGCTTGCTCAAAATGCTTAGTGATATGCTCCAAAACCCTCAACCACTTTCTCATATCCACATATGTCCCAAACCAAAAGTCAATCTCGGCCCCACCGATTTGATCTATCCGGCACCACCGAGTTCATTTGACATAGCCACTGCCAGAAACCCTAATCAGTTCGGTCTCACCGATAGGGGTCTCGGTCTCACCGAGATGGGATTGCTAACTCTCTGTTTCCCTTCATAACGTTTCGGTCTAACCGAGATGAGCGATCGGTCCCACCGAGTTCGCAATGCAAACTCTCTGTTTCCTCTTCGTAACATTTCAGTCTCACCGAAATGAGCGATCGGTCCCACGGAGTTTGCCTGACCAACTCTCTGTTTACCTATTATAGAAATCGGTCTCACCGAGTTCATGTGATTGGTCTCACCGAGATTACGTTATGCCCTAACCCTAATGAAATCGGTCTCACCGAGTTGACATGTCGGTCCCACCGAAAATCCTAACGTTCACATTTTTGAACTAAATCGGTCTGACCGAGTTTCACTATTCGGTCCCACCGAGTTTGGTAAATTGTGTGTAACGTTTAGATTTTGTGTGGAGGCTATATATACCCCTCCACCCTTCCTCCATTCATGGGGACAGCTATCAGAACATGCCTACACTTCCAGCATTCATTTTCTGAGAGAGAACCACCTACTCATGTGTTGAGACCAAGATATTCCAATCCAACCACAAGAATCTTGATCTCTAGCCTTCCCCAAGTTGCTTTCCACTCAAGTCATCTTTCCACCATATCCAAATCTATGAGAGAGAGTTGAGTGTTGGGGAGACTATCATTTGAAGCACTAGAGCAAGGAGTTCATCATCAACACACCATCTATTACCTTTTGGAGAGTGGTGTCTCCTAGATTGGTTAGGTGTCACTTGGGAGCCTCCGTCAAGATTGTGGAGTTGAACCAAGGAGTTTGTACGGGCAAGGAGATCGCCTACTTCGTGAAGATCTACCCAAGTGAGGCAAGTCCTTCGTGGGCGATGGCCATGGTGGGATAGACAAGGTTGCTTCTTCGTGGACCCTTCATGGGTGGAGCCCTCCGTGGACTCGCGCAACCGTTACCCTTCGTGGGTTGAAGTCTCCCTCAATGTGGATGTACGATAGCACCACCTATCGGAACCACGCCAAAAATCTTCGTGTCTACATTGTGTTTGCTCCCTCCGAACTCCTCCCCTTTACCTTCATATGAAATGATTTACATTCCGCTGCTATACTCTGAGAATTGCATGTGTAGGTTGATTGCTTGACTTGTGCTAAGTTGCTAAAATCTGCCAAGACTTAAAATTTGGAAAAGGCTAGATTTTTATTTGGTTAAGTAGTCTAATCACCCCCCCCCCCCTATAGACATACTTTCGATCCTACAGCCGGACTGGCCGAAGCCGGCCGGCCACGCCGGCCAGATGGCGGGGGAGGTTCTTGCCGGCGCCGATCGCCCGGAGCCGGCTCGTTGCCCAGGTCGTCGCCAGCTATCAGGGCGCGGTCCCGTCGGGTTCGGGTTCTCCCGGACTGGGCTTCACTGGAGCGCGGGGAAGACGATGTGTTCCACTGCTCGGGGGCCTTGGAGCGGTGCGAACCTGCTACGTGTTCGCAGCGGAGAGAAGTTCACGCATGCGCTGCAGGCGCCCCTGTAGCTCCTCGCCCTACAGGAGTTCCAGGCCTAATGCGTCCGCCTCCACGGCGCGCATGTTCTTGACGGGGGTGTCGTAGACGGGTGAGACCACGCCCAGCGCACGGCCGATGGCGCCGCCACGGGTCCGCACCTCTGCAACCCGGCTGGGCTCGGCCACGGCCAACGTGAAGTCGTACGCGGTGCCGCGCTCCCGCTGGGCGGACTCCAGCCGGCGCTGCGTAGCAACAAGCATCGCGGCCTTGTCCAGCAGGCACACGCGCTCCTCGTCGAGCCGAGCTCCGGCCTGGGTGGTGTCGACATTGGTGGCGATGGGGATGCTGAGGTTCTGCAGCGTGGCACGCAGCGGGCCGGCCGTGCTGGCGCGAGCGGCTACAGCCTTGGCCGTAGCGGACTTCCTCGCGGTGCTAGACGAAGTGGAAGTAGAGCCGGTGACGAGCACCTCCACGTGGGTGCAGAGATCCGCCACGTCGCTGGAGATGTCGCTGCCAACGGGGACAGGCGAGTCGATGACGTCGAGCACCTCGCTGGGGTACTCGTCGGGGGCGAGCGCGACAGAGACGCGCAGCGCGCGGAAGCGGACGACGGATGAGGTGGCGAAGCCGGCCAGTGCCACGCCGAGCGCGGGGACAGAGCCATCCATGATGCGGTTGCCGGAGTCAGTGAAGGGCCTCGTTTGGAACATGACTCCGGCCGGTGCCATGAGCTGCCCCATGGTGGGCGCCAACTGTCGTCGTGATCTCACGGCAGATGCCATGGGATGGCTAAAAGAGGGGACAGACACAAGGGCACCGGTGGGCTCCAGAGGCGAGGTTGGCACGAGCAAGTGTGTGACATGAGACGTACGCAGGTTCGGGGCTCTCCGGAGAGATAACACCCCTATTTCTATCGAGTGTGGTTTATATGAAGTGGATACAGGCTTGCTCCTAGAGCTGTTCTGGGGAGGAAGGAAGGCAGGCCAGTGCATATGTTGTTCCCTCTCCGTGTGTGTGTGAGTGTGAGTTCTACTAGAGTTGGCTGAGTTGAACCCCTCTGCATGGGGGGCACCGGGGGGTCTTATAGGCTGGCCCCCCGGGGTTACAATGGTAATGTTACATGGGCGTGGGGCCCTGGTGACAGCGTCTAGGATCCAACAGTGGGGGCCTCCGACCCGCTGGGTCCGCTGGGCGCGGGTACGGCTGGCTGTTGGGTACTGTGGTATGCCTCACCAAGCGTTATGGCCGGGTTGTGGCACCCGGCCGGCTCGCACTGGGGAGCCGGCCAGGGGCGAGCCGGATTGAGGGGCTTCGCCAGCCCTGATGTTTTTGAAAGAGATCCAGGTTTCGTTGCCTGCCCGGGGGCCATCCCCCCCGACAGCAATGCTATACTATCAGGCTGTGATCACTCGGGAGGTGATCACGGGTATATACATACATACATACATACATACATACATACTATACTTGATACATGTTGTGACTAAAGTCGGGTCGGCTCGTAGAGTACCCGCGAGTGATTTACGAATGTGGGGGCTGAAGGGACATGTGGTTCCATCCAGGTAGTGGTGGACCAAGGTTCCCAACGCTCCCCTTGAGTGATACCTTGTGGCGGAGCGATAGGGCAGGTTGAGACCACCCAGGAGAGAGGTGGGCCTGGTCCCTGGTCAGCGTCCACAGTTACTTCTAAATAACACGCTTAACGAGTTTGGATATTTGATCTGAGTTGGTCGTTGGCCATATAGGCACTAACCGCCACGTGGGACAAGATATGGGCAACCGGTGTTGTAGTATCAGCTGAAGCTTTCTAGACGTCAGCGACTGAGCGGCGCGCGCCTGGGTGGTCCGCGTAAAGCAACCGCCTTTGTAATGGAGGTTGCCAGGACTGATCCCTGCCGCGTACGCAACGTGCAGGAGTGCAACGGGTGATGGGCCCAAGACCCCTGCGCGCTTAGGATTTAGACCGGCGTGTTGACCTCTCTGTTGGGCCTAGGTAGGACTGCGACTTGTTGATCTTCCAAGGCCGGACATGACCCAAGCAAGTGTGCTCGGCCAAAGGGATCGAGCTTGTCGGGTAATGTGGTGCACCCTTGCAGGGAAGTTGATCTATTCAAATAGCCGTGTCCATGGTAATAGGACACTTGGAGTTGTATTCTGACCTCTGACAACTAGAACTAGATACTTAATAAAACACACCCAGAGAAGTTCAAGAGACAACCCAACAATTGCTCTCTCGCAGGGTGTCGAGGAGAGGATCGTCGGATAGGATTATGCTATGCGATGATACTTGGTTAACTTACCTTCTACTCTCTTCTACTGCTTCAAGAGGGAGGCTGCCAGAAGCGTAGTCTTAGATAGGACTAGCTTCTCCCCCTCTTATTCCAGCATTCTGCAGTTCAGTCCATAGATACTACCCATTTTATTGATACTGATGCATATGTAGTGTAGATCTGATGTAAGTCTTGCGAGTACTTTGGATGAGTAATCACGATTGCTTTGCTTCCCCCTTTTTCCCCTATACCCGGTTGCTGCGATCATATGTCGGAGCCTAGGAGCCAGACGCCACTATCAACGACTACCACTACTCCGACAGAGCTTACTACTACATGCAGTCCATTGACGACCAGGAGTAGTTTAGGAGGATCCCAGGCAGGAGGCCTGCGCCTCTTCGATATGTATCCCTGTTTGTGCTAGCCATCTTATGGCACCTTGTTTAACTTTATGTCTGTTCTCAGATATTGTTGCTTCCGCTGACTCATTTATGATCGAGCTTATGTATTCGAGCCCTCGAGGCTCCTGGCTTGTAATATGAAGCTTGTATGGCTTTATTTGTGTTTAGAGTTGTGTTGTGATATATTCCCGTGATTCTCTGATCTTGATCGTACACGTTTGCGTGTATGATTAGTGTACGATTGAATCGGGGGCGTCACAAGTTAGTATCAGAGCCAACTGCCTGTAGGAACCCCCCTTTCCAACTCCTTGGCCGAAGTTGAGTCTAGTCATTGAATTTTTTTTACTAACATTGATGTGTGGCTAACGGGCCCTCATCACAAATGGGTGGTATTAGGATCTTTTATTCCTCGTCCTTACTCTGGGACTCTGATCTCCCTTCTATTCGGGTTAAACGATTTTACTTAATCTAACTTTAGGTTCTTGTAACTACTTCCTCCCGAAGAGCCCCTTCATTCCAGATGATCGCCTGCTTTACCAGAAGACTTCGAAGATATTCTCCGATGTTCTCCCGAGAACATGTGTTCATCGCTTTTGCAATTCCCTTCCACCGTTAACCCCTATGGATAACTACTTACACATGTCGTTCATACTTCCATTCCCAGTTGCTTTTGTTATTACAGATACATCAAATCATTCTCCGACTTTTAAGAATCTCTGATGCCATTGCCTTGAAGTTCCTTGCTGCATGAATACCCCTATGAATAATTCTTCACACTTATCGAGGAATTTTTCATTACTAGTTGTTCATATGATTCATGAGATACATTGAAATACTATTTGATCTTCCGGTAATCCTCTGCCAACTATTGCTCTGCAAATCCTTGTCTGCTTGCATTATGGTTACATTCCATATGTCTAGCAATATTCATTAGTATCCTTTCCATCATCATTTTGAGCCTTTGATTTGATATGTTTGTGAATGGTCGCAATCATCAGTCGAAACTAGAATTCATCCTTTCAGCTCAGACGTCACTCCGGACATGAGCTGGTTTTCTGCAAATCAAACCTAGATTGATTGTTGATCTATGTCTATTCAACTTACTTATCTTTTGATCAGAGCTTCAGCTTCTGATCCTCCAATTTCAAAATCTCAATTCCTTTGTATTCAAGCCTCGAATTATTCAGGTAATTCAATAATTTGATGCCTTTGCATTCTTTCTTCTTCTGGTTGAGTACCATTACTCACATCAGATCATTTGTGGTCCGCTAGATCCCTTGGTGGATTATTATCCGATAGTTCCGCATATTTAAAATCCTTGTGGGTTCTTCCCCTATCACAAATGCCTTCGGCAATGTGGTATCATTTAATTCTTGCCGTCTGTATTCTACCTTGAGATGTTATCTATTGCCCCTATAAGTTTGTTGTACAGATTCTTACAATGTCCCATTGGGTTGTGTATATGCCTTCACTATATGTGAGAACCCAAAAGTCTTAATGGGACATATCCTTCAGGTATTCAACCAGTTAAACTTTCAAACTCTAAACATTTTTAACAGAGAGCAATGCCTGAGAAGTTGTGTGTTGGAGAAGTGGGAGTCGACCTTGAACTTTACGTTCATGCCCATGGACACGATGTAAATCTTATCATGGAAGCTTCTCGTAAAAATAACCATCCCCTTCTTATAAATTCATCTTGTATTTTAATTGGGTCCTTTGCAACCGTGGTTCCGACCATGATTGTTTTTCTTTGATCCCATTTCTCGGACAAGTTAAAGCGCTTGTCTTCTGCAGATCAATATGCTTGCCCAACCTCGATTCTGCTCTACCTTCGAGTATTACCCTCTGGTGTCTTGATAATATCACATAACCTTGTTTCTTATTATGAGTCTTCTTCAAGTATTAAATTTCCATTTATTCCAATTTTCCTGGGTTCTGAGTTGTTAGTCACTCAGGGACACCCATAACTAAATTGAGTCCGCACTGCGATTCAACAACTCTTGGTAATCTTCATTGCTTACGAGTTTGTGCTCGATCATGTCATTCCTACCCTGATCGGCTACATCATTATTGTGCTAATTTTAAATATGCTACCTGGTCCTTCTTCCCGGAGCACAACTTTCAACGATGAGCTAAATTAAGTCGATCTTCCTCATCATATCATTCCATCTCAAACAGCAAGCTTGAATCCGAGTTTGTGTCGTATCCGTGGTTCCAATAACCTTTCGCTTCATCATTTCTTTGGCTTGATGTCATCGCCGATCGATTACATCTTCATGAAACCTCTCAACAAAATGTGTCGTGATCATCGTCAACATTTTGACTTCTTTCAAGTTGTGAATCATATTCATGATGAGAAGTACCATCCTTGACCCTCGGTAATTTGTGTTGTCATCGACAACATCCTTACCTTCTTTCCAACACAATTTGTTCATGTTATGGAGTTCATTGCTATCCAGCTTATGTTATGTGCTCCCTTGGAGTATTACCATCTTTTAACTCAAGAATGTTGTGATAATTTCGCCACCTCTTAAGAATTCTTGATACAAGTGACACTTCTCGCCATCTCCATTCATTATTGATCCCCGTGTTGTTTCTAACCGGAATACCGACCATTGAACTATGATGTGTGAGTTTAAAACTTCTAGAAACCCTATTGCTTGAAGTTAATGGTCGATAGTTTCATTCTTAGTCTATTGGTTATTGAATCACCATTCTTACATGGACCGTGCTACTTAGTCCATCTTTCCAGGTTCATGTTTACTTGTGGATGTTCTCCTCGAACATACTTCATTATATACTTCAGTATGTCTAATATTGTCACCTCGTTCACTTAATTGTGGAAATCCATGTTTATGGAAATCTCGATGAGTTGTTGCTGAGCCCATCGGCCACATCCTCATCTTTTCCATGATGAAATTGTACGAGCTGTTCTAGCAGTTTCTGCTGGATCCTTTGTGTTTCCGAAGTCTGACCTTTACCTGCTGACCATGTCGATGCTATCCCGAAGCATGTCTGTGGTACTCCGATCATCAACAAGAACATTGGAAGCGCAATGCTAAAAAGTTTCTTGATCAATTATCCAAACACCATGGTATGGGTAAACATCATAAATTCCTTGCCCCTTTGTCTAAATGGTTACATACTTGGAGCCCTATCATTAATATCATGCTCTTCCTTTCCTTGAGGAAGATATACTCTTGATATGCGGGTATAAACACATTGTCCTTTGCATTGGTTTGTTTAATCTGATAATCACATTTTCCTTTCCATTGTTTTGTTTAACCTTTCATGTCATCTATAAGATATAAGCATAAATATTTCCCTGCTTATGTAAACACCTCGATGCACAACTTGATCAGTATAACCCTGTTACTATTGTTTATGACATTCCGGTAACCGCCGGTGGACGAGAACTTTGCCTATTGGTTCGCCTCGTTTCAACGAGCAGGAAAACAGTTCTCTTCATCCCTCGCCCTTGGTACCAACGTTGTTTCCAACATAACCAACAGGCTATCCTCTGACATGCCTTGCTATCATGATCGTGCAAGATGTCAGCCCCCCTATCTAGTTTTAACCCACATGGTGGGCCCATAACCCATAGTTCCACAGGATCGAAACCTGACTCTCATGTATACCCCTGTTTCTAAAAGTTATTCCTCACACTTGGCTTCATATGTAATTCATGAGCCATCTTTCGAGAGATTATCAATTCTGGTATTAGACACAATACTTACTCCCGTTGCTCTGAAACCCTTTCACACTCTGTTTCGGGCATCGAACGATTACCTACCCGCTTGAACTCCTTATTATATATATTTGTACCTTGCTCTTGATGTTTTCTTAAGTTTCAATTCGAGAGATACCTCTGCCACATTCCCTGAGTTATCCACCAGGTAATCGCCCTTGTAAAGGCTTGTCCTTCCGGAGTTATCCCCTTATCCTTTACGTAAGTACGATGGAGTTCCCAAAGAAAGGATGACAACTTCATCATAATGACCTGAAGCAGTGAGTTGAAGACATCATCTAAAGGGATCAAGTTCTTCGAGAAGAGCAACCAAGGACGAGAAGACTCGTTAGAATTTCGTAACCAATTCCTTCCCCTTTACTCTACCTCTTGAATCTCGGGACGAGATTTCTTGTAGTGGAGGAGATTTCTAACATTTTACTAAGCCAATTGCCACTTGATTAAAATTCAAGTCAAATTCAAATTCAAGTAACAAGTCAAATTATAGTTTCATAAAACAGTGAATTAAAAATGTTCAAAAGGTTACAAATATTCACTAACTATTTAACAATCAGTAACCAACATTTTATAAAGTAACTAAGTGCCCTAAAACAATTAAAACAGGGGCCAAAACAATATTTTAATTGCATTTAAAATTATAAAAAATTCCAAACTATTTTTAAATAAATGCCAAACTTTTGTGGCAGTGTTCTAATTTGCAATGTTAATTTTGGTGCAAGTCTCATATTTTATAAACCTAAAATAATGTTGAAAATAAATAAATAAAAAAGATAAAACAGAAAAGAATAAAAAAAGAGAAAAGGCTCAGGCCACTATGCACTGGGCCTAGTGCACAGTGCCTGGCCCACTGGCCCAGCCCGCTATGCACCACCCATCGTCTCCCTCCTCTCCCGGTAACACTCGGCCGGGCGGTCGCCGTCCCCGCCGAACCTGCTCGTCGCCCACCCCCCCCCCGGGCGCTGGCAGCCCTAACACGCCCGTTCTCCTCCCTTCCTTCTCTCTCGCGTCATTCTCCTCCCCTCAGCTTGCGCCTGAGATGGCCATCGCCTCCACTGCTCGTCCATGTGGCCACCGGCCACCATTCGTCGTTCCGAGCTGTCGAGGAGCTCAGGCGAGGTCGTCTCCTTCGTCTTCGCCACTGGATCGAGGCCGAGGTGCACCGACGACATTGCTCGCGCCAATCCCCTTCGTCAGCCGCCGCCCCTATCTCGCCGTCGATCCGGCCGTCCTCCGACCCCCCTGGCTCCCCTGAGCCCCCTACGAGCTTCGCTGTAAGCCGCTGCGCCGGTCGCGCTCCTCCCTTTTCGCTTTGGCCGTCCCCATCATCGAGTCCGTCGAGCTCCGCCCGTAGCCGCCGTCGGTTGTCGCCGCTTCCATCGTTGCTGGCCACGCCTGCATGCGTTCCTTGCACCTCTACATGAGCCTCGCTACGCTCGTTCTCTAGGTGCTCGCGGCTGATCTTTTTGGTCGCCGGAGCCGTCGATTTTGTGCGGGCCGCCGCGCTGTGTGGTCGCCGGCGAGAACCACCGCCTTAGCGCGGTAGTTAACCACTAACCTGGGCCCTAATGCACCCATGTGACACTGACCTATGGGCCCGCCTAGTTAATTAAAGTAACTAACTAAATTAGTTTAGCTAACAGTGAATGACAGGTGAGCCCCTAGCTATTTAAATAGATTAATTATAAACCTGTTTTATTTAACAGTCACTGACAGTGGGACCCCGCTGTTCAGTTTGACCAGTCAACTGCCAGTATTGACTGCTAACTGGGCTTTGACTGGCCCCACATGTCATTGACTATGGCTAGCTCAGCCCTATGTAATAAAAGTATTTCACTGTTTATTTTTCGAGTTTAATAATTCCAGAAATTCAGAAAATGTTTAGATCTTTGAAAATTCATATAAATTAATCCGTAAGTCAGATGAAAATAATTTATATATGAAAATCGATCAGAAAAATATGACGTTTCCGCTTGTGCCTTCCGTTCGTCTGTCACATGCCCCTAGCATAGCAAACATGGAACCGTCACCCTCCGTTTCATCTGTCCGAAAATGCCTAACACCGGGAATACTTTCCCGGATGTTTCCCCCTTCGCCAGTATCACGTAGTACTGCGTTAGGTCACCCCTAGCACCGCTTATTGCTATGTCATGCATCAGTTTGCATTGTATTTATTGTTTCTTCCCCCTCTTCTCTCTGGTAGACTTCGAGACTGACACCACTGCTGCTCCGATCGACTACGATGTTGACGACCCCTCCTTCTCAGGAGAGCTTCTAGGCAAGCAAAACCTCCTTGATCATCCCGATACCGCCTACTCCTTCTCTCTACTGCTTGCATTAGAGTAGTGTAGCAGTTGTTGTTTATTAGTTGATCCTATTTTGTTGCATAGCCTGTCCTTGTTACTACTGTTGTTCCCTTTACCTGCAATCCTATAAATGCTTAGTATAGGATGCTAGTACTTCATCAGTGGCCCTACATTCTTGTCCATCTGCCATGCTATACTATCGGGTCGTGATCACTCGGGAGGTGATCACGTGTATATACATACATACATACTATACTTGATACATGTTGTGAGTAAAGTCGGGTCGGCTCGTAGAGTACCCGCGAGTGATTCACGAATGTGGGGGCTGAAGGGACAGGTGGTTCCATCCAGGTAGTGGTGGACCTGGTTCCCGACGCCCCTCCTGAGTGTTACCTTGTGGCGGAGCGACAAGGCAGGTTGAGACCACCGAGGAGAGAGGTGGGCTTGGTCCCTGGTCGGCGTCCGCAATTACTTCTGAATAACACGCTTAACGAGTTTGGATATTTGACCTGAGTTGGTCGTTGGGCATATACGCACTAACCGCCACGTGGGACAAGATATGGGCAACCAGCGTTGCAGTATCAGCCGAAGCTTTCCAGACATCGGCGACTAAGCGGCGCGCGCCAGGGTGGTCCGCGTAAAGCAACCGCCTTTGTAATGGAGGTTGCCAGGACTGATCCCGGCCGCGTACGCAACATGCAGGAGTGCAACGGGCGATGGTCCCAAGACCACTACGTGCTTAGGATTTAGACCGGCATGCCAACCTCTTTGTTGGGCCTAGGTAGGGCTGCGACGTGTTGATCTTTCGAGGCCGGACATGACCCAGGAAAGTGTGCCCGGCCAGAGGGATCGAGCGTGTCAGGTAATGTGGTGCACCCCTGCAGGGAAGTTGATCTATTTGAATAGCCGTGTCCATGGTAACAGGACGCTTGGAGTTGTATTCTGACCTCTGACAACTAGAACCAGATACTTAATAAAACACACCCAGATAAGTTCCAGAGACAACCCGGTGATCGCTCTCTCGCAGGGTGTCGAGGAGAGGATCGTCGGGTAGGATTATGCTATGCGATGAGACTTGGTTAACTTACCTTCTACTCTCTTCTACTACTTCAAGAGGGAGGCTGCGAGAAGCGTAGTATTCGATAGGACTAGCTTCTCCCCCTCTTATTCCAGCATTCTGCAATTCATTCCACAGATGCTACCCCTTTATTGATACCGATGCATATGTAGTGTAGATCTGATGTCAGTCTTGCGAGTACTTTGTATGAGTACTCACGGTTGCTTTCCTTCCCCCTTTTCCCCTATACCCGGTTGCTGCCATCAAATGTCGGAGCCAGACGCCACCGTCGACGACCAGGAGTAGTCTAGGAGGATAACAGGTAGGAGGCCTACGCCTCTTTGATCTATATCCCTATTTTTGCTAGCCATCTTATGGCACCTTGTTTAACTTTATGTCTGTACTCAGATATTATTGCTTCCGCTGACTCGTTTATGATCAAGCTTATGTATTCGAGCCCTCGAGGCCCCTGGCTTGTAATATGAAGCTTGTATGGCTTTATTTGTGTTTAGAGTTGTGTTGTGACATCTTCCCGTGAGTCCCTGATCTTGATCGTACACGTTTGTGTGTATGATTAGTGTATGATTGAATCAGGGGCGTCATAAGATACTACACCAGTCATTCGTCAAGATAAAAGACCTCGCCGCAGTAGGGCAGACCTCGATAACACAGTAAACACACGGCCGACGCCCACCTCACCACCCTTAGCCACATCAGAGGAGGCCGTGATGGCGGTTCACACCCAAGACTAGATACAGCCGCTACATACTTACATGACCAAAGGCGAGCTCCCTCAAGATAAAAAAGAGGCATGACGGATTGTCTGCCGCTCCAAGGCCTACATGATCATCAATGGCGAGCTGTAAAAACACAACGAGGTAGGCGTTTTCCATCGATGTGTATCAGAAGAAGAAGGGAAAAAGCTCCTTGAAGAAATACATACTGGGGCTTGTGGCCATCACGCAGCCCCCAGAATAATTGGAGCAAAGCCCTTCAGGCATGGCTTCTTCTGGCCTCAGGCGATGCATGACGCCGAGGAGATTGTCCGCAGTTGTGAGGACTTTCAACGGTTGGCCAACAAAACACACATGCCGGCCTCAGCCTTGAAGATGATACCACTCACGCTATGGGGGCTGGACATGGTTGGCAAGCTCACGCCCTCGCCAGGAGGCCAAACCAGTGACAAACGCAGAGGCCGACACAACGGTCAAGTTCACCTCCGGCCTCATACACTGCTTCGGCAACCCGCTGATACGTCTCCAATGTATCTATAATTTTTTATTGTTCCATAATATTATAGTATCAATCTTGGATGTTTACTATGCAATTATAAATCATTTTTTGGGACTAACCTATTAACCTAGTGCCGAGTGCCAGTTGTTGTTTTTTGCTTGTTTTTGGCTTTTTAGGAAATCAATATCAAACAGAGTCCAAACGGATAAAAAACTTTGGATTAATTTTTTCTGGACTAGAAGGGACCCTAGAAGCTTCGGGACAAGACCTAACGAGCCACGAGGGAGCGACAAGCTCAGGAGGCGCGCCCCAGGGGGGCACGCCCCCAGGCTTATGGGCCCCTCGTGGCACCTCTTGACCTAATTCTGCCTCTATAAATTCCCAAATATTGCCCACACATCAGAGAGCCACCCAAAATACTTTTTCCGCCGCTGCAAGTTTCTATTCTCGTGAGATCCCATCTACAGGCCTTTTCTGGTACTCTGCCGGAGGGAGAATCAATCACGGAGGGGCTCAACATCAACCTTGCTGCCCTTCCGATGATGTGTGAGTAGTTTACCACAGACCTACGGGTCGATAGCTAGTAGAAGGATGGCTTCTTCTCTCTCTTTTTGAGATCTATTCGATGTTCTTGGAGATCTATTCGATGTAATCCCTTTTTGCGGTGTGTTTGTTGGGGTCCGATGAATTGTGGGTTTATGATCAGATTATCTATGAATATTATTTGAGTCTTCCCTAAACTCTTTTATGCATGATTATTATAGATTTGTATTTCTCTCTGATTTATTGATTTGGTTTGGCCAACTAGATTGATTTAGCTTGCAATGGGAGAGGTGCTTTGTAATGCGTTCAATCTTGCGGTGATCTATATCCTAGTGATAGAAGGGGACAAGACACGTATTTGTATTATATCCATTAAGGGTAAAATGATAGGATTTATTCATATTGATTGAGTTTACTTTGTCTACATCATGTCATCTTGCTTAAGGCGTTACTCCGTTCTTTATGAACTTAATACTCTAGATGCATGCTGGATAGCGGTCGATGTGTGGAGTAATAGTAGTAGATGTAGGCAGGAGTCGGTCTACACGTCTCGGATGTGATGCCTATATACATAATAATTGCCTTGGATATTGTCATAATATATTCGCTTTTCTATCAATTGCCCAACAGTAATTTGTTTACCCACCGTATGCTATTTTCAAGAGAGAAGCCTCTAGTGAAAACTATGGCCCCGGGTCTATTTTCATCATATATAAAAATCCAAAAATACCTTGCTGTAATTTATTTACTTTTATTTTATTTTGTGTTTTTGTTTATCTATCTATCACTAGGTGATTTGATCCTTGCAATTAACTGCCAAGGGATTGACAACCCCTTGTTTGCGTTGGGTGCAAGTATTTGTTATTTTGTGTGTAGGTACTGTAACAAGGTGTTGCGTGGTTCTCCTACTGGATTGATAATCTTGGTTATTAACTGAGGGAAATACTTATCTTTACTGTACTGCATGATGCTCTCCTCTTCGGGGAAATCCCAACGCAGCTCACAAGTAGCAGGAAGAATTTCTGGCGTCGTTGTCACGGAGACATCATCAACATCTATCAAGTACCATCGCATAAACTTTAATCTCCTTGCATTTACATTATTTGCCATTTGCCTCTCGTTTTCATCTCCCCACTTCTAAAATGTTTTCAGAAAAGCACAATTTTTTTTCCATTTGCCTTTTTGCTTGTTCGCTTGTTTGCTTGCTTTGTCGCGATGTCTCAAGAAAATACCAAGTTGTGTGATTTTTCCAATACTAATAATAATGATTTTATTAGTACTCCGATTGCTCCTCCCGCCAATAGTGCGGAGTCTTGTGATATTAATGCCTCTTTGGTAAATCATGTTATGAAAGAACAATTTTCTGGTAGCCCTAATGAAGTTGTTGCATCCCATCATAACACTTTCGTTGACTTGTGTGATGTGCAAAAGAAAAAAGATATGGATAATGATATACTCAAATTAAAATTATTTCCGTTCTCACTACGAGATCATGATAAAACTTGGTTTTCATCTTTGCCTCGAAAAAGTATTGATTCTTGGGATAAGTGTAAAGATGCTTTCAAGTATTTTCCTCCCGCGAAAATTATTTCTCTTAGAAATCAAATTATGAATTTTAAGCAACTTGAGCATGAACATGTTGCCCAATCTTGGGAAAGGATGAAATTAATGAAACTAAATTGCCCTACTCACGGTTTAAGTGTATGGAGGATCATACAAAAAATTTATGCGGGATTGAACTTTGTTTCTAGAAATCTTTTAGATTCCGATGCGGGGGGTACTTTTATGGAAATCACATTAGGAGAAGCTATAAAATTGCTTGATAATATTATGGCAAATTATTCACAATGCCATACTGAAAGAACTCCTACTAGTAAAAAAAGTGAATTTTGTTCTAGAAATTAGTACTTTGAGTGATAAAGTAGATGCGCATATGAAAATGGTTGCTAGTAAGAGTGCTCATACTACTCCTAATGATGTGCCATTATCTACTTTGATTGAGAAAAATAATGATCCCGTAGATGTGAATTTTGTCTCATGAAATAATTTCAATAGTAATGCTTATAGAGGTATTTTTAATCCTAGGCCGTTTCCTGGAAATTCATCTAATAATTATGGCAATTCCTATGGTAATTCTTATAATAATAATAATAATAATAATAATAATAATAATAATAATAGGATGCCCTCTGATCTTGAAAATAATATTAAAGAATTTATTAATGCTCAAAAGGTTTTCAATACTATGATAGAGGAAAAATTGAGTAAACTTGATGATATGTCTAGGAGCATGGATATAATTGTTCATGATGTGGAAAATCTCAAAACTAATTTTTTCCACCCAAGCTTGATATTAGTGAGTCTATTAAGCTCTTTATGTTTCTGCAGGATCGAAAGTATGTCTAGAGGGGGGTGATTAGACTACTTGACAAAATAAAACCTAGACTTTTCCCAATTTTAGTTGTAGGCAGATTTTAGTGATTACGACAAGTCAAGCAATCAACCTACACATGCAATTCTAAGAGTATAGCGGCGGAAAGTAAAATATTGCACAGGAAGGTAAAGGGAAGGGTTTGGAGAAGGCAAACATAATGGGGACACGAAGATTTTTGGCGTGGTTCCGATAGGTGGTGCTATCGTACGTCCATGTTGATGGAGACTTCAACTCATGAAGGGTAACGGCTGCGCGAGTCCACGGAGGGCTCCACCCACGAAGGGTCCACGAAGAAGCAACCTTGTCTATCCCACCATGGCCATCGCCGACGAAGGACTTGCCTCTCTAAGGTAGATCTTCACGAAGTAGGCAATCTCCTTGCACTTACAAACTTCTTGGTTAAACTCCACATCATGTCGGAGGCTCCCAAACGACACCTAACCAATCTAGGAGACACTGATAACCCACAAGTATAGGGGATCGTTTGTAGCCTTTTTCGATAAATAACAGTGTCGAACCCAACGAGGAGCTAAAGGTAGAACAAATATTCCCTCAAGTTCTATCGACCACCGATACAACTCTACGCACGCTTAACATTTGCTTTAACTAGAACAAGAATAAAACTAGAAGTACTTTGTAGGTGTGGATAGGTTTGCAAGATAATAAAGAACATGAAAATAAAAGTTAGGTGTTGTTTAAATAAAGAAACAATTAAGTTTAGTAAAATGAGTGTGGATTGGTGGTGGTAGGATTTGCGGAATTGTCCCTTAGCAATTGACTATGTTGCTAGACCGATAGCAAGTTTTTATGTGGGAGAGGCCGCTGCTAGCATGTCGTCCCTTACATGGAATTCTATGCACTTATGATTGAAACTATTAGAAAGCATCCGCAACTACTAACGTTCATTAAGGTAAAACCCAACCATAGCATTAAGATATATATTGGTCCCCCTTCAATCCCGTATGCATCAATTTCTATGGTAGGCTGAAGCTGCTGTCACCCTTGCCCTCCAATGCATAGTCCTATCAACATACAACTAACCCTATGGTGTGATCCACACACATGCTCATATGATGGGCACCAAAGGACAACAACATAACCACAAGCAAATTAAACCAACCATAGCAATTCACCAATTACCGGTAGGACAACAAAAATCTACTCAGACATCATAGGATGGCAACATATCATTGGATAGTAATATGAAGCATAAAGCACCATGTTCAAGTAGAGGGTACAGCGGGTTGCGAGAGAATAGACCAATGAATATAGATGGGGGAAGGTGATGAAGATGTTGGTGAAGATGACGGAGTTGTTGGAGTAGATGGCCGTCACACGATGATTGCCCCGGCGGCGTTCCGGTGCCACCGGGAGAGAGCCCCCCCCCCCCCCCCCCCCCCCCCCCCCCCCCCCCCCCCCCCCCCCCCCCCCCCCCCTCCTTCTTCTTCTTCTTCCTTGGCCTCCCCCCTAGATGGGAGGAGAGTTCCCCCTCTGGTCCATGGTTGCCATGGCGGCGGAGGGACAGGAGCCCCTCCTAGATTGGATCTATCCCTCTGTGTTCTCTTCTGTTTTGCGTTCACGTTTTCTGGCCGAAAATCATTTCTTATATTCCCGAAGATCCGTAACTCCGATTGCGCTGAGATTTTAACACGATTTTTTTCCGGATATAAGCTTCTTTGCGCCCGAAGTAGAGCTCCAACCGACTTACAAGGAGGGCACAACCCACCACCACGCGCCTGGGCTGCCTAGCGCGCCCAGGTGTCTTGTGGTGGCTGTGGGCCCCCGTTTGCGATGATTCCACCTCCCAAAAATCACAAATATTCCAAAATAAATCCCCGTAGATTTTTATCGTGTTTGGACTTCGTTTGATATGGATATTCTGCGAAACAAAAAACATGCAACAAACAGGAACTAGCACTGGGCACTGGATCAATAGGTTAGTCCAATAAATCATATAAAATGTTGCCAAAAGTATGTGAAAGTTGTATAATATTGGCATGAAACAATCAAAAATTATAGATACGACAGATACGTATCAGACACCACTCTCCAAAAGTTAATAGACGTGCGTTGATGATGAAATCCTTGCTCTTGTGCTTCAAATGATAGTCTCCCCAACACTCAACTCTCTCTCACAGACTTGGCTATGGTGGAAGAAGGATTTGCGTGGAAAGCAACTTGGGGAAGGATAGAAATCAAGGTTCAAATGGTAGGAATAGAATTTCTTGATCTCAACACATGAGTAGGTGGTTCTTTCTCAGAAAATGAGTAGTGGAAGTGTAGGCACATTCTGATGTTTCTCTTACTAAGTAAGAGAGTGTGGAGGGGTATATATAGCCTCCACACCAAATCAAACCGTTACACACTTTTGACCCAACTCGGTGGCACCGATCAAAAATCTCGGCGGCACCGACCTGTGCAAAAGATATGAATGTTAGGAATCTCGGTGGGACCTACTGGAACAACTCGGAGGGACCGATGTGCAATGGTTAGGGCAAGCCTCGTTTCGGTGGCACTGATTGCATCAACTCGGTGGGACCTAATTGAAGCACTAAGGCAACAAAAAGGTTGGCACGCTGTCTCGGTGGGACCGATTGAAAATCTCGGTGGGACGCAACAAGTTACAGAAGGTTTGCCAAGCAACTCGATGGGACCGATTGCAAAACACGGTGAGACCGAAATAATTGCAACTTGTTACAGAAGGTTGGGCAGGCAAAACCGGTGGGACCGAGAACAATATCTGTGTATCCGATTTGTTAGGGTTTGGCTGTGGCAGTGTCCAGATGAACTCGATGGCTCCGGATAGGGAAATTTCGGTGGGGTCGAGTTGGAATGTAGGGTTTTGACATATTTCGATAGAGAAAGTGTTTGAGGGTTTTGGAGCAATATCACTAAGCACTTGAGCAAATAGATCATTAAGCAACACCTCATCCCCTTTTAATAGTATTGGCTTTCCTGTGGACTCAATGTGATCTTGGATCACTTAACCAAAAATGTAGAGTCTTGAGATTTTGCCAATCCATGTACTTAGCATTTTGAGGGGTCCACGATCACTAGTCCTTGCCAGGCCAATCATTGAACATCCTGAAAACTTCAAATTGAATGGATATTAGTTCCATGAGATATATGTTATTATGAATTACCAAAACCACCCGGGGATTAGTTGCACTTTCAATCCCCGCCTTTTTGGTAATTGATGACAACGTATAGATCAAAGCTTCGACAAATGGTTAAATGAATGTAATACATCATCGCTTTGAGAAGTATGTGATAAGCAAGAGCTACCCCCTAAATTTGCGCATTATTAAAAATTTGCATTTGAATGCAAATGCTCAATCGATTAGGATCATGGGTCACTCTTCCATGTCACATACAACTTGGTGGAGTGCACAAAATGATATGATTGGAATAGTAAGCACTCATCACCAAAATACAAGTCAGTGATCATACAAGGATAAGCATAGGATAAGCATTAAGCATAACAAGAAGCATATTATGATCAAACACAACCAACATAGTATCTCACAAGCATATCAAATAAAGTAGCACGAACCAAAGAGTAGCAAAAACTCGAGAAAAGCCAACGAGCAAAAGCAAGACACACACTCTCTCTCTCTCGAAGCCTAATGATCTATACATATTCTCCCCCTTTGGCAACAAGCACCAAAAAGCTCGAATAAGCATAGAGCTATACGTCTCTCTAGGCATGATCCTCAACAGCTCCTGATGGCGATCTCTGACTGGCAGCTCTGGTATGTGTAGATGGCATTGAGAGAAGCGCGTCTGCAAAAGCTTCATCGGATGTCGGCTGGGAAGGTGGAGCAAAAACTGGAGGTGGCACTGTAGAAGCAGTAGCAGGTGCAGAAACTATAGCTCTCGTGTCTGCAACAGGTACAACAATAGACCTGGATGCCCTAGGCATAGTCTGGAATCTGTCTGTAGTGGGTAAGTCATCTCCACTGTCCTTTGCAGCAGCTCTAGCAGCATCAACATCATCCTTCAGCTTTGTCATTACTGACTGAACCTCGATGATCTTTACATCAAGATCATATATCTTTGCCTCGACCACCTGCTCTAAGCTCTCCTGGTTCTTGGTGAGGTTGGCCAAACTTCGCCCAATCCTCAGGGTTGCTTCTAGTAGATAAGTCATTTGGTCGTTCTTTGTCTTGAGGTTGGCAGTGGGATCATTGGGAGCAGATGCCTCCTGAGCTGCTTTAGCTGCAGCAGCTTCCTGGATCTTCTCCTGTGCCTTAGCAGATGTAGGGTGTGAAGGATCCATCACCACTACATTATCCTCGAACTCTGGCAACAAAGGGAGATGCTCGCGATCAAGAAGGTATATGCTTGTGGCAACCTTGGAGTTGATGAGCAACTGAATGTGCGGATCAAAACCACATGATCTCTTTTGGTCAGCTGCGGTTCTCTAGATAGTTTCAACAATGAGGCTCATCACCTTGAACTTCTGGGGTGTATCAAATAAGTGCAGCAGGTTGATGGAGTGGCCACGAATCATCTTTCATCTCCAGATTTGGGCAATAGAGTATGCCTTAAAATAGTATTAATGGTGGCCAAACCAGCTAATAGGTGTTTCACAGATCCAAGTTTGTGTGTATCAAGGTCTTTCTCTAGAATAGGCTTGTACATATTCTTCATGGAATTGTGGTTCATCTTGGGCTTGTCATATACATCAATATCATCCTCTTCTTCTTCTTCAAGAGCACCAAGAAGAGCAGCCCACTCTGAGATGGTTGACTGGTATCTATGTCCCTCAGTCATCCACACTATCCTCCCATCTAGATGGAAATGAGCAGTAGAGTAGAATTGCATGACCATCTCATCATTCCACTTTGTAAGCTTCTTTCCAACAAAATCATCTACACCAGCAAGCATGAAGCTCTCATGAACATTGGGGAAGTTATCTTCATCTGCATCAATATACTCCCAATCCACCCATTTCATATAACTGACAATAGGCTTCTTATCTAGCAACAATGTCTCATAGAAGTCTTGTTGCTCTCTGGTGTGGAAACGATAGTCGCAAGCAGTCCTTCTTTTGACAGCATATCGCTACTTGTGAGCTGCGTTGGGATTTCCTCGAAGAGGAGAGGATGATGTAGTACAGTAGAGATAAGTATTTCCCTCAGTTATGAAACCAAGGTTATCAATCTATTAGGAGAACCAAGCAAAACTATGTAAATAGTACGTGCACACAAACAACAAATACTTGCAACCCAACGCGTAGAGGGGTTGTCAATCCCTCAACGGTTATGAGCAAGATTAAATTGTATAGTTTTTGATAGATAGATCGAACAAAAATACAAAATAAAATAAATAAAAGAAAATTGGAGCTAGGTATTTTTAGTTTTAATATATGATAAAAGATAGAGCCGGGGGCCATAGTTTTCACTAGAGGCTTCTCTCAAGAAAATAGCACATGGTGGGTAAACAAATTACTGTTGGGCAATTGATAGAAAAGCAAATAATTATGACGATATCCAAGGCAATGATCATACATAGGCATCATGTCTGAGGCAAGTAGACCAAAAGGATTCTGCATCTACTACTAATACTGCACACATCGACCGCTATCTAGCATGCATCTAGTGTATTAAGTTCATGGAAAAATGGAGTAACGCCTTAAGCAAGATGACATGATGTAGGCAAGATAAACTCACGTATGAATAAACCCCATGTTTTTACCCTTAATAGCAATGATACATACGTTTCATGTCCCTTTCTGTCACTAGGATTGAGCACCGCAAGATCGAACCCATTACAAAGCACCTCTTCCCATGGCAAGATAAATCAATCTAGTTGGCCAAACCAAATCAATAAATCAGAGAAGAAATACGAAGCTATATTAATCATGCATAAATGATTTCAAAGAAAACTCAAATAATATTCACGGATAGATCTGATCATAAACTCACAATTCATTGGATCCCAACAAACACACCGCAAAAAGTCATTACATCAAATAGATCTCCAAGAACACCGAGGAGAACATTGTATTGAAGATCAAAAAGAGAGAAGAAACCATCTAGCTACTAACTATGGACATGTAGGTATGTGGTAAACTACTCACGCATCATCGGAAGGGCGAGAAGGTTGATGTAGTGCCCCTCTGTGATCGATTCCCTCTCCGGCAGAGTACCGGAGAAGGCCTCCAGATGGGATCTCGTGGTTCTGAAACTTGCGGTGGCAGAAAAAGTATTTCGGGGGTCTCTCTGATGTCAGGGGAATATTTGAGTATTTATAGAGGTGGAATTAGGGTTTGATGTGCCACGAGGGGCCCACAAGCCTGGGGCGCGCCCCTAGGGCGTATCGCTCCCTCGTGGCTCCTCTGGCCTCCTCCCGAACCTTCTAGGGTCTCTTATGGTCCAGAAAAATTAATCCAAAGTTTTTTCTCTGTTTGGACTTCGTTTGATATTGATTTTCTGAAAAGCCAAAAACATGCAAAAAAAAATAACAACTCGCAGTGGTTACTAAGTTAATAGGTTAGTCCCAAAAAATGATATATAATTGCATCTAATGACATATAAAACATCCAAAATTGATACTATAATAGCATGGAACAATCAAAAATTATAGATGCGTTGGAGACGTATCAAGAATCCCCAAGCTTAATTCCTGCTCGTCCTAGAGTAGGTAAATGATAAACACATAATTTTTTATGTGGAATGCTACCTAACATATTCATCATATATTCTTGTTGGAAATATGCCCTAGAGGCAATAATAAAATGTTTATTATTATATTTCCTTGTTCATGATAATTGTTTATTATCCATGCTATAATTGTATTGACCGGAAACTCAAATACATGTGTGGATACATAGACAACAACGTGTCCCTAGTAAGCCTCTACCGGACTAGCTCGTTGATCAAAGATGGCTATGGTTTCCTAGCCATGGACATGAGTTGTCATTTGATAACGGGATCACATCATTAGGAGAATGATGTGATGGACAAGACCCAAACTATAAACGTAGCATGTGATCATGTCAAGTTTATTGCTATTGTTTTCTGCATGTCAAGTATATGTTCCTATGACTATGAGATCATGCAACTCACTGACACCGGAGGAGTACCTTGAGTGTACCAAACATCGCAACGTAACTGGGTAACTATAAAGGTGCTCTACAGGTATCTTCGAGGGTGTCTGTTGAGTTGGCATGGATCAAGACTGGGATTTGTCACTCCGTATGACGGAGAGGTATCTCAGGGCCCAGTCGGTAATACAACATCACAATGAGCTTGCAAGCAATGTGACCAATGAGTTAGTCACAGGATCTTGTATTACGGAACGAGTAAAGAGACTTGCCGGTAACGAGATTGAACTAGGTATGGAGATACCGACGATCGAATCTCGGGCAAGTAACATATCGATAGACAAAGGGAACTGCATATGGGATTAGCTGAATCCTTGACATCGAGGTTCGACCGATAAGATCTTCGTAGAATGTGTAGGAACCAATATGGGCATCCAAGTCCCGCTATTGGTTATTGACCGTAGAGGTGTCTCGGTCATGTCTGCATAGTTCTCGAACCCGCAGGGTCTACACACTTAACGTTTGGTGACGATATAAGTATAGTTGAGTCATTATGGTGGTTACTGAAGGTTGTTCGGAGTCCCGGATGAGATCCCGGATGTGATGAGGAACTCCAGAATGGTCCGGAGGTGAATATTGATATATTGGACGAAGGGTATTGGAGTCCGAAATTGTTTCGGGGGTACCGGGTGATTACCAGTGTCATCGAAAGGGGTTTCGGGGGGCCCCGGCAAGTGTTGGGGGGCCCCATGGGCCAAGGGGAGGGGGCAAACCAGCCCACTAAGGGGCTGAGCGCCCCCCTCACCCCATCTCATGTAACCAGGAGGGTTGGGGGTGCCCCCTAGGGCTTCCCACCACTTTGGCTTGGGGGCCAAGTCTCCTAGGGGGGAAAACCCATCTAGGGTTTCCCTCTTGTGCCCCCTGGCCCTAGATGGGATCCCCTAGGGGCGCCCCCTCTCCCCCTTCCCCCTATATATAGAGAGGTAGAGAGAGGGCAGCCGCACCCTTCTACGCCACGGCGCTGCCCCCTCCTCTCCCTCGTATCCCTCTTCCTCTCCGTAGTGCTTAGCGAAGCTCTGCTGAGATTCCGCCACCACCACCGCCACCACGCCGCCGTGCTGCCAGAGGACTCGAGCTACTACTTCACCATCGCTCGCTGGATCGAGGAGGTGAAGGCGTCATCAAGCCGTACGTGTGTTAAACACGGAGGTGCCGTCCGTTCGGCACTTGGATCGGAGTTCGCGGGACGGATCGTGATTGGATCGCGAAGACGTTTGACTACATCAATCGTGTTTCTTAACGCTTCCGCTTAGCAATCTACAAGGGTATGTAGATCCAATCTCTCCTATCGTAGATGGTCATCTCCTAGATTGGATCTTGGTGAGCGTAGGAAAATTTTTGTTTCCCATGCAACGTTCCCCAACAATTCTCTTCTTTGTAGCATGGATAGTTGGACTTGAATGTTTCAAATCAATAGTCTATAATTTGACATGAAAACATCAATACTCAAGCATATTAACAAGCATCCATGTCTTTCAAAATATCAACGCTAAAGAAAGCTATCCCTAGCCCATTATGCTCAATCATTGATCCATTCATGAAACACACTCAAATATTAGCTACATCCAATGCACAAGTATGACAATACTGTTCCCTAGTTGGTGCTTTATAAGAGAAGATGGAGACTCAAAATAAAAATAAAAATTGCATAAAAGTAAATAGATAGATCCTTCGCAGAGGGAAGCAGAGATTTGTAGAGGTGCCAGAGCTCATAGCTTAAACTGAGAGATAAAATTATTTTGAGAGGCATGCTTTTCCTGTCAACGAAAACGACCGAGAATTCCCAATATCTTCCATGCTAGACAAATCATAGGCGGTTCCCAAACAGAAAATATAGTTTATTTCCTTTCCACCATTCTTACACAATCGATGGCTAGCCGTATCCACGGGTGCCTTCCATACCAACACTTTCCAAGGAATTTATTATTAACATCATATTAATAAAATTCATTTTGGGACTGGGCATCCCTATTACCTGCCACACTCTCGTCCAATGACAAGTGAATAAACACCCATCGTGAAAATAAAATACCTACCATGGAAAATATTGGCCACCCCCTGCCGCTTCATGAAAGTACAGATCATTTGTCCATTGGCGCAATCATTTGTCCTTCCTCGGCATCATGTTCTCAGCAACTGGATGTTTGTTTTCATGCTCTGGAATCTTGGGTCTCAACTTCCTAAGCACTAGTGGCTCTTCATCAACATCAACTTTAGGCACTTGGGCCTTGTTCTTCTCACTAGCAGAAATGTTTCTTGTAGACCTCTTGGGTGCAGAAGCTTTGGGCTTGGACTTGGAGGGGGCAGCATACTTCATAGCATCTGCCACAAGCTTTTGAGACTTGGCAGGAGGTGGATTTGCTGCAGGCACATCCTCTTCACTCTCAGGCATATCAACTCTCCTCATGGAGGTAGGTTTGTACACTACTTTTACTGACTCTTTCCCGATTCTCTTCTTCTTTGGTGGTTCTTCTTTAGAGATTTTGTCCTTCTGAGGAACCTTCCTTACAACAGTTCTATCCTTGGCAGTTTGTTTGGCACTAGCAGTTGTGCCATGTTCCTTTCTCGGCACAGTTTTCTTCTTTGATGTTGCCTCACTTGCAACAAAATCCTCATCCTCATCATCTGAGGTTCTCTTCCTTCTTGCCCTTGTGGCAACTTTGGGCAACTCTGGAGAACTTCTTTCACCCTCATAGAAACTGCCTTCAGGACTAGAGCCTGAACTCATACCAGCATGTGCTTCTGAGACATTCTGACTATCACTTGCTTCTAACATCTTGCAAAGCTGACCCAATGAATAGATAGGTATGGGCAGAGTAGATGAGTCATCGCAAAAAGCAGATATTTTTGAAGAAAATTGAGTTCAAATCTTAGCTTTAAGATTTCACAGAAAGCATTTCGGATCTACCAATTTGATCATCTCGGTGATACCGAATCACTCAATAGAAAATTGGCTCACAGTTTCGATTAGACCGATATGTGGTTTGGTGTCTCTGATATTCTAGGGTTTCACTAAAACTTTACTTTCGGTCTCACCAATTAGTACAACTCGGCGGCACCGAGATGTACTAGTGCAATGGCCTCGGCCAAATCAATGACTCCGAAAATTTCAATTCGGTTGGTCCGAGATGCGTTCGGCGGAAACCTAAACCTAATTTTTTTGCTCAAATCTAATCTAAGGAATTTGCAGTGTATGGAACGATTTTAATCTGTGGCAAGAATAATGGCAATCCATCCGAGCATTGAATCAAAATTTTGAGCATAGAGGGGGGTCGAATCTCACCCTAACTTGATGGAGATCCTCTACGACAGCAACAGCAGCGTTGAACGCCATTGACGGTGATGGATTCCAGCGGCGAGGGCGCGCAGGAGACAAGGGTGGTGATCCGAAGACCAAGGCGACGACAGCAACTGGGGCGCGGAGTCATGACGTTTGAAGAAATTTTCAACGTATGGCCCGCGAGGATATATATACCCGTGTGCTGTCGGTGGCTCCGAGTAGAACCACTCGGTGGCACCGATATGTGTAAGTGTAACCGCAAGCAGTTTAGCACATCGGTGGCTCCGAAATAGTTCAACTCGGTGACACCGAGAAGGAAAACTAGATCAATCTAGGTGATTTCGGTTTGACCGAGTTTGAGTGATTTGGTCCAACCAAAAAGCAAATAGAAGGTTCTGCAGTTCAGTCCTTCTTAGATCGGTGGCTCCGAGTGCGCCTCACTCGGAGGGTCCGAAAATGACTTGTTCAATTTTTGTGATGTAGCAAGAATAGAATTTGAGAGAAGAAAGCAGAGATAGCTAAAGGAGGTGCTTAGGCATTCTTGTACATCCACTTGGCCAGAAAAACCAAGACAATCAAAACAACAAATGGATGTCCTCGAATGAAGAAAACATGCAAACCAACATGCTCACACAATAAGATAGCAAATGAAATATGTGTCAAACATGCACAGCCAATTCTAGCATCTATCAAGCAATTGACGATGACTAGGCCATCTATATATGAGTATATTGACTTAGGAGCCAAATAAGAACATTTGACCATAGGTCATACTCATCGTTTAAGCACAAGTGGGGTTACCACTTTTACATTAAGCATTAATGTGTTCACACCATTAGAGTTGCTTTAGCTCAATTTTTAGAGCAAAGCTCCCCCTAGATTTGATATCCCCCCAAAGATGGATGAACTAACCTTGGGTTTTTGACTTCATGTAGATAGTGAAGATGTGAATGCTCAATGTTGATGTATTCCATCAAGAGTTGGGAGCAATCCTTTGGAATTTTGCACTTTCAATACCTACATGGGTTAGTCCCACAAGTAACATACAAGGATATTCATAGACATAGAGTGAATTACACATATGATGATGTCCATGAATGCATTGAATACCTTGTCCCTTGTATTACCAACAAGAGGGTTTGTGACTCCATGAACTAGTGAAAGATGTGGAAGTTAGTTGCACAAGTCCTTGCCAAAATGAATATGAGTGAAGTTTCTTGGCGGAGACACCCTCAAGAACACTTTAGTTCTTCTTATTTGGGACCCACATCAACTTGTTGATGGGAATCCTTGGATTTGTAGTTGAACTTGATGAAGTAGATCCTGATGAAGTCTTGGGAACCCATTTGACCATGGCTTTATGTGCTTCTTCAAATGAGTCAATATCTTCTTGAAGCTTGTCCTTGCCTTTTAGCTTGTGGTCTTGTGGTGGAAGAGCATCTTGAGCTTGTGTTCCCTCAAAAGAATTGGGGTCATACTTATCTTGTTGAGGAACAAACTTTGTCTTGGGGTATTGATCTTCTTCCCATTCAACTCCATTGGCATTGAACTTTTATTCAAAACCAACACCTTGATTCTTCCGGTGCCTTCCTTGCTTGCGTACGATTTCCTCAAATCGCTTACTCCCGACAAGACTCTTGTAAACACCTTTCTCTATAATTCCCTTCAATAAGTTATTTTCTTGCTCAAGTGTAACTTGGCTAAGAGAATCATTAGTGGAATCAAGAGAACTACTAGAACCAACAATATTGGATTTAGCATGGTTATTGTTACTACTAGAAGAAGAATCTTTCTTGCCCTTGTTACTAAATTTTACTTGTGGCATATAAGTAGACAAGAGGAGACATTTGGCAATGTAATAAGAACTCTTCTTTCGAATATTGTCATTGATAGCTTTTAGAAACGCATGCTCTTGCTCTAAATTTAGCTTCTCGAAGCATATCTTCTCATGAGTTCTTAGGAGCTCTCTATGATCCTCTTGAGTTGTTTCATGAGCTAACTTAAGAGTGTTTAGTTCTTTAGTTAGACGCTCAATTTCCTTCTTATCATTGCCATTCGTTTCATCTTGATTAGCATGATTACTAGCAAGTTCATTATAGCTCACATCACTAGTTTTGTCAACAAGTAAGTCATCATCACCTAGCAAATCATCTTCATCACTATTGAAATCAAGATACTCGGGGTGTGATACCTTGGGGCCTTTAGACATGAAGCATCTTCCAATTCCTTCATTTGGTGAATCAAATATGTCATGGGAGTTGGATGATACTAGAGCAAGTCTGGCAACACCTTCATCTTGAGTATATTCGGAGTCGGAGTGATAGCTTCTCTCGAAGTAGTTGTCGGAGTCGGAACCGGAGACCCATTCACCAACATGAGCTTGATGTCTTCATCTTGTGTAGCTCTTTGATGACTTGTCTTTCCTTTCCAAATCCTTGCTTCTTCGAGAGAGAGTTTTCGTTCATAACGATCATCTCTACTCCTTCTCTCTCTATGAGGTGATTCATATCTTCTACTTCTCCTTTTGGGTGAGTCTTCTCTTTTCTTGTAGGGTGTCATACACTCATTAGAGTAGTGTCCGGGTCTTCCACAATTGAAGAAATTACAGTCACGACTAGAAGATCTTTTCTCATTGTAGGACCTTGACTTGGAGCTCTATCTTTACTTCGACCCTTGTAGAATTTGTTGAAGTTCTTCACCATTGGACTTATTTCCTCATTGAAGACTAGCTTGTCACTTGATGTTGTGGGAGCATAACTTGAAGGTTTGTATGCACCACTTGACTTGTTGTGGAGCTCCTCCTTATCCTTGAGTGACATCTCATGACCAACAATTCTTCCAATGACTTCTGTGGGCTTGAGATCCTGTAGTTGGGCGTCATTTGGATCAAGGTGCACACGGTATAATATTTTCCATCCAAGGCTCCAAGGATCTTTTTGATGATGAACTTGTCGGTCAACTCTTCACTTCCTAAGCCGGCAATCTCATTTGTGATGAGAGCAAGCCTAGAGTACATTTCAGCGACTCCTTCACCATCCTTCATCTTGAACATGTCAAGTTGACTTTGAAGCACATCCAACTTTGATTCCTTGACGGACTGGGTACCTTCATGCATATCAACCAAAGTATCCCAAATTTCCTTTGCATTCTCAAGGTGGCTAATTTTGTTGAATTCCTTGGGGCAGAAACCATTGAAGAGAATATCACAAGCTTGAGCATTGTATTGTAACATCTTCAATTCTTCTGCAGTAGCTTCACTATCCGCTTCTCTACCATCTTCAAAGAATCCATCTTGCAAGCCAATACGAACAACAGCCCAAACGGCGGGGTTATGACCAAGAATATGAATTTTCATCTTATGCTTCCAACTAGCAAAATTTGTACCATCGAAATATGACCTCTACGGTGATAGTTACCCTCACTAGACGCCATACTCTCCTAGGTTGTGAAACCAAGGCTATGGTGACCAAAGCTATGGAAACCAAGGGTTACGGAGACCAAAGCTCTGATACCACTTGTAGGATCGAAAGTATGTCTAGAGGGGGGTGATTAGACTACTTGACAAAATAAAATCTAGAGTTTTCCCAATTTTAGTTGTAGGCAGATTTTAGCGATTATGACAAGTCAAGCAATCAACCTACACATGCAATTCTAAGAGTATAGAAGCAGAAAGTAAAACATTGCACATGAAGGTAAAGGGAAGGGTTTGGAGAAGGCAAACGCAATGGGGACACGAAGATTTTTGGCGTGGTTCCGATAGGTGGTGCTATCGTACGTCCACGTTGATGGAGACTTCAACCCACAATGGGTAACGGCTGCGCGAGTACACGGAGGGCTCCACCCATGAAGAAGCAACCTTGTCTATCCCACCATGGCCATCGCCCATGAAGGACTTGCCTCACTCGGGTAGATCTTCACGAAGTAGGCGATTTCCTTGCCCTTACAAACTTATTGGTTCAACTCCACATCATGTCGGAGGCTCCCAAGCGACACCTAACCAATCTAGGAGACACCACTCTCCAAAAGGTAATAGACGGTGTGTTGATGATGAACTCCTTGCTCTTGTGCTTCAAATGATAGTCTCTCCAACACTCAAGTCTGTCTCATAGATTTGGCTATGGTGGAAGAAGGATTTGAGTGGAAAGCAATTTGGGGAAGGCTAGAAATCAAGGTTCAAATGGTAGGAATGGAATTTCTTGATCTCAACACATGAGTATGTGGTTCTTTCTCAAAAAATGAGTAGTGGAAGTGTAGGAACGTTCTGATGGCTCTCTTACTAAGTAAGAGGGGTGGAGGGGTATATATAGCCTCCACACAAAATCCAACCATTACACACTTTTGACCCAACTTGGCGGCACCGATCAAAAATCTCGATGGCACCGACGTGTGTAAAAGATATGAACATTAGCAATCTTGATGGGACCGACTGGAACAACTCGGAGGGACCGATGTGCAATGGTTAGGGCAAGCCTCATTTCGGTGGCACCGATTGCATCGACTCAGTGGGACCGAAGTGAAGCAATAAGGCAACAAAAAGGTTGGCACGCCGCCTCGGTGGGACCGATTGCAAATCTCGATGAGACCAAAATAAATGCAACAAGTTACAAAAGGTTTGCCAAGCATCTCAGTAGGACCGATTGCAAAACTCGGTTAGACCGAAATAATTGCAATTGGTTAGAAGGTTGGGCAGGCAAGACCGGTGGGACCGAGAAACATATCGGTGGATTCGATTTGTTAGGGTTTGGCTATGGCAGTGTCCAGATGAACTCGGTGGCTCCGGATAGGGAAATTTCGGTGGGGCCGAGTTGGAATGTAGGGTTTGGACATATTTGGATAGAGAAAGTGGTTGAGGGTTTTGGAGCAATATCACTAAGCACTGAGCAAATAGATCATTAAGAAACACCTCATCCCCTTTTAATAGTATTGGCTTTCCTATGGACTCAATGTGATCTTGGATCACTTAACCAGAAATGTAGAGTCTTGAGCTTTTTCCAATCCATGTCCTTAGCATTTTGAGGGGTCCATAATCACTAGTCCTTGCCATGCCAATCATTGAACATCCTGAAAACTTCAACTTGAATGGACATTAGTTCAATGAGATATATGTCGTTATGAATTACCAAAACCACCCGGGGATTAGTTGCACTTTCAGTTTCCATTGATGAAAGTAAAGAAAGAGCTGCTAGGTTGAGGGCTAAGCAAGAATTCTTAGAAAAAAGCTATTCTACCCGGTTTTTATCGTAATCATGATGAAGATATTAAAATGATTGGTGTTACACCCATTGAATCTTTGTTTAGCAATATAAAAATTGATGAAAAAGGGACTGAAGAAGAGTCAACTTTAGCTAGAAGGCGTCCCCATTGTTCGGAGGGTGAAAATCTTAATGAAAAATTTGATAAAAGTGGGTTTGGAGAGGTCAAACCTTTAAATAGTGATGCGCCCAGTTCTTTGGATTTTAAGGACTTTAATTATGATAGTTGTTCTTTAATTGGGTGTATCTACTTGTTGCAATCCATGCTAAATTCACCCAATGCTTACAAAAAAATAAGGCTTTTACTGAACATATTGTAGAAGCTATGATGAAAGCTTTGATATTGATTGCAATCCGTCTTGTCCCATAATACTTGGTAGGCCTTTCCTACAAACCATAGGTGCTATTATTGATATGAAAGAAGGGAATATAATATTTCAATTTCCACTAAAGAAGGATATGGAACACTTCCCTAGAAAGAAAATGAAGCCACCATATGAATCCATTATGAGGGCCACCTATGGAATAAATTTGAAAGATGACAACACTTGAAACTACGCATTACGCCTAGCTAGGGGCGTAAAACAATAGCGCTTGTTGGAAGGTAACCCAATAGTTATCTTTATTTTTCTTGTTTATTTCCTTTTTTTTGTGCACACAATTATGCTACTTTTATGGTTTTGTTTTTGTGTTTTAATTCATGTTTGTGCCAAGGAAAGCCTTTGGGATGATAGTTGATTTTATTCTGTGAAAAAACAGAAACTGTTGCGCCCAGTAGAAGAATTGTTTAAATTCACTGGAACATGATTTTAATCTGAAATTTTTACACATTATTTTTATAAAAATGGCCCACATTTTCCTAATTTTTTTAAAAAAATGTAGTTACAGAAGTATAGTAATTCTATGCATTACTACAGACTGTTCTGTTTTTGACAGATTCTGTTTTCATTGCGTTGTTTGCTTGTTTTGATGAATCTATGGAATGTATCGGGGGGGTATAAACCATGGTGAAGTTAGAATAAAGTAGGTATTATGCAATAATAAAATATGGATGGGTTTACAACAGTACCTAAAGTGGTGATTTGCTTGTTATACTAATGGATCTCACGAAGGTTCTTGTTGAGTTTTGTGTGCTGAAGTTTTCAAGTTTTGAGTGAGATCGCGATGGATGAAGGAATAAGGAGTATCAAGAGCCTAAGCTTGGGGATGCCGGAGGCACCCCAAGGTAATATTCAAGGACACCCAAGCATCTAAGCTTGGGGATGCTCCGGATAGCATCCCCTCTTTCTTCTACCAACTATCGGTAATATTACTTGGAGCTATATTTTTATTCATCACATGATATGAGTTTTGCTTAGAGCGTCGTGTATTATATGAGTCTTTGCTTTGTTCGGTTTGTAGTTTGCCACAATCATCTTTACTGGACACACCTTTTTGAGAGGGACACACATTATTCGTGATTTGTTAGAATACTCTATGTGCTTCGCTTATATCTTTTGAGCTAGGCAGTTGCTTTAGTGCTTCACTTACATTTTTTAGAGCACGGCGGTGGTTATATTTTAAAGAAATAGTTGTACTCTCATGCTTCACTTATATATTTTTGAGAGTTTGATAAATAGTAATGGCAATTAGCACGGGTTATGAATTTGGTCCTAATATGATAGGTATTCAACAGGGATATAATAAAAACTTTCATGTAGATCACTGAATATGATAAGTTTGATTCCTTGCAATAGTTTTGTGATATAAAGGTGGTGATATCTGCGAGGTACTAGTGAATGATTGTGGTTTAGTAAGAATATTGGTGTTAAGGTTTGTGATTCCTGAAGCATGCACGTATAGTCTCTCATTATGCTAAGAAGTTGGAGCATGATTTATTATTGATTGCCTTCCTTATGCATGGCGGTCGGGGACGAGCAATGGTCTTTTCCTATGAATCTATCCCCTAGGGGCATGCTTAGTAGTACTTTGCTTCGAGGGCTAATAAACTTTCACAATAAGTATGTGAGTTCTTTATGACTAATGTGAGTCCATGGATTATATGCACTCTCACCTTTCCGCAATTTGTTAGCCTCTTCGGTACTGTGCATTGCCCTTTCTCACCTCGAGATGTGGTGCAAACTTCGCCGGTGCATCCAAACCCCGTGATATGATACGCTCTATCACACATAAGCCACCTTATATATTCCTCAAAACAACCACCATACCTACCTATTATGGCATTTTCATAGCCATTCTGAAATATATTGCCATGCAACTTCCACCATTCCGTTTTTATGACACACATCATCATTGTCATATTGCTTTGCATGATCATGTAGCTGACATGGTATTTGTGGCTCAGCCACCATTCATCATTTTGTATACATGTTACGCTAGATCATTGCACATCCTGGTACACCGCGAGAGGCATTCATATAGAGTCATATTTTGTTCTAGTATCGAGTTGTAATCTTGAGTTGTAAGTAAATAGAAGTGTGATGATCATCATATTCATTATTAGAGCACTGTCCCAATTGAGGAAATAACAAAAGAGAGAGAAAAAATGATGCCAAAAAGAGCCCACGGAAAAAAAGGGAAAAAGAAAAATGAGAGAAAAAGAGAGAAGGGGCAATGTTACTATCCTTTCCACACTTGTGCTTCAAAGTAGCACCATGTTTTTCATATAGGGAGTCTCCTATGCTTTCATTTTCATATAACTAGTGGGAAGTTTTCATTATAGAACTTGGCTAGTATATTCCAAGGATGGGCTTCCTCAAATGCCCGAGGTCTTCATGAGCAAGAAAGTTGGATGCACACCCACTTAGTTTTCTTTTTGAGCTTTCATACACTTATAGCTCTAGTGCATTCGTTGCATGGCAATCCCTACTTCTTGCATTAACATCAATTTATGGGCATCTACATAGCCTGTTGATTAGCCTCTTCGATGTGAGACTTTATCTTTTTTTGTCTTCTCCATATTATCTCTACCACCGTACTCTATTTCACCCATAGTGCTATATCCATGGCTTGCGCTCATGTATTGCGTAGGGGTTGAAAAAGCTGAAGCGCGTTAAGAAGTATAAACCAATTGCTCGGCTTGTCATCGGGGTTATGCATGATAAATACTTTGTGTTAAGAAGATGGAGCATGACAAGGCTATATGATTTTGTAGGGATAACGTTCTTTAGCATTAATATTTTGAATGACATGATTGTTTGTTGGGATGCCTGAGTATTGATATCTTTATGTCAAATTATAGACTATCGCCTTGAATCATTCAGATCTTAATATTCATGCCACAAAAGAGATTACATGATGAATATGATAGGTAGCATTCCACATCAAATTCTAATTTTTATCATTTACATACTCGAGGACGAGCAGGAATTAAGCTTGGGGATGCTGATACGTCTTCAACATATCTATATTTTTTTATTGTTCCATGCTATTATAGTATCAATCTTGGATGTTTATTATGCAATTATATGCAATTACATATCGTTTTCTGGGACTAACCTATTAACCTAGTGCCCAATGCCAGTTGTTGTTCTTTTCTTGTTTTTGGCTTTTCGGGAAATCAATATCAAACCGAGTCCAAACAAAGAAAAAACTTTGGATTAATTTTTTCTAGACCAGAAGGGACCCTAGAAGCTTCGGGAGAAGACCCGACGAGCCACGAGGGAGCGACAAGCTCGGGAGGCGCGCCCCCCAGGCTTGTGGGCCCCTCATGGCACCTCTTGACCTAATTCCGCCTCGCCAACATATGATCATCACAATTATTAATTCCCCCTTGATCATAACTGGAAAGATGAGATGGCGAAAGAATAATTTCTTTGCGAAGTAAGGCACCGGCATTAGGATGAAGATCAGCAAAAGGGAATTTTTTTTTTCTCATTAATGACAATGACGCGAGAGATGTAGACACGACCAGTTGAGATGTCAAGGCATGTTACAACCTTATGTTGTGCACTATACCCAAGAAAAATGAATTTTTTAGAGGGAAACATGAGCTTGTGATTGTTGTAGGGACGAAGGTTTGACCAACAAGCGCATCCAAATACACGAAGGGTTGTGTAATCTGGCTTGGTGTGTAGAAGTCTTTCTACTGGAGTTTCATTATTAATGACACGGCTAGGGAGCGTGTTAATAATTTGGACAGCAGCAAGAAACGCTTCATTCAAAAATTTGAGAGGCATGGAGGCATGAGCTAAAAGAGCTAGGCCAACCTCAACTATGTGCCTATGCTTGCGTTCAGATGAACCATTTTGTTGGTGAGCGTGTGGGTGATGACCCACAAGTATAGGGGGTCAATCGTAGTCCTTTCGATAAGTAAGAGTGTCGAACCCAACGAGGAGCATAAGAAAATGACAAGCGGTTTTCAGCAAGATATTCTCTGCAAGTGCTAAAATGGTAGTAACAGATAGTTTGGTAGCAAAATGATGCGTAACAAGTAGCAAGTAACAATAGTAACAAAGGTGCAGCAAGGTGGCCCAATCCTTTTTATAGCAAATAACAAGATGGAAGTCTCTCTTGTATTAAGCAAAGTGTTCTCGAGGACACATGGGAATTCTCGTCTGGACACGTTCATTATGCTTAGTTGATTAGCGTTCATTACTTTGATAGTTTGATATGTGGGTGGACCGGTGCAAGGGTGATGTTCTTACTTGAACAAGCAACCCACTTATGATTACCCCCTCTCGCGAGCATCCGCAACTACGAAAGAAGAATTAAGATAAATCTAACCATAGCCTGAAACATATGGATCCAAATCAGCCCCTTACAGAATATCGCATAAACTAGGGTTTAAGCTTCTGTCACTCTCGCAACCCATCATCTACTTACTACTCCCCAATGCCTTCCCCTAGGCCCAAATATGGTGAAGTGTCATGTAGTCGACGTTCACACGACACCACTAGAGAAAGAACAACATACATAACATCAAAATATTGAACGAATACCAACTTCACATAATTACTTATAACAAGACTTCTCCCATGTCCTTAAGAACAAACAGTACTACTCACAAATCTTATTCATGTTCAAGATTAGAGGAGTATTGTATATGATTAAGGATATGAACATATTATCTTCAACCAAATAAACCAACTAGCATCAACTACGAGATGTAATCAACACTACTAGCAACCCACAGGTACCAATCTGAGGTTTTGGGACAAAGATTGAATACAAGAGATAAACTAGGGTTTGAGATGAGATGATGTTGGTGAAGATGTTGATGAAGACTCCCACGATGAGAGGATCGTTGGTGATGTCAATGGCTTCGATTTGCCCCCCCCCCCCCCCACCCAAAGGGAATTATCCCTGGCAGAATCGCTCCGCCGGGGAGTAAAAGTGCTCCTGCCCAGGTTCCGCCTCGAGACGGCGGAGCTTCGTCCATAGGAGCCATCCTCGGCAGCAACAACCTTGTCCTTGTCCTGGGAAGAGTCATCATCGTCATCATAAAGGTACCAACAGTATTTCGCAATGTGCCCAGGCTTGCCACAGTTCTGGCATCGTGGGGCGTCTGGGCGGGATCTGGTGGAGCCGCCGCGGCGACCCTTGTTGTTGCCATAAGAGGGCCGCCCGCTGCGGGAGTTGGAGCCGCCGTTGTTGCCGCTGCCAGAAGACTTGCCCTTGTTGCGTGAAGGTCCGCGTTGATGGGAGGAGGATCCGCCGCAGCCGCGAGACGCGACATTTGCAGAGGACTTGAAGCCGCCTGATCCCTGGAAGAGGGCCACATGTTGGTCGAAGTTGCTCAACATAGCGAAGAGCTCGTCGAGGGTGACTGCCATGACGCGGGCGTCGAGGGCCGAGACAAGGGTCTAGTAGTCCATGTCTATGCTGTTGAGGAAGTAGGGGACGAGCTCATCGTCTGGCAGGGGCTTGCCGGCCGCGACGAGCTCATTAGTGAGGCCGCGCGTGTGGGCGAAGAAGGTGGCCACCGATTGATTCCTCTTCTGCGCGTTCACCAACGCCGTGCGGATGTTGTTGACGCGGCTGATCGAATTGTGACGAGAACATGCCAGCCAGAGCGTGTGCGCCCGTGGTGATCGCGGCCACCTGCACGACCACCTCCTTTGAGAGGTTGTTTAGTAGATAGCCGAGCACCTGCTGGTCCTCCCTGACCCAAATTGGGTGGAGAGGGTTGGGCTCAGAAGTTTCCTTCCCGTCTTTGTCCTTGGTGACGAGAAGTCTGGCCGACTCCGGCATTGTGCCGTCGACATAGCCGAAGACACCTGCACCTCGCAGCTGTGACATGATCTGTGCCCGCCACAGGACTTAGTTGGTGCGGGAGAGTCACTCCGTAACCTAGCCACTGAGGTTCAGCTGGGAGGAACCGGAGGAAGACATGGCTAGCACTAATGGAAATTGGAAAAGCTAGATGACAGGAGGACGAAGGCTCTGAATACCATGTGCGAGAGCGGGAAACGTCTTAGCCTTAGTGTGAGGGGACGTCTTACTTGTTATAGGCAGGGGCGCCGGGTCCCTAATAGCGCATACAATCGGTTGGAGAGAATCAGGAGTACATCTTGGAGAAGAAGAATAGAGGAGATAAGGCTAAGCTAGTTACAACAAAATTAAGATAGCAATGCGGCTAACTCTCTCCTAAACTACCAAGATGATCTCCCTGTCACGCAATTCATGTATGCGTGCATATGTGTTTGACAAATTTAACTTGGTTAAAGGAATATATATCTGGTGGATTATTTTCTATCGAGAATAGCCATGGAAGATAATCTAACAGAAAATGTTACTCGTATCATCAGCAAGGAAAACATCTTGTCCCCGTCAATGCACCAGGTTTGCGCAAGAGGTCTAATGCACACTAGCTCTTCTTCAATCGACCACGGACAGTGTCTTCATAACCTTATGCATAAGTACGTCGGTATAAGTATCACTCACTAATTTAATCATCATAATCAGGCAATAAAAGGCAAACGTGGTAGATTAAGCCACCAATCAGAAAATCTCGAAAAACAAATGGTCTGGTAAGAGGACGCGTCCTCGGCGCGACATGCAAAATAAGCAAAACAAGAGGTCTGGCAAGAGGACGCGTGGCGCGACATGCAAAGTAAGCAAAACAAATGGTCTGGTAAGAGGACGCGTCCTCGGCGCGACATGCAAAATCAGCAAAACAAATGGTCTCAGCTCATGGAGACGTAGATGCTGAAGAGGTAGATGCCTAAGCCAGCATCAGCTCCAGATCAGCGACCACGGAGCGGTACTGGGCGTCCAACATGGCGAGTACGGTGACCTCGGTTTGATCGTTCTCCATGAGCACGGGGAGAACCTCTGGGGTCCTCGGAGGCAGTGGGGTGTCAAGAGCACACGATACCAGGCGGCAGAGCCCGTCGAGCTCGTGGGACAGAGCGTGCGTAAATCCCCATGGGGCTCGCCGTGCACGAGCAGACACCTCCACCCCTGTGATCTTCATGCCAGTGTCGAAGAGATCCTGGGGAGACAATTGCGGCGAGTCTCAGGCCCACGGCCGAAAGATGAAGGAGCCATCAACACATATGCGCCGGAATGTAGCATACCTTGTACAGAGGCGAGCCTGGGGCAGGGTAGGCGGCCCATAACTTGGCGCACCAGACCGCCTGATCGCTCAGCCACCACCTCTAGCTTGATCTGGAGCTCTTCGTTCCTCTCCACTGTGTCCGGCCCTGCCGCACTCAGGGTCTGCATGTACAGGGACCTCATGTCGTCCAGCTCCGAGCAGAAGTCGGCCTTGCGGCACAGAAAATTCATTGTTAGTCAAACGAAGCACAACACGAGCTTAACCACTGTAAACCTGAGATCGTTAGCAGTACCAGATGTGGAGCATCCGAGTCCTTGCTCAGAGCGGACACCAACACGCTCCTCGGCCTCATCGAGGTGAGATCCTTTCAAGACAAAAGTAATAAAAAATTAGTAAGCCCACGAATTGGAAAAGAAATGATTAAGAAAGAGCCAAAATAAAAATAAAATGTAGAAAAAAGAAAAAAAATCAAAATCAATGAGAGTTGATACGGAGAACATAAATCCATAGCAAAAAAATAAAAATCAAAGAGAGGGTAGAAAAAAGGACAAAGGAATTTACGGCAAACAAGAGCGCACCTTCCACATGCTGTAACAGATGTACGCATAGCAAAAATCCTCGACTGGACTGGACTAGAGGGAAATGCAAAATAAAAGGGGGCAAGGAAAGGAAGAACAAATTATTACTACTTCATCCCACGACAAAGAACCCCGAAATTGGACATCTCAGAAGAGCATCATCATCCCCCTCAAAAAAAAAAGAGCATCATCACGCTGAAACACGTACGGGTAACAAGACCCACCTCAACAAAGAAATATGAACATCCGCCTCCAAGAGCTGCGACGGAGAACATAAATCCATGGCAAAACTCACGGTGGCAAGAAAAGAAAAATCAAAGAGGGTAGAAAAAGGACAAAAATATGCACGGCACACAAGAGCGCACCTTCTTTCTTTCAAGAGCACATACCGTAGACAGATTTTCAAGAGCACATACCGTAGACATATATACGCATAGCAAAAATCCTCAAGTAGAGGGAGAGGCAAAATAAGAGGGGGCAAAGAAAGGAAGAACAAATTATTACTACTTCACCCCACAACTAAGAACCCCGGAATCAACATCTCAGAAGAGCATCATCACAAGCATGTACGGGTATGAGGGGGGCCCCAAATCGACTTCTCACAAGAGCATCATCACACAGCAGCACGTACAGATACACGAGAAACCCCGAAATCATCACACAGCACATACGGGTACGCTAAAAAAAATAGTACTACACGAGGAACTCCGAAATCGACATCTCACAATTTCATCGTCACACAGGAGCACGCACGGGTACACGAGGATGGAAGGAGCACAGGTACATGGGAGCACGAGGAACAAGACGAGGATCCCGGACGTACCTGAGACAAGAAGGGCGACTGGATCCCCAGCCCAGGCAGCGTGGCGACGTCGCAGCCGGGGAGGTCGGTCACCACCAGCACCACCCTGGCCGAGCGCAGGCCGGCCCGTGCGGTCGGGCAGAGGAGGGTGGCGGCGCTCGCGCCCGGGGAAGCGACGAGGGAGCCATGGCGGAAGTTGGCGGAGGAGAAAAGAGAGCGTTTCTTGGGTGCGCTGCGTTTGGTGTTTGGGATGGCTGGAGCTGGAGGCACGAAGCGGCTTATAAGTATAGAGGAAGGGGGCACCGTCTCTTTGCGCAGGATCATTTGTGGGTTTGCGGTGTGGTTAACGGCGTGATGCCTGTTGGACCCCGTCGTCAAGCATGGTCTTCGAGTCGTCAGCCTGCTGCAGGTTTGCAGCCTTTACTTTTCTTTTCAACAACCGGAAACAAAAGAGAGCTCGAGGCGAGTAGGGCGTTTTGGTGCCAGGCTCATCTGCACCTGATTAGAAAAAAATTCATAAAAAATTCAAACAAAAATCAAAAAAATTCAGAAAATATTTTTACGGTAGACAATTTGATGCGTGAGGCCCGCTTTAAATTTTAAATCATTTGGACATCTGAGCAGCCCTCAGCAAAAAAGACAAATCGGATCAAAACAGTACATGAACAGTAAACATTTTTACAGACCTTCAATTTTTCTTTTTTGCTGAGAGCTCCTCCAATGTCCAAATGATTTGAAATTTGGAGCACACCTGACGCATCAAATTTTCCACCACACAAAAAAAAGTTGGAATTTTTTGAATTTTTCCAGTATTTGTTTTGATTTTTTTCGTTAGCGCGGGTGCAGATGAGCTCGGGTGCAGAGATGGATTTTCGGCTCTAGGCCGCTTTGAATGCTAGGGAGGAATGGATAGCTATTTTCTGTTTCTGCGGTGAAAGTAAAACTAAAAAGTAACACCAATATGTACGTAGGGAATACTCCTTAGACTGGTCAAACAACATTGTTGTTATTCATTCGTTACAGTATCAAATATGGACTGCTTTTCTTAATTTCTCTGCTCCATGTATTGCTCGCTTTGCGGTAGCCCTGGCTCAAAGATGTTCTCTCTCCCAATCACACCTACCGCTTCACACGACCAAGCGTCCAAGCCGCAGATTATTTACCTACAGGACAAAAACAAACATCAAACAAAGATGGCCATAAAGCAAATTAATCCCAATGCACCAGCAAGACCACAACTCAATATAATTACCTTCATCATGAGGTAATGCATCTTCAATTAATTTGGATATATATGAGTCCGCATGGATCAAACCATGCAAGAGTATTTGATCAACCATCTGTTTCAGCAAATATTTCCATTAAACACACACAAAAACAAGAACAGTCTTTATCAATGAGCAAAAAAAAATGTGTACCTTGTGTGCATCAGTTTGTTTAGCCATCATAAAATCCTCTTTCAAAATATTCATCTTCATACTAAACTGACGGTAATCTGTATCCAACTGGTTGATGATCTTATTTTTCAGAAGACCATCTTCGAGTTTAACCATGGTGTCCACAACCAAGATATGAGAAATGGCCCCTAAACATCGAAGAGCCCCAAGAAACAAAAGAATCATGTCCATTTGGGTCGTCTTATGGTACGCGTCCTCTGCAGCCTTGCAAAATGCCCTTGCGTACATCCTAACCATCTATATTATGGGAGAAAAATGAGTATATGTCTACCATTGCAATCTAAAAGCGGAACAAAAATACCTCACATTAAAGATTACCTGGTGTGTTGTATGTCGTGAAATTTCTATCGTGCCAAGGCCTAATGAAGTCATATCATGTTTTCATGCAATTGGCATGCTTATTCACCAAGCACAAGTCAAAATGAATGTGCACTCGCGGTATGTATGTATGTAAATGAAGGTACAAAGTTCATAGTTACCACTTACCATGACCTTGGAAGCTATATTCAGAGCTGATACTGCTTTCTCGCAAACTGCATTTGATATAGTGTTTGCATCCTACAACCACCAAAGGGGGCGAAATGCATCAAGGATCTGAAGTACCGCTTTAGTTCATTTGCCTCACAAAAGAGTTTATAACTTTATATCCACAACATAAAACATGCTCGTCGAACTTCCATCACCAATGGCAAAACATGGCACTCTTCTAGTACTTGGATATTTGAGAATAATATTTGACTCAATGATCATAATTGTTCTCACTAAGGTAGATTAGTACAGTGTCCATCCGATCCATCTAACAGAAGCAACAATGATTCAGTTCTATCAAATTTTACAATTAGTTAGCACTAAATATTTTTTGTCCACTAAGAATAAAGTAAACTTCTTCACATGGTTCATGAAATTAACATATAAAATTATAATAATGTTGTCCAAACTAACCAGAATGTCAGGTTTGGAACAATCAATCTTCCTCATGTGTTCGAAGATCTCATCCTTTTGATTACGAAACATCTCAGGCGGCACATGCTTGTCAAACAAAACATAGACATTAGAAATAACAAAACTAAATGCAGCAACAATAAAAGGGTTGTCATAACTCAAGAATAGCCGACTCGCTTCCTCTATTGCCATGTATTGCTTGTTGCTGTTGAGATTCTGCAGTTTAAACTAATCGACGAATTGGCAATCAGAAAATCGCAGAGATTCCTCATAAGCTAGCTACCAATAACGGTCAAGCATAAGTACACAATGTATTCTTTCTTCATCCCAGGACATAACATCAAGACAGAAGTGTGCAAAGCGTATGACCGAGTATAGTGGTCTTTTCTAAAGGAAATAATGCTGAAATTGGGATTCCGAGAGAAGTGAGTAAATTTAATTATGCAATGTGTATCCTCTGTGGAGTATCGGGTTCGATTTAATAATGAAGAGACTGAGAGTTTTAAACCTACTAGAGGTCTGAGGCAGGGAGATCCTCTCTCCCCATATTTATTCTTGTTATGTACGGAGGGGCTGACTGCTCTACTAGCTAATGCGGAGGAGAATGGTAATATTTCTGGATTAAGGTTTGTAGAGATGCCCCATCGATTTCAAACCTTCTATTCGCCGATGATCCTTTGATCCTTATGAAAGTAAATGCTATGAACACGGAGGCGTTGAAATCAGTTTTGGATTCTTATTGTGCTACCTCAGGGCAAATGGTGAGCGTTGAAAAGTCTATTATTTTCTTTAGTCCCAATACAAAAGTGAAAGATAAGGCGCAAATTTGCATAATTCTGAATATTATGACTGAAGCCCTCAATGACAAATATTTGAGTTTGCCTGCAAATGTGGGCATGGACAAAAGCGATTGTTTCCAATTCCTAATTGATCGCATTATTAAAAAAATAGTGGATGGGAAGAAAGATTGTTATCCGCTGGAGGAAAGGAAATTCTGCTCAAATCTGTTGTACAAGTTATTCCAAATTATGCTATGTTTGTCTTTAAAATTCCTATAAAAAATTGCAAAGGAATCATTGACGCGATGTCGCAATTTTGGTGGGTTGACGAGGACAATCAGAAAAGGATGCATTGGATGGCGTGGTGGAAGATGTGTGTCCCAAAAGACCAAGAAGGAATGGGCTTCCGAGATATACATTGCTTCAATTTGGCTTTGCTAGCCAAGCAAGCGTGGCGTTTGCTTGATAATCCGAAATTATTATGTGCTACAATCTTAAGAGCTAAATATTTCCGAGATGGATATTTAATGAATGCAAATCTAAAGAAGGGTTCCTCCTTTACCTGGCAAAGCATTGTGGCAGGGGTTAACTCTCTAAGGAATGGTTTTATCTGGCGAGTTGGAAATGGACAAAATATTGATATTTGGAAATATGCATGGATCCTGAATTGTGCAAATAGAAAAATCATTACTCCTAGAAGGGGGCAACTTTTGTCAAAGGTCTATGATCTTATTGATCCAATCATGAATTATTGGGATGAATACTTGGTGAGACAAACATTGTGGCCAATTGACGCTCAAAGGGGGCTTGCGATTCCCCTTCTGATGCATGATACGTCGGACTTCATTGCTTGGAGTTACGTAAAAAATGGTTTGTTCACGGTTCGATCGGCTTATTTGGAGGAATGGAACCAACAACATGGGAGGAAATTGCAACATACAAATGGTATGGGTAGAACCAATGTTAACCCTATTTGGGCAAGATCTGAAAACTATCTTGTCCGGCAAAGGAAAAAAATCCATCTGGCGTACATTGCATGGAACCCTCCTTTGCCGTGTTACGCTCACTAATAGACATATGAAAGTTTCGCCCATCTGGCCATCATGCTCAAATGGGCCAATAGACACAAAACATGTCTTGTTTCTGTGTCAGAAAGCGAAAGAGGTTTGGGACTGATCAATAGAGCTTGTGTTGTTGACCCGGCGGGACAGGCAGTTCTTGAATTTTTACTACTTATGCCAGATCAAGAATTATCCGTGTTGGGCATCCAGAACGCACGTGAATTGATCGTTATAACAGCTTGGTATTTATGGCGGGATAGACGTAAACTTGTACATGAAGGAAAGTCTCAAGATGTATATCAAACTTCGATGGAGGCTCGTGCTATAACGGCAAACTATGTTAAAGCAAACTCCCCTAAGGCAACCAGTAAAACAGGGATGGATTAGACCTCCTGTGGGTTTTGTGAAGCTAAATGTTGATGCTTCTTTTGATCATGGTCTGCTTAGGGGCACGGTGAGGATTGTCCTCGAAGATGACAAAGGAAGGTTAATTGTTGGTGGAAGACAATTTTATTGGTGTGCTGATGTATTAACAGCAAAAGCACTGATCTAAGGTTTGGCTTTACCCTTGCACAGAAGGCGGGTTGCAATCGCCTTATTATCAACTCTGATAATATGGAAGTGATTGACACAATGAAAAATGGAGGGCAATCGGCGGGAGCGGCGGCGGCAGTGTTCGACGATTGCTATTTTATGGCATGTGATTTTCCTGTTAATAGGTTTGAACATTGTAACATAACAGGGAAGCAACTAAGGTTGCTCATGAACTTGTTAGGCTAGCGAAATTTTCTGAGACTAGAGATTGGTTTGAGGAGCCTATGATATTGTATCTCTTCTTATTGACGATGTAACTGTTACATCTAATTAATAAAGCTTGATGTTTATTTCAAACCAAAAAAAGATACCCCGCAAAAAAAGAAATACAGAAGTGTGCAACTTACCACGACCTGTCGGTCCAGCTCGGGCTTAGGCTCAGGCTCGAGGTGGTGATTGGTGCCCTTCTGGCACTGGCTGGAGAAGAGCGCACCCCGCGGGCGTCGCCCCAGCTGGATCCTCACCAGCGGCGCCGCCGAGGGTCCAGCTCGGCCACGCGGAAGCGCGCGTACAGTCACGCGAGCCGGGCCTGTGTTTAGGGACGCGGCGGCGACTGTCACGTGAGGTGCCCAGGGCCAGGAGGCGCATAGCGAGGCCATGTGTGGTGGGTGCGTATATCGAAGCGACGAAAGCGGCGTACCGAGGCGACACAAAGAAATATTACGTCTGGCCAGGGTTATACTGTGGCCAGACAAGATTAGACGGGACAGGGTTCAACGAAAGAAAATATACGTCTGGCCAGTAGAAGAACAGTTCGGTTCGGATCCGTTCTACTCCAGTTTTGTTGTCGAGAATCCTCATGGTTCAAGAATCCATGTAGTCATCTAAAAAAAAGAAAAAAAAAACATGTCGTCGACCAATTGTGAGCCTTGATCGGTCACTTTGCAGGCCGTGTGATTGGCACACAATCGACCGTTTGATTAGTCTATATGGTCGTCCCCCTCTTTCTCGCATGCTTCCACCTTCTCACTCCTCGCATTTGTCGTGGCAAAACAATGTTCAGCCGCCCTTGCCCTACTATTTTCCTGTGCGCCTCGTCAGGACAGCCTGCTTCGGAATTACTTGTCTCGGAAATGGATGTATCTAGAACTAAAATACGTCTAGATACATCCATTTCTGCGACAAGTAATTCCGAACGGAGGGAGTACTTGTTTCGAGCCTAGGCCATGGCCGGCGGCAATTGTGTTGGCATGCAGGGTTTTCCGGCATCTGATAGTATGGCGGATCTGGGGTTAGCGCTCGAGGGCTGGATCAGATCTTAGCTTCTGAAGGTTCACCGTTCAGGTGGCCCGTCTAGTAGGGTTGTCCTGACGATAATGTTGGCTGGCCCTAATTGATCCGTGCCCCGGCCGAGGTGGAGCTCACCAACATAGGGGATGTCCGCTCCTCACCGTCGACGGTCCTTCTCTATCGTTGTCCATGTCACGATGTCTGGGTCTCGGACACCCCGTTGCTTCGGTGGTGGTGGTGGGTCCGTCTTGGATGTCGCGGGCGACGACCCTGGGTAGGTGAGGTTGCATGGATGGTTGCGGCGGGGCAACGTGGCAGTGGTAGTGGCGTCTCCCCTTGGCTATGCGGGTAGCAAGGGAAGGAGTGAGGGGTGATCCTAGTGTCAGCGTGGCTTCGGCGGTGGTGTCTCCCAGGTTTGGATCTAGAGGCCCTGCGTTGGCAACGGTGGCCCCTCCCCCTCGCGGATTGGGTCGGCAACCTTGGTCCCATGCATGGCACGTGTGAGGGGCTAGGCAAAGCTCTGCGCTTCGACAATGGCGACCCCTGTGGTTGTTGGTTACCTCTAGGGGGCGTTATTGTGGGTCCCGTCATGTTGCCTGGGCTTTGGGGGTAAAACCCCTTGTTCGTCTTCTCGGACTTGACGACGATGGCGCTTCGTGTCATTACCTTCTTTGGGGCATCGTCGCAGAACCCCGGTCCATCCCAGCTAGCCAGTGGCTTCTGGCATGGATTGTTCCTGACATGTGACGCCCTCAGCTCTAGCATGTCTTATGGCAAGAGCAGTGCTCCACGGCCCGGAGCGAAGGAGATGACTCAGCAGTGAGTCGGCCCCTTCCGAAGATGGCTCGGTGTGTTTGGTGCTACAGGGTCCTGTGGTTTCTCGTGGCGCACGGTGTCTTGTTAGGTGTGGCGTCTGATACGTCTTCAACATATTTTTTTTATTGTTTCATGCTATTATCGTACTATTTTTATATATTTTTGGCAACAATTTATATTATTTTTATTTTACTAACCTATTAATCCACTGTTAAAGGCCAGTTCCTGTTTTATATTGTTTTTTGGTTTTTAGGTGAAAATTTTACGGAGCTGGAATGACCTGAAATTTTTTGTGGATCTTTTCTGGAATATATCTGATTTTTTGGCGGAAGAATCAACGCACAGAGGCACTCGTGGGCCCACATGGACATGTCGCGTGACTTGGGGCCCACCTGCACCATGCGTCCATGTGGCTAGACTGTAAGGCGGTTCGAGCTCTACTTTGGACGCAAGAAAGCTAATTTATGGAGGAAAATTGTGTAAAAATTTCAGCCTGATCGGAGTTATGGATCTCCGGATATTTAAGAAACGGTGCTCGGCCGCAGAAACAGTAGCAAAGTGAGAGAAGAAAACAGAGAGAGAGAGAGAGAGAGAGAGAGAGAGAGAGAGAGAGAGAGAGAGAGAGAGAGAGAGAGAGAGATTCAATCTCGGAGGGGCTCCCACCCTCCAGGAGCCATGGCTGCTAAGGACCAGAGGGGGAATCCTCTCCCCATCTAGGGGAGAGGTAAGGAAGAAGAAGAAAGAGGGGAGGACCTCTCTCGCGTTGGCGCCAAAGTGCCGCCCGAGGAACCATCGGCACAACGACCATCTCCATAAACTTCGTCGTCTTCATCAACACCTCCATCACCTTCCTCCCTATCTATTCAACAGTCCACTCTCCCATTACCCACTGTAATCCCCTACTTGAACATTTTTTTGATACTATAAATTATTATCCAATGATTTGCCTCATCGCTATTATGTCTGAGTAGATTATTTTTGTCTTATGGGTTAATTGTTGATAATGATTGGCTTGGTTGCATGTTTTATTTTGTTGCTATCCTTTGGTGTCCATCATATGAGTGCGCCATATATGGATTACGCTTTAGGGTGTTGCAATATGTGATTGATTTTCTTATGGTCGGTTGCGGGAGTGATAGAAATCTAAACCCCAGGTCATGAGTCGTTGCATATGGGATGAAGGGGGACCAATTTATATTAATGTTATGGCTGGGTTTACCATAATGAACTTGTTAGTATTTGCGGATGTTTGCTAATAGTTACAATCATAAGTGCATAAAATTTCATGATAGGGATAGTATGTTAGCAGAGGCCTCTCCCACATATAAAGGTGCTATGACGATTATCGGTCTCGTTATCAATTGCCGAGGGACAATTCCGCGCATCCTACCACCACTTTTCCATACTCACTATATTTACTTTATTGTTCTTTATTTAAATAGCACTTAACTTTTGTTTACACGTTCTTTATTTCTTATAAACCTATCTTTCATACCCGTAAAGTAGTTTTATTTCTTGCAATAATTCAAAACGGTGCCTAGGCTCATCTGCTACCGGTGAACAGTAAATTCAAAAAAATAGCAAATAAATTCAAAAAAATCTGAACTTTTTACACATGAAATATTAGAGAATTTTCTAGGTGCATCCAAAATTTCAAGGTGTTTGGACATTTGACGAGCTCGTGGTGAAAAAAAACAAAATTCGGACTACACAGTGCACTTTTTTAAAGTTTCTTTGACAAGCCAAATTTATTATTTTTGCCACAGCCTTCTCATATGTCCAAACACCTTGAAATTTGGCACGCACCTGGAAGATTCTCTCAACTTTCATGTGTAAAAATTTCAGATTTTTTTGAATATGTTTGCTATTTTTTTCGATTTTACTGTTCATAGGCAGGTGCAGCTGAGCCTGGGTGTAGAAACGCTGCACTCTATTTCTTGTTTCTAAGAAAAACAAACGTTTAGTGTGCGTAGAGTTGTATCAGTGGTTGATAGAACTTGAGAGAATATTAATTCGACCTTTAACTCCTCATTGGGTTCGACACTCTTACTTATCGAAATGGATACAACTGATCTCCTACACGTGTGGGTTATCAGCGTCTTCTATTTTCATGTTCCGTGTCAGGCTAGGGGGATTTGTGGATGTCATTGTTTTATATGTTTGAGGGTTTCCTCGCCACTTTTTATTGATTCAGAAGTTTGTGTATTTATCTCTAAAGGGGGTGAAATCATGTTTCGTGAAGCACGCCCGGACGATGTCGCAGGAGGACGCATCTCCTCGCCTTGTAGGAATGCTCCAATGCCATTGTAGCAAGCACACACGTCACCATCATAGCGACAACCCTCTCCCAACAACAGGTCGTCTTCACTCCTCGGCCACCCGCTGACAACTCCACTTGCAACACTAGGTGATGACCTACACTAGTAGAAAAAGGCCCATTTGTCCCGATTCCAGAGGCCCATTTGTCCCGGTTCTGGAACCGGGACTAAAGGGTCAGGACTAAAGCCCAATACCTTTAGTCCCGGTTCGCCTACGAACCGGGACAGATGGGGCTCCATGTGGCCGCTGCGGCTTGCCCAGGCAGGAGGGCCTTTTGTCCCGGTTGGTAGCACCAACCGGGACCAAAAAGCATCCACGCGTCAGCAGTTCAGGGGCTGGGGTTTTTGTTTTTTGTTTTTGAAAGGGGGGGGGGGTTTGGGGGTTTTGTAGGGTTAGTTTAGGGGTTTCATATATTGTGTTAGCTAGCTAATAGAGAGAAGTGACCTCTCTTATCTCCGTGCTTGGTCGACGCTACGTACTATACGTATAGAGAGAACTCGCGACACGCTAGCTAGTAAGGAAATGAAGGAAACCATTAAGTATACAAGATCGTCATGAACATATATATACAGAGAGAAGTGATCGACCTCCTCCTTCTCCGAGAGATTGGTCGAACAACAAGTTTTCGTATATCTATCCGACGCTACTAGCTACATATATACAATATAAGATCTCTTACAATCCCTAACATATGATGTCAAGATCCACATGGTATTCTCCGGCTTTATTGATGACGTGGTCAAGAAAGAATCCCGCCAATTCCTCTTGAATTGCTTTTATGCGATCTTGTGGTAGGAGTTCATCCCGCATCTGCCACATCTAATTTGAAGAAGGGGGTCAATACATATATATGAATGAAACTCAACACAAATGATGGTAATAAAATAAAATTGTGAATATTATTGCTTACGCACTTCATATTGTTTTTCAGAGTAGCCCCGCTCACAGGTCGTGTGGCGGATGAACTCGCAAACATAGTATCCACAAAAATCATTCCCGCCTTCCTGCCACAACCACTTTATAAGAAATAGAGGTCAATCAAACTGATAAGCAAGCATGCTAAATGGTATTGATGAAACTAGCTAGAATCAATGGGAGATGCGCGGAACTAGCTAGTAGTACTTACTTTCGGGTGTGTAAATCGGAGCTTCCCCGGCAGTCCCGGAGCTTCTGCGGTGAACTCTTTCCAAACCCTGCCAGACAAAGAAAACAATTACTTGATATCAGGAAATGAACAAAGTTGCCGATATGGTGCGATAACGATCGATTGAACTTACTTCTCGAGCATTTTAGTCATGGCCGCATACTTCTTGGGATCTTTTCGTCTCGAGTCTAAGACGGTTACTAGTCCCTGCTCAAGCTTAATCTCTAGGAGAATAAAGTGGAAGCTACGCACGCATGCATAACTCATCAATTACATTACTATAACCTCGAGTAATAAGGGAAACCAAATATGCACAAGACAGTAACACTCACTTGAACTTGTAAGGAAAGAGTATTTTATCTTTGTTTTGATTTCGAAGCAACGATTGTAGCAAGTTGGCCTCGGTTTCTTTGGCATTATATTTAACCGTCCATTCATCTATGAGATTTGTGTTAATGAACCCAATATCATAGATTTGTGCTTTTCTGCATTCGACGATCTTCAATCTGCATAATATAGTGAGGATAATTATATATACATGCAATGAAAGAGCTGAGCTATATATAGAGACTTAATTACATAAGTAGTACTTACAGACAGTAGCAAGTGACGATTATTTTATCGAGGGCCTTTTGATTGAAAAACTGGAAGAACTCCTCAAATGGAACAGACAACAGATCAATTCCAACGAGGTCATGCTCCTCTTTAACTCTCAGCGTCAAAGTATCCTTCCCAGACTCGCTGCAGGTGTCCATGTACCACTCATGGAATCTTCGCATCATCGTTGTTAGAGGAGGATGACCAGGTTTGACGAGAGGCTTCCCGTGCCGGTATTTGTGTTCGTCCACCTCCATTATATCAAAATGTGCATCGTCGGGCAGGTAATCTGCAGGATTGGTACCGGCACCATCCCCGGATGATTAGCGACGATATCGCTAGACACCTTGAGCGGGGGGCACGATTGGTTCGCTTGTTCGCCGAGCTGGGGATTTTTTCCCCACTTCTTCGTTCTGCTAACCTTCGATCACTGCAAGTACTTCCCGACCGCTCCACTTCCTGATATGTCCTTTCAATAATGCGCTCATAGTTGGTTTGCGGCGGAGACAGTGGTGGTCGCTTCAGGGCATCGAGAGTGCGCTTCGCTTTCACCGGATCTATCTTCTCCTCTGGAGGTGGAGGTTTCTTTGCAAAAAAGTCCCTCACTTGGGCACGAGAGATGTCCTCGTTTTCCTTGTCGGTCCTGTCATATGGTAACTTTTCCAGAGGCTTGAGAGATGGACCGTATCTGAATTGCCTCCTGCCTCTGCTTGTACTGCTAGCCGCCGGAGCGGCGGCGTCTCTCTTCCGCTGTTGCTTACGAGGCGGAGAAGGAGGCGGAGTGCTCCGACGCGCCGGAGGAGCCGGAGCGGCGGCATCTGTCTTCCGCCGTTGCTGACAAGGCGGAGGCGGACTGCTCGGACGCTCCGGAGGAGGCGGAGTGGCCTCACGCGCCGGAGCAGCCGGAGAAGGAGGCAGAGTGCCCTGATCACTCGCCGGAGGAGGAGGAGGAGGCGGAGGCGTCCAGTTCGGAAGCTTGATGTGCTCCTTTCGCCATAGACATGGAGTCTATAGAGCAAGACCTAGTTGAGTATCCCCATCACCTGTAGGGTGGTCAAGCTCGAGCTCCTCAAATCCCTCCGTTACTTCATCCACCATCACAACAGCATAGCCTTGTGGAATCGGACGGCAGTGAAAAGTTGCGTCGGGTTCAAGAGGTGCAACAGAGCCGATAGCCGCCTTGACATTGAGGTGCTGCCATTGCATCATAAGATGGCAATGCTGAGCCTCCGTGATAGCATCCACGGGGTAGCTAGGAGCCGTGAAGTCAGGCTGCTGAACGAGCTCGGTGGAAGCCATGCTGCTTCTACGCTGAGATGGCGGGGTAGCTTCTGGGGTAGCTCCGGCACCTCGCTGGCTCTCAACTTGTTCCTCTAGCTTTTGTACCCTTGCATTCAGCTTCTGCAGTTCGCTTTGCTCCAGTTTCCTCTTCCTCTCCCGGGTTTTGTAACCGCCTGCGCCAGGAAACCCAACCTTCCACGCAACGGAGCCTGGCATGCCTCGTGTTCGTCCAGGGTGCTCAGGATTCCCGAGGGCCTCGGTCAGCTTGTCATTCTCTCTGTCGGGAATGAACGTCCCTTGCTGTGCTGCGGCGATACACTTCTGAAGCTTCTTGATGGGTATTGCAAGTTGCTCGTCCGTCCAAACGCATTTCCCTGTTTCGGGGTCCAAGGTTCCCCCAACCCCAAAGAACCAAGTCCTTGAATGGTCTGGCCAGTTCAATGTCTCTGGTTCGACCCCTTTAGCTAGTAGGTCATTCTCAGCTTTGTCCCATAGCGGCCGGGCTTTGAGGTAGCCACCTGACCCCGTGCGATGGTGAAACTTCTTCTTTGCAGCATTTATCTTATTTGTCTCTGACATCTTCTTACTCTTGTCCGATGTCTTGTAGGCCACAAATGCGGGCCAGTGATCTCTTAGCTTCTCAAATCGGCCGGTAAATTCTGGAGTCGTCCCTTTGTCGACAAACGTTGATTTCAACTCATTCTTCCACCTCCTGAATAGATCTGCCATCTTCTTAAGAGCACACGCCTTGACCAATGGCTCTATAATTGGCTTATCCGGATCCTCCTCTGGCGGTAGGGTGAAATTTGCCTTCAGCGAGGTCCAAAGATCATCTTTCTGTCTATCGGTGACATAAGAAACTTGAGGGTCTTCGTTCTTAGGCTTATTCCATAGCTGGATGCTGATCAGGATGCTGTCCCTAAAAATTGCTCCGCACTGAGCAGAAAATGCATCCTTGGTCCGCCTCGGTTCAATCGGCTGGCCATCGTTCGCGATTGCTGTGATCGTGAACCTTTCATCCTGACGCAACCTTTTCTTCGGGCCTCGTCTCGTTACCGAAGTTTGGCTCGATCTAGAGGGCTTTAAAAGAAGAAAGAAGAGTTAATATATGTACATACCAAAACAATTAATGCATCAATTAGCTAGTCAGCACAGGCTTAATTAATATATATATACCTCGCCGGACTTTGCAACAGCTCCCTCCTCCGTTCGATCACCAGAGCCATCATCATGGTCTCCTTCTTCCTCCGGCATTCGGTCACCGGAGCCATCATGATCATGTCCTTCCTCCTCCATTGTTCGATCACCGGAGCCTTCACCCTCTCCTTCGAGACAATCGGTGTCGTTGAGATACAACAAGACATCACCTCCGCCGAGGATGATGTCCCCCAACAACTCTTCTGTTTCCAAGTCTCTTTGTTGATCCATAGTTTCTGCAAATATTACAACATGGAAATTAATATACAAACATGAGATATGGATATATTAGTGGCAAACATAGACCTAGCTAGCTAATCACAACAAAGGAATATTAATTACTGGCCTCGACGCTTCTACGGTTTGGGGTGGCCTCGACAACGCTTCTAGGGTTTGGGGTGGCCTCGACAACGCTCTTTTAACTTGGTAAATTTGGGTGGCCTCGACGCTTCTAGGGTTTGGGGTGGCCTCGGCAACGCTTCTAGGGTTTGGGGTGGCCTCGACGCTTCTAGGGTTTAGTCAGGCGAGAGGGGGTTGATCGACGTCCCCCCTCATGTTGAAGAGTTACCGGAGTTCTCTCATGAATGTCCGACATCCGGACCGCCTCTCTCATGAATGTCAAACAAGGGATTTAACAAAATGGCGCCATTCTGGATGTGCAGAAAATGGTCCATATTTTTCCTGATCTCATCTACCCTTCTATATTTCACGTTGTCAGTGTCAAAGGATTCAAGAAAACCATGGCTTCATCATTAGCCGGAAGTAACAGGCGCATAATGGTACGAAGCTCTCCAAAATTGTTTTGGAACGGAGTCCCGAATAGGATAATTAGTTTTTTGGTACGAAGTTCAGCAAGAGCCTTCCGAATATCGCTATTTGGAAGGCCTTTGCTGAAATTCGTACCAAAAAGCAAATTATTCTATCCGGAACTCCGTTCCAGAACAACTTTGAAGAGCTTCGTAGCATCATACGCCTGTTACTTCCGGCTAATGATGAAGCCATGGATTTCTTAAATACTTTGACAGACAACGTGACATATAGAAGAATATATATATAGATGAGATCAGAAAAAAATTGGATCAACTTCTGCACATCCATAATGGGGGCATTCTTGATAAATCTATATATGTCAAAATTCAAACTTTGACATATGATCAAATGTTGCATATGTCAAAATTCAAACTTTGACATATGATCAAACTTTGATATATGATCAAATGTTGCATATGTCAAAATTCAAACTTTGACATATGATCAAACTTTGATATATGTCCACCGCGATATAAAATGATACATAGACTTGTTCGGGCGAGAGGGGGTTGATCGACGTCCCCCCTCATGTCGAAGTTACCGGAGTTATCTTCTAGTGGTTTGGGTGGCCTCGAGAGTTTGTCGGGTAGGGGCGGGAGGGGGTAGGAGATCGACAACGCTTTTTTTCTAGGGTTTGGGTGGCCTCGAGAGTTGGTCGCCCGGTATATCGAGAGGGGGGTGAACATTTTACCTTAGAACTTAAGAAAAATGTTAGGGGAGGGGGTTATCGACCCCCCCCTCATGTCGAAGTTATCGCGGGAGGGGCTATATCGACAACGACAACTATAAGACATACATATAAAAAAACATTCATGAACATCCATACATACATATAGCCACATACATATATATGGCTATGAAAAAAAATCATCATATAAAAAAAATGTTATCGGAGGGGGTAATCGACCCCCGCCCCTCATGTCGAAGTTATCGGGGAGGGGCTATATTGACAACGACATATACATATAGCCACATACATATAAAAAAATTCTAGAACATCCATATATCATACATATAACCACATACATATATATGGCTATGAAAAATGCTATGAAAAAAAAATTCATCATATAAAAAAATGCTATGAACAAAACAATTAATACATAATGAACAAACAATTTTATGAACATCCATACATACATACCCCATACATATATATATATATACATATATATGAACAAAACACTCATCATATAAAAATATCAACATATATAAAAAACACAGAGCCGGGCGGCGACTACACGATGAGGGCGGGCCGGGCAGAGGCGCGCGCGGTCGGGGCGTGGGGGCGGGGCAGCAGGCCGGCGGGGGGGCAGGGGCGCGGGGTCGGGACGACGACGGCGACCGCGACGGCGACGACGGGGCGGGCCGGGGACAGGGGCGGCCGCGGCGCGGGCGAGGGCGGTCGGCGAGGGTGCGTCGGCGAGGGCATCGACGAGGGCTGGGGAGGAGAGCGCGTCGGCGAGGGCGAGGCGGGTGGTCCGGCAGCCTGGCGGCGTCATGCGTGTGGCGCGTCGTCGGGGGGGAATATGAACTGGGACTGAAAATTTCTAAGTGCTACCTATATAGCACAGATATTGGTCCCGGTTCGGGCACAACGGGACAATGCCCCCCTTTAGTCCCGGTCGGTGCCACGAACCGGGACCAAAGGTCTCTTTTCAGCAGCCCAAAGGGCGGGAAGCAGAGGCCTTTGGTCCGGTTGGTGGCACCAACCGGGACTAAAGGGGGGCATTGGTCCCGGTTGGATGCCCCCCCTTAGTCCCTTGGTTGCCACCAACTGGCGACATAAGCCTTGTGCTGGCGTGGTGCGGTGGGATGTTTAGTCCCACCTCGCTAGCTGAGAGAGCTCGAGAGTGGTTTATAAGCGCTGTTGCGCCCACCCTCTCGAGCTCCTCTCAACTGCAGGCTTTCGGGCCTAATCTGTTACTCCTTGCCTATGGGCCTAATAGGCCTGCTGCGGGCCTGAATCCTGGCCCAACAAACTGGTTGGGTTTCTAGTCGTATTCAGGCCGTGGTAGCCCAGTAGGTGGCATTTTTTTAATTTTTTCCAGTTTTTTTGTTTTCTTTTTTGCTTTATTTTTTTGTTTCTACTTACAGCTAAATACTTACTTTTTTTCAGTGATTCTTTTTGCTTTTAGGTAATAAAAATTATAAACTTTCTGTTAGTGCCATTAGTTTTCCAATTTGAATAGTTTAAATTTGAATTCTTTTAAATTTGTGTGAATCACTAGTTTGTGAATAACTTTACTATAAAAATAGATTTTTGAGTGATTATTTTTCCTGCTATTTAATATTATTGTGTTTTATCATTATATTAAATTTGGTAATTTTTAGGTTATTTTAAATGTCTGTTTTAATCAAGACTAGATTTTTTTATTTAGTTTGCTATTAAGTTTCTAACAAAAAATTTCTTTATGAAAATTCTTTTTGCCATTAATGTTTTGAACGAAATACTTTGATAATTTTAGTTGCAAAATTTTATATTTTTAGTTTAAAAAATACTAGAGGTTTTAAAAAGCTTTTTTAGTTGATTCCTTTTGCTATTAGAGTTTTATAAAAGTTTTTTAGTTGATTCTTTTTGCTATTGAAAAATATTATAGTTTTGTTTGAGTTGATCATAACAGAATATTTTAATTGATTAGTTTAAGTTCATTCTTTTTGCTATTAGTTCATTCTTTTTGCGCTAAATGACCCTGAAATTGAAAAGCACTACAAATGAACTCTGAAAAGGTTGAAAGTTGGCATGGTATCATCATTTCACCCACATAGCATGTGCTAAAAAGTTGAGAGGGTTACGGCAAAAACTGGATGCACCTCGTGTACAAAACGGACAATCTGTTTCGAAGTATCAGGGTTTCCGAAAACTCGTCTGTTACAAAAGGCATTTCATTTCTTCACATGTAACTGTAGTGATATTCTAGATCAAAGGCATCATCATAATAGTTGTGGAGAGAAAGTCTTCACATTTTCTTCGCTTGTGTCCTTTGCTTATTGCACCGTAACCATGGATATTCTTCATCGCTTAACAGGGTGCTTGGGTCAGCCTTGACTTTGAAGGGAGGAATTTCATGAAACTTTTCATAATCTTCAGACATGTCTGTCTTGCCCTCCAATCCCACGATGTCTCTTTTTCCTGAAAGAACTATGTGGCGCTTTGGCTCATCGTATGATGTATTCACTTCCTTATCTTTTCTTTTTCTCGGTTTGGTAGACATGTCCTTCACATAGAAAACCTGCGCCACATCATTGGCTAGGACGAATGGTTCGTCTGTGTACCCAAGATTGTTCAGATCCACTGTTGTCATTCCGTATTGTGGGTCTACCTGTATCCCGCCTTCTGACATATTAACCCATTTGCACTTAAACAAAGGGACCTTAAAATCATGTCCTTAGTCAAGTTCCCATATGTCCACTATGTAACCATAATATGTGTCCTTTCCCCTCTTGGTTGCTGCATCAAAGTGGACACCGCTGTTTTGGTTGGTGCTCTTTTGATCTTCGGCGATCGTGTAAAATGTATTCCCATTTATCTCGTATCCTTTGTAAGTCAATACAGTCGAAGTTGGTCCCCTGGACAACGAGTACAGCTCATCAGAAACAGTGTTGTCACCTCTGAGACGTGTTTCCAACCAACTGCCAAAAGTCCTGATGTGTTCACATGTAATCCAGTCGTCACACTGCTCCGGGTGTTTGGAGCGCAGAATGTTCTTGTGTTCATCGACATACGGGGTCACCAAGGTAGAGTTCTATAGAACTGTGTAGTGTGCTTGAGACCAAGAATGCCCGTCCCTACATATTATTGAGTCCCCTCCTAGCGTGCCTTTTCCAGTCAGTCTCCCCTCATACCGCGATTGAGGGAGGCCAATCTTCTTAAGGCCAGGAATGAAGTCAACACAAAACCCAATGACATCCTCTGTTTGATGGCCCATGGAGATGCTTCCTTCTGGCCTAGCGCGGTTACGGACATATTTCTTTAGGACTCCCATGAACCTCTCAAAGGGGAACATATTGTGTAGAAATACAGGGCCCAGAATGACAATCTCGACGACTAGATGAACTAGGACGTGCGTCATGATATTGAAGAAGGATGGTGGGAACACCAGCTCAAAACTGACAAGACATTGCGCCACATCACTCCTTAGCCTTGGTAGGATTTGTGGATCGATCACCTTTTGAGAGATTGCATTGAGGAATGCACATAGCTTCACAATGGCTAATCGAACGTTTTCCGGTAGAAGCCCCCTCAATGCAACCGGAAGCAGTTGCGTCATAATCACGTGGCAGTCATGAGACTTTAGGTTCTGGAACTTTTTCTCTGCCATATTTATTATTCCCTTTATATTCGACGAGAAGCCAGACGGGACCTTCATACAGAGCAGGCTTCAAAGAAGATTTCCTTCTCTTCTTTGGTAAGAGCGTAGCTGGCAGGACCTTCATACTGCTTTGGAGGCATGCAGTCTTTTTCGTGCAAACGTTGCAGGTCCTCCCGTGCCTCCGGTGTATCTTTTGTCTTCCCATACACGCCCAAGAAGCCTAGCAGGTTCACACAAAGGTTCTTTGTCACGTGCATCACGTCGATTGAAGAGCGGATCTCTAGGTCTTTCCAGTAGGGTAGGTCCCAAAATATAGATTTCTTCTTCCACATGGGTGCGCGTCCCTCAGCGTCATTCGGAACAGATAGTCCGCCGGGACCCTTTCCAAAGATTACGTGTAAATCATTGACCATAGCAAGTATGTGATCACCGGTATGCATGGCGGGCTTCTTCTGGTGATCTGCCTCGCCTTTGAAATGCTTGTCTTTCTTTCGACATTGATGGTTGGTCGGAAGAAATCGACGATGCCCCAGGTACACATTCTTCCTGCATTTGTCCAGGTATATACTTTCGGTGTCAGCTAAACACTCAAAAAAAATCAGTAAATGCATGAAAATAACAAATGAAGTCAGAAAGGGTTGAAAATTGATGATGTGGCTTTGAATGGTGCATTTTGAACACACAAAAAGTCTGAGTTCAAATAAGTTCAAAAAACTGAAATCCCTTGTAACAGACGAGTTTCCGTATGAACCCTGAATACTTCGAAAGAGATTGTCCGTTTTGTACACGAAGTGCATCCAGTTTTTGCCGTAACCCTCTCAACTTTTTAGCACATGCTATGTGGGTGAATGATAATGATGATACCATGTGAACTTTCAACCTTTCAGAGTTCATTTGAAGTGCTTTTCAATTTCAGGGTCATATAGCTCAAAAAAATCAGTAAATGCATGAAAATAACAAAATGAAGTCAGAAAGGGTTGAAAATTGATGATGTGGCTTTGAATGGTGCATTTTGAACACACAAAAAGTCGTGGAGTTCAAATAAGTTCAAAAAAATGAAATCCCTTTCTAACAGACGAGTTTCCGTATGAAACCCTGATACTTCGAAAGAGATTGTCCGTTTTGTTACACGAAGTGCATCCAGTTTTTGCTGTAACCCTCTCAACTTTTTAGCACAGCTATGTGGGGTGAAATGATGATACCATGCCAACTTTCAACCTTTTCAGAGTTCATTGAAGTGCTTTTCAATTTCAGGGTCATATAGCTCAAAAAAATCAGTAAATGCATGAAAAAAACAAATGAAGTCAGAAAGGGTTGAAAATTGATGATGTGGCTTGAATGGTGCATTTTGAACACACAAAAGTCTGGAGTTCAATAAGTTCAAAAAAATGAATCCCTTTGTAACAGACGAGTTTCCGTTGAAAACCTGATACTTCGAAAGAGATTGTCCGTTTGTACACGAAGTGCATCCGTTTTTGCCGTAACCCTCTCAACTTTTAGCACATGCTAGTGGGTGAAATGATGATACCATGCCAACTTTCAACCTTTCAGAGTAAATTTGTAGTGCTTTTCGATTTCAGGGTCATATAGCTCAAAAAAATCAGTAAATGCATGAAAAATAAAAAAATGAAGTCAGAAAGGGTTGAAAATTGATGATGTGGCTTTGAATGGTGCATTTTGAACACACAAAAGTTGGAGTTCAAATAAGTCAAAAAAATGAAATCCCTTTGTAACAAACGAGTTTCGTTCGAAACCCTGATACTCGAAGAGATGCGTTTATACACGAAGTGCATCCAGTTTTTGCTGTAACCCTTCAAATTTTTAGCACATGCTATGTGGGTGAAATGATGATACCATGCCAACTTTCAACCTTTTCAGAGTTCATTTGTTGGCTTTTCAATTTCAGGGTATTTAGCGCAAAAAGAATGAAATAATAGCAAAAAGAATGAACTAAACTAATCAATTAAAATATTCTGTTATGATCAACTCAAACAAACTAAATATTTTTCAATAGCAAAAAGAATCAACTAAAAAACTTTATAAAACTCTAATGCAAGGAATCAACTAAAAAGCTTTATAAACCTTAGTATTTTTTAAACTAAAATTATAAAAATTTATGCAACTAAAATTATCAAAGTATTTCTTTCAAAACATTAATGGCAAAAAGAATTTTCATAAAGAAATTTTTTGTTAGAACTTTATAGCAAACTAAATAACAAAATCTATTCTTGATTAAAACAGACATTTAAAATAACCTAAAAATTACCAAATTTAATATATGATAAAACACAATAATATTAAATAGCAGGAAAATAATCACTCAAAAATCTATTTTAAGTAAAGTTATTCACAAACTAGTGATTCACACAAATTTAAAAGAATTCAAATTTAAACTATTCAAATTGGAAAACTAATGGCACTAACAGAAAGTTTATAATTTTTATTACCAAAAGCAAAAAGAATCACTGAAAAAAAGTAAGTATTTAGCTGTAAGTAGAACAAAAAAATAAAGCAAAAAGAACAAAAAAACTGGAAAAAAATTAAAAAATGCCACCTACTGGGCTACACGGCCGAATACGACTAGAAACCCAACCAGTTTGTTGGGCCAGGATAGGCCCGCAGCAGGCCTATTAGGCCCATAGGCAAGGAGTAACAGATTAGGCCCGAAAGCTGCAGTTGAAGGAGCTCGAGAGGGTGGGCGCAACAGCGCTTATAAACCACTCTCGAGCTCTCTCAGCTAGCGAGGTGGGACTAAACATCCCACCGACCCACGCCAGCACAAGGCCTTTGGTCCCAGTTGGTGGCACAACGGGACTAAAGGGGGGCATCCAACCGGGACCAATGCCCCTTTAGTCCCGGTTGGTGCCACCAACGGGACCAAAGGCCTGCTTCCCGCCCTTTGGGCTGTGAAAAGAGACCTTGGTCCCGGTTCGTGGCACCGACCGGGACTAAGGGGGCATTGGTCCGGTTGGTGCCACGAACCGGGACCATACTCTGGCTATATAAGGTAGCACTTAGAAATTTTCAGTCCCAGTTCATATTCCCCCCGACGACGCGCCAAACAGCATGACGCCGCCAGGCTGCCGGACCACGCCCTCGCCCTCGCCGACGCGCTCTCCTCCCCGAGACCTCGTCGATGCCCTCGCCGACGCACCTCGCCGACGCGCCCTCGCCCGGCCGCGCGGCCCTGTGCCCGCCCGCCCCCGTCGTCGCCGTCGCGGTCGCGTCGTCGTCCCCGACCCCGCGCCCTGCCCCCGCCGGCCTGCTGCCCGCCCCGAGCGCGCCCGACCGCGGCGCCTGCCCGGCCCGCCCTCATCGTGTGAGTCGCCGCCCGGCTCTGTGTTTTTTATATTGTTGATTATTTATATTATTGAAAATGTTTTGTTCATATAATGTATATATATATATGTATGTGGGTATGTATGTATGGATGTTCTAAAATGTTTTGTTCATATATGTATAATGTTTTGTCATAGCATTTTTTTATATGATGAATTTTTTTTTATAGCATTTTTCATAGCCATATATATGTATGTGGTTATAGTATGTATATATGGATGTTCATAGAATTTTTTATATGTATGTGGCTATATGTATATGTCGTTGTCAATATAGCCCCTCCCCGATAACTTCGACATGAGGGGCGGGGGTCGATATACCCCCTCCCCGATAACATTTTTTTTATATGATGATTTTTTCATAGCCATATATGTATGTGGCTATATGTATTTATGGATGTTCATAGAATTTTTTTATATGTATGTGGCTATATGTATGTCGTTGTCGATATAGCCCCTCCCCGATAACTTCGACATGAGGGGGGGGGGTCGATATACCCCCTCCCCAATAACATTTTTTTCTAAGTTATAAGGTAAAATGTTCCACCCCCTCTCGATATACCGGGCGACCAACTCCGAGGCCACCCAAACCCTAGAAAAAAAGCGTTGTCGATCTCCTACCCCCTCCCGCCCCTACCCGACAAACTCTCGAGGCCACCCAAACCACTAGAAGATAACTCCGTAACTTCGACATGAGGGGGGACGTCGATTAACCCCTCTCGCCCGAACAAGTCTATGTATATATTTTATATCGCGGTGGACATATATCAAAGTTTGATCAATGTCAAAGTTTGAATTTTGACATATGCAACATTTGATCATATATCAAAGTTTGATCATATGTCAAAGTTTGAATTTTGACATATGCAACATTGATCATATGTCAAAGTTTGAATTTTGACATAATAGATTTATCAAGAATGCCCCCATTATGGATGTGCAGAAGTTGATCCAATTTTTTTCTGATCTCATATATATATATATTCTTCTATATGTCACGTTGTCTGTCAAAGTATTAGAAATCCATGGCTTCATTAGCCGGAAGTAACAGGCGTATGATGCTACGAAGCTCTTCAAAGTTGTTCTGGAACGGAGTTCCGGATAGTAATTTGCTTTTTGGTAGATTTCAGCAAAGGCCTTCCAAATAGCGATATTCGGAAGGCTCTTGCTGAACTTCGTACCAAAAACTAATTATCTATTCGGGACTCCGTTCCAAAACAATTTTGGAGAGTTCGTACCATTATGCGCCTGTTACTTCGGCTAAGATGAAGCCATGGTTTTCTTGAATCCTTTGACACTGACAACGTGATAAATAGAAGGTGAGTAGATGAGATCAGAAAAATATGGACCATTTTCTGCACATCCAGAATGGCGCCATTTTGTTAAATCCCTTGTTTGACATTCATGAGAGAGGCGGTCCGGATGTCGGACTTCATGAGAGAACTCCGGTAACTCTTCACATGAGGGGGGACGTCGATCAACCCCCTCTCGCCTGACTAAACCCTAAAGCGTCGAGGCCACCCCAAACCCTAGAAGCGTTGCCGAGGCACCCCCAAACCCTAGAAGCGTCGAGGCCACCCAAATTTACCAAGTTAAAAGAGCGTGTCGAGGCCACCCCAAACCCTAGAAGCGTTGTCGAGGCCACCCCCAAACCGTAGAAGCGGTCGAGGCCAGTAATTAATATCCTTTGTTGTGATTGCTAGCTAGGTCTATGTTTGCCCCAATATATCCATATCTATGTTTGTAATTTAATTTCCATTTGTAATATTTGAGAAACTATGGATCAACAAAGAGACTTGGAAACAGAAAGAGTTGTTGGGGGACATCATCTCGGCGGAGGTGATGTCTTGTTGTATCTCAACGACACCGATTGTCTCGAAGGAGAGGTGAAGGCTCCGGTGACTGAAAATGGAGGAGGAAGGACATGATCATGATGGCTCCGGTGGACCGAATGCGCGAGGAAGAAGGAGACCATGATGATGGCTCTGGTGATCGAACGGAGGAGGGAGCTGTTGCAAAGTCCGGCGAGGTAATATATATTAATTAAGCCTGTGCTGACTAGCTAATTGATGCATTAATTGTTTTGGTATGTACATATATTAACTCTTCTTTTTCTTTTAAAGCCCTCTAGATCGAGCCAAACTTCGGTAACGAGACGAGGCCCGAAGAAAAGGTTGCGTCAGGATGAAGGTTACGATCACAGCAATCGCGAACGATGGCCAGCCGATTGAACCGAGGCGACCAAGGATGCATTTTCTGCTCAGGGCGGAGCAATTTTTAGGGACAGCATCTGATCAGCATCCAGCTATGGAATAAGCCTAAGAACGAAGACCCTCAAGTTCTTATGTCACGATAGACAGAAAGATGATCTTTGGACCTCGCTGAAGGCAAATTTCACCCTACCGCCAGAGGAGGATCGGATAAGCCAATTATAGAGCCATTGGTCAAGGCGGTGTGCTCTTAAGAAGATGGCAGATCTATTCAGGAGGTGGAAGAATGAGTTGAATCAACGTTTGTCGACAAAGGGACGACTCCAGAATTTACCCGGCCGATTTGAGAAGCTAAGAGATCACTGGCCCGCATTTGTGGCCTACAAGACATCGGACAAGAGTAAGAAGATGTCAGAGACAATAAGATAAATGCTGCAAAGAAGAAGTTTCACCATCGCACGGGGTCAGGTGGCTACCTCAAAGCCCGGCCGCTATGGGACAAAGCTGAGAATGACCTACTAGCTAAAGGGGTCGAACCAGAGACATTGAACTGGCCAGACCATTCAAGGACTTGGTTCTTTGGGGTTGGGGGAACCTGGACCCCGAAACAGGAAATGCGTTGGACGGACGAGCAACTTGCATACCCATCAAGAAGCTTCAGAAGTGTATCGCCGCAGCACAGCAGGACGTTCATTCCCGACAGAGAGAATGACAAGCTGACCGAGGCCCTCGGGAATCCTGAGCACCCTGGACGAAACGAGGCATGCCAGGCTCCGTTGCGTGGAAGGTTGGGTTTCCTGGCGGGCGCGTTACAAAACCCGGGGGAAGGAGAGAGAGGAAACTGGAGCAAAGCGAACTGCAGAAGCTGAAGCAGGGGTACAAAAGCTAGAGGAACAAGTTGAGAGCCAGCGAGGGTGCCGGAGCTACCCCAGAAGCTACCCCGCCATCTCAGCGTAGAAGCAGCATGGCTTCCACCGAGCGTCGTCGCAGCAGCCTGACTTCACGGCTCCTAGCTACCCCGTGGATGCTATCACGGAGGTCAGCATTGCCATCTTATGATGAATGGCAGCACCTCAATGTCAAGGCGGCTATCGGCTCTGTTGCACCTCTTGAACCGACGCAACTTTTCACTGCCGTCCGATCACAAAGGCTATGGTGTTGTGATGGTGGATGAAGTAACGGAGGGATTTGAGGAGCTCGAGCTTGACCACACCTACAGGTGATGGGGATACTCAACAGGTCTTGCTCTATAGACTCCATGTCTATGGCGGAAAGGAGCACATCAAGCTTCCGAACTGAGACGCCTCCGCTCCTCTCTCTCTCCGGCGAGTGATCAGGGCACTCTGCCTCCTTCTCGGCTGCTCCGGCGCGTGAGGCCACCGCCTCCTCCGGAGCGTCCGAGCAGTCCGCCTCCGCCTTGTCAGCAACGGCGGAAGACAGATGCCGCCGCTCCGGCTCCTCCGGCGCGTCGGAGCACTCCGCCTCCTTCTCCGCCTCGTAAGCAAAAGCGGAGAGAGAGACGCGCCCGCTCGGCGTGCAGTAGTACAAGCAGAGGCAGGAGGCAATCAGATACGGTCCATCTCTCAAGCCTCTGGAAAAATTACATATGACAGGACCGACAAGGAAAACGAGGACATTCTCGTGCCCAAGTGAGGGACTTTTTGCAAAGAAACCTCCACCTCCAGAGGAGAAGATAGATCCGGTGAAAGCGAAGCGCACTCTCGATGCCCTGAAGCGACCACCACTGTCTCCGCCGCAAACCAACTATGAGCGCATTATTGAAAGGACATATCAGGAAGTGGAGCGGTCGGGAGTACTTGCAGTGATCGAAGGTTAGCAGAACAAGAGAAGAAGTGGGGAAAAATCCCAGCTCGGCGAACAAGCGAACCAATCGTGCCCCCCGCTCAAGGTGTCTAGCGATATCGTCGCTAATCATCCGGGGATGGTGCCGGTACCAATCCTGCAGATTACCTGCCCGACGATGCACATTTTGATATAATGGAGGTGGACGAACACAAATACCGGCACGGAAGCCTCTCGTCAAAACTGGTCATCCTCCTCTAAACACGATGATGCGAAGATTCCATGAGTGGTACATGGACACCTGCAGCGAGTCTGGGAAGGATACTTTGACGCTGAGAGTTAAAGAGGAGCATGACCTCGTTGGAATTGATCTGTTGTCTGTTCCATTTGAGGAGTTCTTCCAGTTTTTCAATCAAAGGCCCTCGATAAAATAATCGTCATGCTACTGTCTGTAAGTACTACTTATGTATTAAGTCTCTTATATAGCTCAGCTCTTTCATTGCATGTATATATTAATTATCTCACTATATATGCAGATGAAGATCGTCGAATGCAGAAAGCACAAATCTATGATATTGGGTTCATTAACACAAATCTCATAGATGAGGACGGTTAAATATAATGCCAAGAAACCGAGGCCAACTTGCTACAATCGTTGCTTCGAAATCAAAACAAAGTAAAATAATCTTTCCTTACAAGTTCAAGGAGTGTTACTGTCTTGTGCATATTTGGTTTCCCTTATTACTCGAGGTTATAGGAATGTAAGATGAGTTATGCATGCGTGCGTAGCTTCCACTTATTCTCCTAGAGATTAAGCTTGAGCAGGGACTAGTAACCGTCTTAGACTCGAGACGAAAAGATCCCAAGAAGTATGCGGCCATGACTAAAATGCTCGAGAAGTAAGTTCAATCGATCGTTATCGCACCATATCGGCAACTTTGTTCATTTCCTGATATCAAGTAATGTTTTCTTTGTCTGGCAGGGTTTGGAAAGAGTTCACCGAGAAGCTCGGGACTGCCGGGGAAGCTCCGATTTACACACCCGAAAGTAAGTACACTAGCTAGTTCCGCGCATCTCCCATTGATTCTAGCTAGTTTCATCATAACCATTTAGCATGCTTGCTTATCAGTTTGATTGACCTCTATTTCTTATAAAGTGGTTGTGCAGGAAGGCGGGAATGATTTTTTGTGGATACTATGTTGCGAGTTCATCGCCACACGACCTGTGAGCGGGTACTTGGAAAAACAATAGAAGTGCGGTAAGCAATAATATTCACAATTTTATTTTATTACCATTTTTGTTGAGTTTCATCATATATATGTATTGACCCTTCTTCAAATTAGATGTGGCAGATGCGGATGAACTCTACCACAAGATCGCATAAAAGCAATTCAAGAGGAATTGGCGGGATCTTTCTTGACCACGTCATCAATAAAGCCGGAGAATACCATGTGGATCTTGACATCATATGTTAGGGTTGTAAGAGATCTTATATTGTATATATGTAGCTAGTAGCGTCGGATAGATATCGAAAACTTGTTGTTCGACAACTTCGGAGAAGGAGGAGGTCGATCACTTCTCTCTGTATATATATATGTTCATGACGATCTTGTATCTTAATGGTTTCCTTCATTTCCTTACTAGCTAGCGTGGTCGCGAGTTCTCTCTATAGTATAGGACGTAGCGTCGACCAAGCACGGAGATAAGAGAGGTCACTTCTCTCTATTAGCTAGCTAACACAATATATGAAACCCCTAAACAACCCTACAAAACCCCCAAACCCCCCCCCCCTTCAAAAACAAAAAACAAAAACCCCAGCCCCTGAACTGCTGACGCTGGTGTTTTTTGGTCCGGTTGGTGCTACCAACCGGGACAAAAGGCCCTCCTGCCTGGGCAAGCCGCCAGCGGCCACATGGAGCCCATCTGTCCGGTTCGTAGGCGAACCGGGACTAAAGGTATGGGCTTTAGTCCTGACCTTTAGTCCCGGTTCCAGAACGGGACAAATGGGCCTCTGGAATCGGGACAAATGGGCCTTTTTCTACTAGTGTAGGTCATCACCTAGTTGTGCAAGTGGAGTTGTCAGCGGGTGGCCGAGGAGTGAAGACGACCTGTTGTTGGGGAGAGGGTTGTCGCTATGATGGTGACGTGTGTGCTTGCTACAATGGCATGGAGCATTCCTACAAGGCGAGGAGATGCGTCCTCCTGCGACATCGTCCGGGCGTGCTTCACGAAACATGATTTCACCCCCTTAGAGATAAATACACAAACTTCTGAATCAATAAAAAGTGGCGAGGAAACCCTCAAAAACATATAACAATGACATCCACAAATCCCCTAGCCTGACACGGAACATGAAAATAGAAGACGCTGATAACCCCACAGTGTAGGAGATCAGTTGTATCCATTTCGATAAGTAAGAGTGTCGAAACCAATGAGGAGTTAAAGGTCGAATTAATTTCTCTCAAGTTTATCAACCACTGATACAAACTCTACGCACACTAAACGTTTGTTTTTCTTAGAAACAAGAAATAGAGTGCAGCGTTTCTACACCCAGGCTCAGCTGCACCTGCCTATGAACAGAAAAATCGAAAAAAAAAAAGCAAACATATTCAAAAAAATCTGAAATTTTACACATGAAAGTTGAGAGAATCTTCCAGGTGCGTGCCAAATTTCAGGGTTTGGACATATGAGAAGGCTGGGGCAAAAATAATAATTGGCTTGTCAAAAGAAACTTTAAAAAAGTGCACTGTAGTCCGAATTTTGTTTTTTTCACCACGAGCTCGTCAAATGTCCAAACACCTTGAAATTTGGATGCACCTAGAAAATTCTCTAATATTTCATGTGTAAAAAAGTTCAGATTTTTTTTGAATTTATTTGCTATTTTTTTGAATTTACTGTTCACCGGTAGCAGATGAGCCTAGGCACCGTTTTGAATTATTGCAAGAAATAAAACTACTTTACGGGTATATGAAGAAGGTTTATAAGAAAAAGAACGTGTAAACAAAAGTTAAGTGCTATTTAAATAAAGAACAATAAAGTAAATATAGTGAGTAGGAAAAGTGGTGGTAGGATGCGCGGAATTGTCCCTCGGCAATTGATAACGAGACCGATAATCGTCATAGCACCTTTATATGTGGGAGAGGCCTCTTGTAACATACTATCCCTATCATGAAATTTTATGCACTTATGATTGTAACTATTAGCAAACATCCGCACAATACTAACAAGTTCATTATGGTAAACCCAGCCATAACATTAATATAAATTGGTCCCCTCATCCCATATGCAACGACTCATGACCTGGGGTTTAGATTTCTATCACTCCCGCAACCGACCATAAGAAAATCAATCACATATTGCAACACCCTAAAGCGTAATCCATATATGGCGCACTCATATGATGGACACAAAGGATAGCAACAAAATAAACATGCAACCAAGCCAATCATTATCAACAATTAACCATAAGACAAAAATAATCTACTCAGACATAATAGCGATGAGGCAAATCATTGGATAATATTATAGTAATCAAAAAAATGTTCAAGTAGGGGATTACAGTGGGTAATGGGAGAGTGGACTGTGAATAGATAGGGAGGAAGGTGATGGAGGTGTTGATGAAGACGACGAAAGTTTATGGAGATGGTCGTTGTGCCGATGGTTCCTCGGGCGCACTTTGGCGCCAACGCGAGAGAGGTCCTCCCCTCTTCTTCTTCTTCCTACTCTCCCCTAGATGGGGAGAGGATTCCCCCTCTGGTCCTTAGCAGCCATGGCTCCTGGAGGGGGGGGAGCCCCTCCGAGATTGAATCTCTCTCTCTCCTCTCTCTCTCTCTCTCTCTCTCTCTCTCTTCTCTCTCTCTCTCTCTCTCTCGTTTCTTCTCTCACTTTGCTACTGTTTCTGCGGCCGGAGCACCGTTTCTTAAATATCCGGAGATCCATAACTCCGATCAGGCTGAAATTTTTACACAATTCCTCCATAAATTAGCTTCTTGCGTCCAAAGTAGAGCTCGAACCGCTTACAGTCTAGCCACATGGACGCATGGGTGCAGGGGGGCCCCAAGTCACGCGACATGTCCATGTGGGCCCCGAGTGCCTCTGCTGTGCGTTGATTCTTCCGCCAAAAAATCAGTATATTCCAGAAAAGATCCACAAAAAATTTAGGTCATCCAGCTCGTAAAATTTTCACCTAAAACCAAAAAACAAATAAAACAGGAACTGGCCTTAACAGTGGATTAATAGGTAGTAAAATAAAAATAATATATAAATGTTGCCAAAAATATAAAAATAGTACGATAATAGATGATGAAACAATAAAAAAAAATATGTTGAAGACGTATCAGACGCCACAACCTAACAAGACACCGTGCGCCACGAAAAACCACGGACCCTGTAGCACCAAACACACGAGCCATTTCGGAAGGGGCCGACTCACTGCTGAGTCATCTCCTTCGCTCCGGGCCGTGGAGCACTGCTCTTGCCATAAGACATGCTAGAGCGTGAGGGCGTCACATGTCAGGAACACATCCATGCCAGAAGCCACTGGCTGAGGGATGGACCGGGGTTCTGCGACGATGCCCCAAAGAAGGTATGACACGAAGCGATCGTCGTCAAGTCCGAGAAGACGAACAAGGGGTTTACCCCCAAAGCCCAGGCAACATGACGGGACCACAATAACGCCCCCTAGAGGTAACCAACAACCACAGGGGTCGCCATTGTCGAAGCGCAGAGCTTTTCCTAGCCCCTCACAAGTGCCATGCATGGGACCAAGGTTGCCGACCCAATCCGCAGGGGGAGGGGCCACCGTTGCCAACGCAGGGCCTCTAGATCCAAACCTGGGAGACACCACCGCCGAAGCACGCTGACACTAGGATCACCCCTCATCCCCCTTGCTACCCGCATAGCAAGGGGAGACGCACTACCACTGCACTGTGGCCGCAATCCACTCGCCCCCGACCACCACCTCTATTCCTATTGCAACCCTCACCTACCCGAGGGTCTCGCCCGCGACATCCAAGACGGAGCCCCACCACACA